>CM074183.1:20877414-21452414 GCA_037179385.1 Holothuria scabra | reverse complement strand
GAAGGTAGATTTTGTAAATTATTTTTATTCTCCTCTCCTCTCGTCTACGGCCATATCACGTTGAAAATACCGGTTCTCGTCCGATCACCGAAGTCAAGCAACGTCGAGCCCAGTCAGTACTTGGATGGGTGACCGCCTGGGAATACTGGGTGCCGTAGACTTTTTAGGTATATTTTACTTTATTTTCGGTGAGGGGAAAGAGGGAGGCTCCCCTGTTTAACTACGAATATTTTCAACAATAGCAATTAGTTCATTGTGCAGATGAGGAAACAAACCCGTTATATATATAATTTGTTGTTACTTTAACCAACAGTTCAAACATATTATGTTCTCTTTGTATATTAGTAATCCCAATTTTCTTTTGATGATGTATGCAACGTAATGTAGCTTTTCTCAAAGAAAGTGAACTTTATAGAGTTGCCCTTATTGTCTTATATCCCCATCTCCTTCATTTCAAGTCAGTATAATAAAGGAGGATAGCGCGAACGCAGTCCTCCGCTACCATAAATTATACGCCCGAGTTCTCCACGTTTGGGAGAATCGCAGGGGTCAACCCATCCGAAAGTGCAATGGACAGGCCTCACCCTGGGAGCTCCGCCTCCATGATCACGGATACTCCTGCGCCAGGTAAGTATGCTAGCGATAGGTGTTCACCGTGACCATCCTTCAGTGAACCCAAACTCTACTGCGACGAACACAGTTTGGGTTTGCTCCAAATTTTCTGTAACGTCATGGATTGGCTGGGGAAATATCACGTGAGAAATAAGTAAATTCCACCCCCTTAATATAAGCAAATCCGCAGTTAATCGGTTTTACTGGTACAATATTTCGGAAAATGACAGGGGATTGCAATTCCTCCCCCCCCCCCTTTCCTTTTTTCAATGTTTGAAGAAGACACTCTTCGTAGTATGTATCGCGAGGAAGGTAGATTTTGTAAATTATTTTTATTCTCCTCTCCTCTCGTCTACGGCCATATCACGTTGAAAATACCGGTTCTCGTCCGATCACCGAAGTCAAGCAACGTCGAGCCCAGTCAGTACTTGGATGGGTGACCGCCTGGGAATACTGGGTGCCGTAGACTTTTTAGGTATATTTTACTTTATTTTCGGTGAGGGGAAAGAGGGAGGCTCCCCTGTTTAACTACGAATATTTTCAACAATAGCAATTAGTTCATTGTGCAGATGAGGAAACAAACCCGTTATATATATAATTTGTTGTTACTTTAACCAACAGTTCAAACATATTATGTTCTCTTTGTATATTAGTAATCCCAATTTTCTTTTGATGATGTATGCAACGTAATGTAGCTTTTCTCAAAGAAAGTGAACTTTATAGAGTTGCCCTTATTGTCTTATATCCCCATCTCCTTCATTTCAAGTCAGTATAATAAAGGAGGATAGCGCGAACGCAGTCCTCCGCTACCATAAATTATACGCCCGAGTTCTCCACGTTTGGGAGAATCGCAGGGGTCAACCCATCCGAAAGTGCAATGGACAGGCCTCACCCTGGGAGCTCCGCCTCCATGATCACGGATACTCCTGCGCCAGGTAAGTATGCTAGCGATAGGTGTTCACCGTGACCATCCTTCAGTGAACCCAAACTCTACTGCGACGAACACAGTTTGGGTTTGCTCCAAATTTTCTGTAACGTCATGGATTGGCTGGGGAAATATCACGTGAGAAATAAGTAAATTCCACCCCCTTAATATAAGCAAATCCGCAGTTAATCGGTTTTACTGGTACAATATTTCGGAAAATGACAGGGGATTGCAATTCCTCCCCCCCCTTTCCTTTTTTCAATGTTTGAAGAAGACACTCTTCGTAGTATGTATCGCGAGGAAGGTAGATTTTGTAAATTATTTTTATTCTCCTCTCCTCTCGTCTACGGCCATATCACGTTGAAAATACCGGTTCTCGTCCGATCACCGAAGTCAAGCAACGTCGAGCCCAGTCAGTACTTGGATGGGTGACCGCCTGGGAATACTGGGTGCCGTAGACTTTTTAGGTATATTTTACTTTATTTTCGGTGAGGGGAAAGAGGGAGGCTCCCCTGTTTAACTACGAATATTTTCAACAATAGCAATTAGTTCATTGTGCAGATGAGGAAACAAACCCGTTATATATATAATTTGTTGTTACTTTAACCAACAGTTCAAACATATTATGTTCTCTTTGTATATTAGTAATCCCAATTTTCTTTTGATGATGTATGCAACGTAATGTAGCTTTTCTCAAAGAAAGTGAACTTTATAGAGTTGCCCTTATTGTCTTATATCCCCATCTCCTTCATTTCAAGTCAGTATAATAAAGGAGGATAGCGCGAACGCAGTCCTCCGCTACCATAAATTATACGCCCGAGTTCTCCACGTTTGGGAGAATCGCAGGGGTCAACCCATCCGAAAGTGCAATGGACAGGCCTCACCCTGGGAGCTCCGCCTCCATGATCACGGATACTCCTGCGCCAGGTAAGTATGCTAGCGATAGGTGTTCACCGTGACCATCCTTCAGTGAACCCAAACTCTACTGCGACGAACACAGTTTGGGTTTGCTCCAAATTTTCTGTAACGTCATGGATTGGCTGGGGAAATATCACGTGAGAAATAAGTAAATTCCACCCCTTAATATAAGCAAATCCGCAGTTAATCGGTTTTACTGGTACAATATTTCGGAAAATGACAGGGGATTGCAATTCCTCCCCCCCCCCCTTTCCTTTTTTCAATGTTTGAAGAAGACACTCTTCGTAGTATGTATCGCGAGGAAGGTAGATTTTGTAAATTATTTTTATTCTCCTCTCCTCTCGTCTACGGCCATATCACGTTGAAAATACCGGTTCTCGTCCGATCACCGAAGTCAAGCAACGTCGAGCCCAGTCAGTACTTGGATGGGTGACCGCCTGGGAATACTGGGTGCCGTAGACTTTTTAGGTATATTTTACTTTATTTTCGGTGAGGGGAAAGAGGGAGGCTCCGCTGTTTAACTACGAATATTTTCAACAATAGCAATTAGTTCATTGTGCAGATGAGGAAACAAACCCGTTATATATATAATTTGTTGTTACTTTAACCAACAGTTCAAACATATTATGTTCTCTTTGTATATTAGTAATCCCAATTTTCTTTTGATGATGTATGCAACGTAATGTAGCTTTTCTCAAAGAAAGTGAACTTTATAGAGTTGCCCTTATTGTCTTATATCCCCATCTCCTTCATTTCAAGTCAGTATAATAAAGGAGGATAGCGCGAACGCAGTCCTCCGCTACCATAAATTATACGCCCGAGTTCTCCACGTTTGGGAGAATCGCAGGGGTCAACCCATCCGAAAGTGCAATGGACAGGCCTCACCCTGGGAGCTCCGCCTCCATGATCACGGATACTCCTGCGCCAGGTAAGTATGCTAGCGATAGGTGTTCACCGTGACCATCCTTCAGTGAACCCAAACTCTACTGCGACGAACACAGTTTGGGTTTGCTCCAAATTTTCTGTAACGTCATGGATTGGCTGGGGAAATATCACGTGAGAAATAAGTAAATTCCACCCCCTTAATATAAGCAAATCCGCAGTTAATCGGTTTTACTGGTACAATATTTCGGAAAATGACAGGGGATTGCAATTCCTCCCCCCCCCCCTTTCCTTTTTTCAATGTTTGAAGAAGACACTCTTCGTAGTATGTATCGCGAGGAAGGTAGATTTTGTAAATTATTTTTATTCTCCTCTCCTCTCGTCTACGGCCATATCACGTTGAAAATACCGGTTCTCGTCCGATCACCGAAGTCAAGCAACGTCGAGCCCAGTCAGTACTTGGATGGGTGACCGCCTGGGAATACTGGGTGCCGTAGACTTTTTAGGTATATTTTACTTTATTTTCGGTGAGGGGAAAGAGGGAGGCTCCCCTGTTTAACTACGAATATTTTCAACAATAGCAATTAGTTCATTGTGCAGATGAGGAAACAAACCCGTTATATATATAATTTGTTGTTACTTTAACCAACAGTTCAAACATATTATGTTCTCTTTGTATATTAGTAATCCCAATTTTCTTTTGATGATGTATGCAACGTAATGTAGCTTTTCTCAAAGAAAGTGAACTTTATAGAGTTGCCCTTATTGTCTTATATCCCCATCTCCTTCATTTCAAGTCAGTATAATAAAGGAGGATAGCGCGAACGCAGTCCTCCGCTACCATAAATTATACGCCCGAGTTCTCCACGTTTGGGAGAATCGCAGGGGTCAACCCATCCGAAAGTGCAATGGACAGGCCTCACCCTGGGAGCTCCGCCTCCATGATCACGGATACTCCTGCGCCAGGTAAGTATGCTAGCGATAGGTGTTCACCGTGACCATCCTTCAGTGAACCCAAACTCTACTGCGACGAACACAGTTTGGGTTTGCTCCAAATTTTCTGTAACGTCATGGATTGGCTGGGGAAATATCACGTGAGAAATAAGTAAATTCCACCCCCTTAATATAAGCAAATCCGCAGTTAATCGGTTTTACTGGTACAATATTTCGGAAAATGACAGGGGATTGCAATTCCTCCCCCCCCCCCTTTCCTTTTTTCAATGTTTGAAGAAGACACTCTTCGTAGTATGTATCGCGAGGAAGGTAGATTTTGTAAATTATTTTTATTCTCCTCTCCTCTCGTCTACGGCCATATCACGTTGAAAATACCGGTTCTCGTCCGATCACCGAAGTCAAGCAACGTCGAGCCCAGTCAGTACTTGGATGGGTGACCGCCTGGGAATACTGGGTGCCGTAGACTTTTTAGGTATATTTTACTTTATTTTCGGTGAGGGGAAAGAGGGAGGCTCCCCTGTTTAACTACGAATATTTTCAACAATAGCAATTAGTTCATTGTGCAGATGAGGAAACAAACCCGTTATATATATAATTTGTTGTTACTTTAACCAACAGTTCAAACATATTATGTTCTCTTTGTATATTAGTAATCCCAATTTTCTTTTGATGATGTATGCAACGTAATGTAGCTTTTCTCAAAGAAAGTGAACTTTATAGAGTTGCCCTTATTGTCTTATATCCCCATCTCCTTCATTTCAAGTCAGTATAATAAAGGAGGATAGCGCGAACGCAGTCCTCCGCTACCATAAATTATACGCCCGAGTTCTCCACGTTTGGGAGAATCGCAGGGGTCAACCCATCCGAAAGTGCAATGGACAGGCCTCACCCTGGGAGCTCCGCCTCCATGATCACGGATACTCCTGCGCCAGGTAAGTATGCTAGCGATAGGTGTTCACCGTGACCATCCTTCAGTGAACCCAAACTCTACTGCGACGAACACAGTTTGGGTTTGCTCCAAATTTTCTGTAACGTCATGGATTGGCTGGGGAAATATCACGTGAGAAATAAGTAAATTGCAGGGCCTTAATATAAGCAAATGCGCAGTTAATCGGTGTTACTGGTACAATATTTCGGAAAATGACAGGGGATTGCAATTCCTCCCCCCCTTTCCTTTTTTCAATGTTTGAAGAAGACACTCTTCGTAGTATGTATCGCGAGGAAGGTAGATTTTGTAAATTATTTTTATTCTCCTCTCCTCTCGTCTACGGCCATATCACGTTGAAAATACCGGTTCTCGTCCGATCACCGAAGTCAAGCAACGTCGAGCCCAGTCAGTACTTGGATGGGTGACCGCCTGGGAATACTGGGTGCCGTAGACTTTTTAGGTATATTTTACTTTATTTTCGGTGAGGGGAAAGAGGGAGGCTCCCTGTTTAACTACGAATATTTTCAACAATAGCAATTAGTTCATTGTGCAGATGAGGAAACAAACCCGTTATATATATAATTTGTTGTTACTTTAACCAACAGTTCAAACATATTATGTTCTCTTTGTATATTAGTAATCCCAATTTTCTTTTGATGATGTATGCAACGTAATGTAGCTTTTCTCAAAGAAAGTGAACTTTATAGAGTTGCCCTTATTGTCTTATATCCCCATCTCCTTCATTTCAAGTCAGTATAATAAAGGAGGATAGCGCGAACGCAGTCCTCCGCTACCATAAATTATACGCCCGAGTTCTCCACGTTTGGGAGAATCGCAGGGGTCAACCCATCCGAAAGTGCAATGGACAGGCCTCACCCTGGGAGCTCCGCCTCCATGATCACGGATACTCCTGCGCCAG
Source organism: Holothuria scabra (assembly GCA_037179385.1). Lineage (NCBI taxonomy): Eukaryota > Metazoa > Echinodermata > Holothuroidea > Aspidochirotida > Holothuriidae > Holothuria > Holothuria scabra. The sequence continues at coordinate 21,446,276 of CM074183.1, read as the reverse complement.
GTAAGTATGCTAGCGATAGGTGTTCACCGTGACCATCCTTCAGTGAACCCAAACTCTACTGCGACGAACACAGTTTGGGTTTGCTCCAAATTTTCTGTAACGTCATGGATTGGCTGGGGAAATATCACGTGAGAAATAAGTAAATTCCCCCCCCTTAATATAAGCAAATCCGCAGTTAATCGGTTTTACTGGTACAATATTTCGGAAAATGACAGGGGATTGCAATTCCTCCCCCCCTTTCCTTTTTTCAATGTTTGAAGAAGACACTCTTCGTAGTATGTATCGCGAGGAAGGTAGATTTTGTAAATTATTTTTATTCTCCTCTCCTCTCGTCTACGGCCATATCACGTTGAAAATACCGGTTCTCGTCCGATCACCGAAGTCAAGCAACGTCGAGCCCAGTCAGTACTTGGATGGGTGACCGCCTGGGAATACTGGGTGCCGTAGACTTTTTAGGTATATTTTACTTTATTTTCGGTGAGGGGAAAGAGGGAGGCTCCCCTGTTTAACTACGAATATTTTCAACAATAGCAATTAGTTCATTGTGCAGATGAGGAAACAAACCCGTTATATATATAATTTGTTGTTACTTTAACCAACAGTTCAAACATATTATGTTCTCTTTGTATATTAGTAATCCCAATTTTCTTTTGATGATGTATGCAACGTAATGTAGCTTTTCTCAAAGAAAGTGAACTTTATAGAGTTGCCCTTATTGTCTTATATCCCCATCTCCTTCATTTCAAGTCAGTATAATAAAGGAGGATAGCGCGAACGCAGTCCTCCGCTACCATAAATTATACGCCCGAGTTCTCCACGTTTGGGAGAATCGCAGGGGTCAACCCATCCGAAAGTGCAATGGACAGGCCTCACCCTGGGAGCTCCGCCTCCATGATCACGGATACTCCTGCGCCAGGTAAGTATGCTAGCGATAGGTGTTCACCGTGACCATCCTTCAGTGAACCCAAACTCTACTGCGACGAACACAGTTTGGGTTTGCTCCAAATTTTCTGTAACGTCATGGATTGGCTGGGGAAATATCACGTGAGAAATAAGTAAATTCCACCCCCTTAATATAAGCAAATCCGCAGTTAATCGGTTTTACTGGTACAATATTTCGGAAAATGACAGGGGATTGCACTTCCCCCCCCCCTTTCCTTTTTTCAATGTTTGAAGAAGACACTCTTCGTAGTATGTATCGCGAGGAAGGTAGATTTTGTAAATTATTTTTATTCTCCTCTCCTCTCGTCTACGGCCATATCACGTTGAAAATACCGGTTCTCGTCCGATCACCGAAGTCAAGCAACGTCGAGCCCAGTCAGTACTTGGATGGGTGACCGCCTGGGAATACTGGGTGCCGTAGACTTTTTAGGTATATTTTACTTTATTTTCGGTGAGGGGAAAGAGGGAGGCTCCCCTGTTTAACTACGAATATTTTCAACAATAGCAATTAGTTCATTGTGCAGATGAGGAAACAAACCCGTTATATATATAATTTGTTGTTACTTTAACCAACAGTTCAAACATATTATGTTCTCTTTGTATATTAGTAATCCCAATTTTCTTTTGATGATGTATGCAACGTAATGTAGCTTTTCTCAAAGAAAGTGAACTTTATAGAGTTGCCCTTATTGTCTTATATCCCCATCTCCTTCATTTCAAGTCAGTATAATAAAGGAGGATAGCGCGAACGCAGTCCTCCGCTACCATAAATTATACGCCCGAGTTCTCCACGTTTGGGAGAATCGCAGGGGTCAACCCATCCGAAAGTGCAATGGACAGGCCTCACCCTGGGAGCTCCGCCTCCATGATCACGGATACTCCTGCGCCAGGTAAGTATGCTAGCGATAGGTGTTCACCGTGACCATCCTTCAGTGAACCCAAACTCTACTGCGACGAACACAGTTTGGGTTTGCTCCAAATTTTCTGTAACGTCATGGATTGGCTGGGGAAATATCACGTGAGAAATAAGTAAATTCCACCCCCTTAATATAAGCAAATCCGCAGTTAATCGGTTTTACTGGTACAATATTTCGGAAAATGACAGGGGATTGCAATTCCTCCCCCCCCTTTCCTTTTTTCAATGTTTGAAGAAGACACTCTTCGTAGTATGTATCGCGAGGAAGGTAGATTTTGTAAATTATTTTTATTCTCCTCTCCTCTCGTCTACGGCCATATCACGTTGAAAATACCGGTTCTCGTCCGATCACCGAAGTCAAGCAACGTCGAGCCCAGTCAGTACTTGGATGGGTGACCGCCTGGGAATACTGGGTGCCGTAGACTTTTTAGGTATATTTTACTTTATTTTCGGTGAGGGGAAAGAGGGAGGCTCCCCTGTTTAACTACGAATATTTTCAACAATAGCAATTAGTTCATTGTGCAGATGAGGAAACAAACCCGTTATATATATAATTTGTTGTTACTTTAACCAACAGTTCAAACATATTATGTTCTCTTTGTATATTAGTAATCCCAATTTTCTTTTGATGATGTATGCAACGTAATGTAGCTTTTCTCAAAGAAAGTGAACTTTATAGAGTTGCCCTTATTGTCTTATATCCCCATCTCCTTCATTTCAAGTCAGTATAATAAAGGAGGATAGCGCGAACGCAGTCCTCCGCTACCATAAATTATACGCCCGAGTTCTCCACGTTTGGGAGAATCGCAGGGGTCAACCCATCCGAAAGTGCAATGGACAGGCCTCACCCTGGGAGCTCCGCCTCCATGATCACGGATACTCCTGCGCCAGGTAAGTATGCTAGCGATAGGTGTTCACCGTGACCATCCTTCAGTGAACCCAAACTCTACTGCGACGAACACAGTTTGGGTTTGCTCCAAATTTTCTGTAACGTCATGGATTGGCTGGGGAAATATCACGTGAGAAATAAGTAAATTCCACCCCTTAATATAAGCAAATCCGCAGTTAATCGGTTTTACTGGTACAATATTTCGGAAAATGACAGGGGATTGCAATTCCTCCCCCCCTTTCCTTTTTTCAATGTTTGAAGAAGACACTCTTCGTAGTATGTATCGCGAGGAAGGTAGATTTTGTAAATTATTTTTATTCTCCTCTCCTCTCGTCTACGGCCATATCACGTTGAAAATACCGGTTCTCGTCCGATCACCGAAGTCAAGCAACGTCGAGCCCAGTCAGTACTTGGATGGGTGACCGCCTGGGAATACTGGGTGCCGTAGACTTTTAGGTATATTTTACTTTATTTTCGGTGAGGGGAAAGAGGGAGGCTCCCCTGTTTAACTACGAATATTTTCAACAATAGCAATTAGTTCATTGTGCAGATGAGGAAACAAACCCGTTATATATATAATTTGTTGTTACTTTAACCAACAGTTCAAACATATTATGTTCTCTTTGTATATTAGTAATCCCAATTTTCTTTTGATGATGTATGCAACGTAATGTAGCTTTTCTCAAAGAAAGTGAACTTTATAGAGTTGCCCTTATTGTCTTATATCCCCATCTCCTTCATTTCAAGTCAGTATAATAAAGGAGGATAGCGCGAACGCAGTCCTCCGCTACCATAAATTATACGCCCGAGTTCTCCACGTTTGGGAGAATCGCAGGGGTCAACCCATCCGAAAGTGCAATGGACAGGCCTCACCCTGGGAGCTCCGCCTCCATGATCACGGATACTCCTGCGCCAGGTAAGTATGCTAGCGATAGGTGTTCACCGTGACCATCCTTCAGTGAACCCAAACTCTACTGCGACGAACACAGTTTGGGTTTGCTCCAAATTTTCTGTAACGTCATGGATTGGCTGGGGAAATATCACGTGAGAAATAAGTAAATTCCACCCTTAATATAAGCAAATCCGCAGTTAATCGGTTTTACTGGTACAATATTTCGGAAAATGACAGGGGATTGCAATTCCTCCCCCCCTTTCCTTTTTTCAATGTTTGAAGAAGACACTCTTCGTAGTATGTATCGCGAGGAAGGTAGATTTTGTAAATTATTTTTATTCTCCTCTCCTCTCGTCTACGGCCATATCACGTTGAAAATACCGGTTCTCGTCCGATCACCGAAGTCAAGCAACGTCGAGCCCAGTCAGTACTTGGATGGGTGACCGCCTGGGAATACTGGGTGCCGTAGACTTTTTAGGTATATTTTACTTTATTTTCGGTGAGGGGAAAGAGGGAGGCTCCCCTGTTTAACTACGAATATTTTCAACAATAGCAATTAGTTCATTGTGCAGATGAGGAAACAAACCCGTTATATATATAATTTGTTGTTACTTTAACCAACAGTTCAAACATATTATGTTCTCTTTGTATATTAGTAATCCCAATTTTCTTTTGATGATGTATGCAACGTAATGTAGCTTTTCTCAAAGAAAGTGAACTTTATAGAGTTGCCCTTATTGTCTTATATCCCCATCTCCTTCATTTCAAGTCAGTATAATAAAGGAGGATAGCGCGAACGCAGTCCTCCGCTACCATAAATTATACGCCCGAGTTCTCCACGTTTGGGAGAATCGCAGGGGTCAACCCATCCGAAAGTGCAATGGACAGGCCTCACCCTGGGAGCTTTTTTTCTAAAAGTCCCCACGACTCTCTGGCGAAGAGCCAAGGGGCGAAAACGAAACGATTTCTCCCGGAGGAGTTCTGCTCCCTGAAGGAGCTTGACGTCCCAAAAGGACAAGTACGCCCTCCAAAGGGCAAACACTGGGTGGTCCTGCTCTAGACTGGGAGCGTGCTTTTTAAGTGCATCGAAACGGCACATACAAAACAAAAACAAAAAACTGAAACCGGATCGGGCAAAAACATAAACGCAAAACTATTTACAGACTGCTAAATCAAACAGAAAATTATGTTCATTACAGTAATAAGCTATATATACAGATATTTACAAAACTATGTACAGAAAATTATACACACAGATATTAACATACTATTTACAAGCCCCTTACATACCCACCCTATTACAAATTGACCACCACACGATCCCCCCTCACCGAAACGAGTGGACCCCATCGCCTACCGAACGCCGACCTTGGCAAACGAACGAAGTCGGACTCAACCCTCAGCCTCACCTCCGCCTTCACCGATGCCAGGACGACGTCCGCAGGCTTCCCATCCCCCTAAAAACAACGTTACATCGGTCTCTCCATAAGGCCAGCTTTATGGAGGCCGAAGCAAAGGTAAGTATGCCCTGAATACTTGTATTGCATGGCGGGGGTGAAAGACCATACAAAGCATAGTCCCGGCCGACCGCCCATGTGTTGCCCATCGTCAAGCGATCAGTCAGGACCTGGAACCATTCCCAAAGGAGTGCCACAAATTCACACTGCCAAAACACATGTGACACACTTTCCCACTTTGTGCATCCAGTGCGTGGGCAAATTCCATCTCCAAGACGCCACCGAAGACGCTTGAGATTAGTAACAATCGCATCATGTGCGATTCGCCACAACAGGTCTCGCCTGCGGTAATCTAATGATCTGCTGTGGACCACACGCCACACTTCCGACCCTGAAGCATAGTGATTGGATTGGACCTGGCCAACCAATTCTTCAAAAACAGCCTGGTATAGGTCTCTTGCACTTAACTGCGAAACGTCCCCAACTCTAGATATAATGAGGAGCGTTTCTCTCATTTGACTGTATGCTTCCGAGGGCCTCCAGCTGTGGGGTTCACTGTTACTAAACAGGGAGGGAAAGAACCGACGGAATGATAATCCCCCCCAATAACGGACAAAATAGGCAAAAGGCATTCTGCTGTCTACAGCACTATAAACACACTTGGTCAGGAGAAAACGGAGTTTGGAAGGAAAATGCACAAGGCCCAACCCACCACGCCTAACATCCTGATATACCATCCCTCTTCTTACGAGCTCCGTCTTCCCTAAACACAGCCCTCTCGAGACGCAACAGGACACCCTTTGGAGCAGCCAGAACGGTGCCTGGATACCACAAAAGGGGATAAATAAAACGATTGATAACTGTCACCTTTCCGAACAGGCTAATGTGGCGCTCGCCGAAGTCCTTCAACCTAGCTTCCACCAGGTCCACTTTCTCATTCCAGGTAAGTAACTCGGTTTGTCCATAACCAAACCATATGCCGTTTATCCTTATGGCGTCGTCTACCCATGATGCAGCGAAGGGCAGTCTTCTTGACCGCCACTTACCTAGGCGAAGTCCTCTGGTCTTATTGGGATTCAGTCTGGCACCTGTGGCTCTTTGAAACTTAGACAACGTGCCACTAAGGGCCTTGAAGGAAGCTAGGTCGGAGACTACGCATGTGACGTCATCGGCATACTGAAGGCACTTAACTTCAACACCACCGGGAATGTGAAATGGTTGAAACAAAGGCTCTACTTGAAAGGCTCTTGCTATTGATTCACTAAACAATACGTAGAGTAAAGGTGATAGGGGCACCCTGCCGTACGCCACGTTGGACACTGAAGGGGTCTGACGGTAGGCCATTAACGATAACCCGACTATTTACACTATTGTACAATAAGGAGGTCCATTTAACAAAAACTGGATTCAAACAAGACTTCTTTAAAATTTTAAAGAGGAATCCATGATCAACCATGTCGAAGGCCTTCTCCTGATCGAGGGAGACAAGGGCACATGGAAGATCACGGTCCATCACGTATTCAACTAAGTCATGCACCACCCAGAGGTTCTGCTGAATACTGTGTCCCCGCACCGCACAAGTCTGAAAGGACCCTACAAGATCTGGCATAACTGTGCCTAGCCTGTTGCAAAGGGCTTTCGCCAGAATCTTGTAATCTACATTTAACAAGGTGATTGGCCGTTTGTTTTTCGGTTCGAGGGGGTCTCCTGACTTAGGCAGCAAAGTTATTATGCCTGTGCGCTGCGAGTGGCTCAATGAGCCAGCAAGGAAGCTAGAGACGAATACGTCACGGAGATCATGTGCTACGGTACCCCAGAAGCGTTTATAGAATTCTACTGGAATACCGTCGGACCCAGGTGCCTTTCCGCCTTTCATCTTCGCCACTGCCTTCCAGAGCTCGTCAACAGTCAAAGGGGAGCCAAGTTCATCATTCTGATCTTTAGAGGGGGTTTTGTCAATATTATCTAATAGGGACTTTTGAAGGTCTTCATCGACATCTGCCTGGGTATACAGCTGCTCATAAAAGTTTTTATACACTTCTACAATGTCGAGAGGGTCCTTATGTACCACACCGTGGGCGTCACGGACAGCTTTTATACTGCGATCGATGGCATTCTTTGTGTCGTCCCGGTAGAACTTAATGGTTGGTTTCTCCTCCGCCTCCACACAATGCACACGAGCACGAACCCGGGCCCCGTGTAGTTTTCCATCAAGGTACTGTTGGATTGCATGAAGTGCGGAGTGGTCCCCGTTCCTCTCCCTAGAGTAAAGTGAAAGGAACTCCTCCCTTCTTCGACGAGCTCTTGCTACACAATATTCCACTGTAAACTGTTTGATGCGGGTCTTTACATCATCCCACCACTCTAAATCTGTTGAAAAGGCCGGCCTCAAAGTTCGCCACCCTTCGTTTTGGCCTTAAAATCTTTGCTATATTCAGCCTCCGTTAGAATATCTGTGTTCATTTTCCAGAACCCCCTCCCTACTGGCCATGACTCTGGGGGTGTGAATGAGACAGTAACTGCATCATGGTCCGAAATTGGACATGCCACAACTTCGCAATCACTTGGTGACAGAGCCGTTGGAGCGTACACCCTGTCCAACCTTGAGGCGTCCGTGCCATCAGGGCGGTGCCAAGTGAACACGGACAAGCCAGGATGCTGCACTCTCCAAACGTCAACCATATCGTGATTCTTTGTGAACATGTCCAACTTCACCATACCAACACTACAGCTTGAAGATGTGAAGGTGGACATTCGATCAAACCGTGTGTCAGGGACACAGTTGAAGTCTCCAGATAGGATACAAAGGGCACAGCCAGGAACGAAGGATGGCAGGGTAGCAAAAAAATTCCTTCTGTCTGTAGGTTGGTTGGGGGCATAAACGTTACATAAGAAGAAGTTCCCGCAAGGATGTTTGATGGTAATGCATACCAACCGGCCCTCATGATCATGATCAACCTTTCCGACCAGGGAAGTCCATCTTGGAGTAACTAAAATGACAGATCCACAGGAAGATGCGGAACCAAAGGAAGCGTACAAACCCCCACCCCATTCGTAGGACCAGGTGTAGACATCGTCCTCATTAACAATGTGAGTCTCTTGGAGGAAAACGAAGTCCACACCCAATGACTTACAAAATTGGAATATTCTGGACCGCTTCCGACTGTCCCTCATGCCGTTTACATTCAGGGTCATGAGGGACAGGGGACCATTCATGAAATGTGGAGTGTGAAATTACAAAACTGTCTCTGACCTGGCCTTTTTGTTACATGGATCTGGTGGTGCTGGTGGCAAAGAAGGACTAACTCCCCCTCCCCGGTCGGAGACCTCCCCTGAGGCCGACCTTTTCAACTTGGGCTCAAGTTCAACGGCCTCACACAAATCAAACCAGCCCTCCCCAGATGGTGGGTCCTTTGGTGGAGGCTCTGAGGCAGGTCCTCCCACATCTGACATGGCAGAGTCAGATTCCGAGTCCGAGGACATTCTAAGGTCGTGCTCCACTGTTTGTATTCCAGCCTCCCCGGGAGCTGGTGGAGAGTGTGACTCAGGTACCGATGTGGAGGGTTGGGAAGGGCCTACCTCAGGGTTCCCACAGACCACTTCACATCCCTTAGAAGCTAGGAACTCTTGCTCCACCTGATGTGCCACCTCATCAGGCGTAGGGGACCTGGGTTCCTCCACCATTGGTTCAGGGTCTGAAGACAAGGGTTCACTTGCCGGCTCCACATCTGCACTTGCACGCGCAGAGTACGATGTGGGGCAGGCACCAGAGACATGTCCCTCCTCCCCACACAGGTTACACCGCACCTGATTGGGACATGTTGCCCTCTCATGCCCCAACTGCAGGCATCTGCCACAACGTTTGTTTGGGCATGACTTGGCCTCATGCCCCTCCTCCCTACACTGGAAACAGGTGCGGGGCTGGCCGAAATACCTGATGTGGGCCTTAGAACCCCCTATGAACAAGACGGAGGGGATGTCTCGTTTTAGCTCCATACGGAACTGTCTCTTTCCGTTGAGAATACCGGCCAGTTCACCTTCATTATACTTTACCCAACGCCAGTCAGAGACAGTTCCGTATTGTCCTAGAACCCTCGCCACCAGGCCCTGATCTACCTCAAAATTGAGGTACAACACCGTCACCACCACAGAGCGATCATATGGGGTGACAGTGAGACCCTCCACACCCTTAAGGGAGGAAACCCTGCAATCGGGCAGCATCAGTCCGGAACTTCAAATCATACGTATTTCGGGATGCAAGGGCCTGCAGCATCTCTATATCCTTAACATCTACCTTATTGTTCTTCAACACAGAAAAAACATGCTGGGGTGTAACATTCCCCCTCGACTCAAACTGCAACTTAACGATACTGCTATCCCGACCTCCGGGCATAGCAGCAAAGGTTTGTGGCCCAAGGCCACGCAGCAACTAGAGAGAAAACTTCAGCACAGCAGATCAAACCCAGGCAGGAGAAAATAAAGGGAACCCAACAAACTATAAACCAGGCGTGCTTTAAAACGAGCACGGCCAAACCACGTCCCCAAGCGAGAGACCACACCCAATATCCAACACTTCGGTAAAACGACAATAGTAGTATATGATAGTATAACAAGCAGCACAGCACAGCACAGCACAGCACAATGCACAATGCCAAAATTCAGCACGATCAGCGAGAGCTCCGTGAAACACGTCCGCCCTCGACGAAGACCAGAACAGCAAGACTGGGAGCTCCGCCTCCATGATCACGGATACTCCTGCGCCAGGTAAGTATGCTAGCGATAGGTGTTCACCGCGACCATCCTTCAGTAAACCCAAACTCTACTGCGACGAACACAGTTCGGGTTTGCTCCAAATTTTCTGTAACGTCATGGATTGGCTGGGGAAATATCACGTGACAAATAAGTAAATTCCACCCCCTTAAAATAAGCAAATCCGCAGTTAATCGGTTTTACTGGTACAATATTTCGGAAAATGACAGGGTATTGCAATACCTCCCCCCCCCCCCCAATTCCTTTTTCCAATGTTTGAAAAAGACACTCTTCGTAGTATGTATCGCAAGGCAGGTAGATTTTGTAAATTATTTTTATTCTCCTATGCTCTTGTCTACGGCCATATCACGTTGAAAATACCGGTTCTCGTCCGATCACCGAAGTCAAGCAACGTCGAGCCCAGTCAGTACTTGGATGGGTGACCGCCTGGGAATACTGGGTGCCGTAGACTTTTTAGGTATATTTTTCTTTATTTTGGGAGAATCGAAAGAGGGAGGCTCCCCTGTTTAACTACGACTATTTTTAACAATAGCAATTAGTTCATTGTGCAGATGAGGAAACAAACCCGTTATATATATAGTTTGTTGTTACTTTGAGCAACAGTTAAATCATATTATGTTCTCATTGTATATTAGTTAATCCCAATTTTCTTTGGATGATGTATGCATCGTAATGCAGCTTTTCTCAAAGAAAGTGAACTTTATAGAATTGCCCCTGTTGTCTTATATCCCCATCTCCTTCATTTCAAGTCAGTATAATAAAAGGAGGATAGCGCGAACGCAGTCCTCCGCTACCATAAATTATACGCCCGAGTTCTCCACGTTTGGGAGGATCGCAGATGTCGAACCATGAGAAGTGCAATCTGTCTACAGTTTCTCGCTCTTTGATTGGCTGACAGTCTAAAGTGTCTCTCTGTTGCCTTAAGACGCTCCATAAGATTCGTTGAGAGTCTACAGTTTTCTACAGTTTAACCAATGGACGTGCGTCTTAGAAATCCTGTGTTTGCAGAGGCAGTAATCGCAAACAAGACATGTAAACACTACCGTTACTTGTGCGAAACGGCCTCGATCAGTTAGGGCTTGATACAGAAGAATGTGACGATGCAGACACCTTCGGATTCGCAAGGTAACGTGTGTAGTTAATACGATATATTTACTTTCTTTTATGAGTTAACGAGTAAAACTAGTTTTGGAACGATATTTTTACACCAGAACTTTAGAAGCTGCACAGTTTACTACACTGGCGTAACGAAGAAGGCATATCATGCACACAGTGTATAGGCTTGCACGAACACTCAACAGTAACATTAACAAACACTGCAACAGGACCTTAACGTTAGACCATAGGCTGCGAATTTGGTTAATCATGACTCGATTTCTTATCAAACTGTGAGAACGACCAAAAATAATGAGAACTGAAAATGATGACATTACGTCTCCAGCTGCTTAAAATCTGGAACTTTATCACCCGATGTCGAATGGGGGACATCGGGCTTCGTAAAATCTTTGTAAAATATTGTGCAGCCTTACCACAGCTGCTCTCACCTTACAGGCCAGCGGGAAAGTGTTTCACGGTTGATTACACGTACAAGCTAGATAAACTATACGTGTTTACATCGAGGACCGTCACTGTGTATAATGCACAAAGTTACGCAACTACTTGAGAACGAACTCTAGCCACTGCACTGAGGCCAAAGCATTTAATATTCTTCCGCTCAGGTAGGCATTTCTTCAAACGGTTTAACAATTATGAACATTAATGATGACACAAAAAATAACAATGTTTTTAATAACCTTAAAAAGTCATGTACAAGCATTTATTTTTATTGAGTCAATCGGTAAAAAGTAAAGCATACCGCGGATGATTATTATGTTTTCTAACTCAATATCACACAATGAATACTGCATACACCGCCGTATGTATATGCGTATACTATGGCTGTACTGTACGTACACCGAACTCTGGGTACGTACACGTACTATACTATTTCACAATCATTGCACGTACATACAGCAGCCTAGACCGGACCTTGGAATGTAAGGATCAAGCCACCGACTTGAAAAGGTTTTGATTTTTTTTAGAGATTTTTGTGCCTTTTTTCGCGATATAATCAGATATTTTTTCACGTAGTGTTTGGACTATATGTTATGGCAGTTTAAATAGAAACCTTAAAAGCCAAAATGGAATTTCGAGTTGGGGACTCTGTTCAGGCGATCGACGAGTTAGGCCGTTGGGAACCTGCAAAAGTGCTAGAGATATGTGAAGGAGGATACTCGGTCCACTTTACCAGTTGGGCCAAGATATATGACTGTGTCATTAAACCTGAGAACATACGGAAGCCTGTTAGCCAGTTTTATCACGCAGTCGGTGAGTACACCTTTAAAATGTTTACATAACGTTATCTCTTCAGTGATAGACCATTGCAAGTTACTTTAGTACAGTAGGCCTAGGCTAGTTTAACGTTAACTTCTAGCCTAGGCCTAACGTTAGGCATGTGCTAACTGTGTTACTGTTAGGCCTAACGAAAGGTCTGCAGTGTTTTTGTCGTAAAAAACTTAGGGTAAGGGCATAACGTTAGGCCTAATATAATAGCTGGGCTGAACACTGATTATCAGGCTAAACTTCGTTGCCCTCTATATTTAGGACGAGTGTAGCCAAACAGTTTAAATGTAACGTTAGGCCTATTCTTAGGCCAAATGTAAAGGGCTCTGTCCATGTATCGTATAGTATGTTATCATGAGTCGATCGCTGCCTTCTAAACGCCATTGCAGCGAGAAGGTGCGATGTGAAAATAACTTGGAATGCAGTTTCTTCAAACAACATCAAAACCAATTATATGTCATCATGTTTTTGATTTTTAAACCAAAAATTTTAGTCATGGCCAGATTTTAAAGTTTCAGCAAAAGTATGAACCATAAATTTGCAAAAATCACAAAAAATAATAATGAGAATGCCTTTTATGAAGTTTTAAGTTAGAATTCATATAGAGGGGAGATTGTTTGTATCTTTATGTCAAAATCTGGCCCTAAATACAGTAATTTGTAGGATTTAATTTGTTTGTTTTATGAAGTGATCGACTTAGGATTAGGCTACTTCATAATCATTGCTACTTGCACTGCCGCCTACATTTCAAGTTTCATTTTCCACAAATTACTGAGTCCAAATAACACCAAAATGCAGCACCAAGAAGAAGACATATTACAAAATATTACTGTCAAATTTAATCGATTTTTTGTAGTTGTTCTCATATTTTTGTGGTAACCAACTTCATTAGGTGATCCACTCTATATGTGTATGTTTACATTATACGTGATGGTCTATAAGTTTTCAGTGACAAAATTTGTTACTTCGTAACAGATTTAAGAACCTCAAAAGCATAGCCTTATAGTTATTAATTTTTTGTTTGATTGTTGATGAGGGGCCATGGCCACTTCCGTCAACAGTATAATGTTTTAAAATCTGAAGTCAATGGCAATTTTTCCAAAAACATTGGAAGACATGCTCCCTGACACCCTAGGATTGACACCCATGTCTATCCTTCCATCCGTATCCTACTGATGTTTATCCCTTGCCTGTGCACCTTGTGCAGATAGAGCCAAACTGATTTATTGCATGGAGATTCATCTAAAATCAGTGTTAAAAATATTCTGGGAAGATGTTTCATGTGGCTCACATTCTTCACTTTTCACCAGAGTTTGTATGTGTAACTTTTTCCAGAGAGTGACATTTACGTAATTATGTAGCAATTTTGGTCGTTGCAAATGGTTACATACTGTAGCTTAGCTGGAATGAACTTTTGAATGCACCTTAATCTTCAGTACACATACAATGCTTTGTTATTATTAAATATATTCTGATAAGATCAACATGTTATAATTTTTTTTATCCATTGATTTATTAGAGCATCACACATTTGGCTTACCACAGTTATTGGAAAATTAAATTTGATTTCTTGGACTCCACGTAGTATCTCATGTACATGATAGTTTTGTGCCAATTTCTCTTTTTAGATGTTGCCAGCAATGCCAGGAAAAGAGGGAAGAGGAAAAGGATGATACAGCTGTGCAAAGGAGACATTGTGTTAGCCAGTATAAGTGGGGGCGAAGTGGATGCAACAGTGACTGTGTTTGACAGGTTCAAACAAGAAGTTACAGTCTGTTATGGCCAAGGCACATTGCAAACAGTGTCTGCATCAGATGTCTCCATCAAACAAGGTAAATGTTTAGCATAGTTTGACCTATCCTTTTGAACTTGTAAGTTCCGAGTCCTGACCACTTTCAAGGTTTGAACCTTGAGAAGTATTTCCGTACACACCTTTTTAACAACACAGGAACGAACGCATTGGGACCAGATGCAACGTTTGCATTAGCTTTGGCTTAAGGGCCCAATTCTCTCACCCCAAACAGTACTCGATCCTTCTAGCATGAAATGAGCCCCTCTCACAGTTGTCTGAAATTCATCCTCATCCAGAAACAATCTCAGTTTATTGTTTCACGGTGAGTATACTATAGAAAAGCTCAATGTGTATAATCAAAACAGTCTGTACAGTTCATGCTGTGGATTATCTTTGGTACCCCGCATTTTTAGAATTAGTTGTCAATCAAAGAGCTGAGCCAATTGAGAATTTTGGTTAACTCCTACCAAAATTGTAGTTTGGGGTGAGAGGATTTGCCCTTTAAGATAACCCTTCAGAGAGGTTGTCTTACCTTCCCCAACAAAAGTGATGGAGGAAGAAATTTCTGCACTGATTATTGGGATCCCTTCAGAGAAACTTTTTTACTAGGACCTCTGAAGTGTGATATTATTTTTTAAATGCACTGGTACTAGCATGTTACTTAATTATTTTTTATCATTTATATTAGCCACAGCCTAGTTGTGATGGTTACGGCAAACTAAAATCAAGGATATGGGGGGGGGGGGGAGGGTATGCTACCAACCCTACATGCAACATCTGTATTAACTCAGACTTAAGCGCAAGAAAAAAAAAGAACCGATGTCACTTAACTTTCTTTTAGGAAGTTACAGGGGTGTGTTGTGTCTTTTCCTTGTTTCTAGTAAACAATGGGAAAATCGTTTGACATAGTAAAACAAAAAACTTTTGCAAAAAAAAAGAAATTGCATCACTGATTGAATTTGATGGACAGGACTCAAGGAAATAAGGAAAAAATTTAAACAAAAATAAACATTCGATCTTGTATTTTACAATTTTACGTAGTTAAAAGTTAAGGTCAAGATGTTTTAATGGTAACATTGCTAAGGAAGGTGCAGTCAAAAATTAGCATGTCCTTTCATTTCAAATGTGTTATATACCTGTCGTGTCAGTCAACTCAAAAAAAAGTTGAAAGATTGAATTTATTTTCAAGAATGGTTCCAGTTAAAATTTTATCTCCCTTTAGTCACCTCTTACCACAGGCATGAAATACCGTGGGCATATTCTACAACCCTCAGCCAACGGGAGGGATAATTTTGTTCAGGCATGGTTTATACACATTGTATCATGAGCAGTTTTGAATAATTGTGAAACTTGGGAATTTACCCAAATATGAACCAATATACTGTAAAGTAATAACCACCTAAACACAGTAGATAGTTTATCAATTGTAGACCTACAAGGTAATCATAATCAAGTTCAAAGGTAAAGTTCCTGCAATGGTAGTCATAACTGTTCAGTGTATGGTTTAGTGTTTGCACCGGGTACCCGACCAACGTTCTTCCTACCCTGGTAGAAATACAAGGTACAAATTTCCTAGCCAGTGCAAACTATGGTATGGTTATAATGTGTTTAATTGAAGTGTTAATTTGCTGGGAAGAATTTTTAGTTAGTTAGATAAGGTTTAAGGACACACCGACACGAATGTGTTGCAGTATGTAGTGTCAAACTGTTCAAATACTTTTCAAGTCCTAGGGAACCATCCCAAAGTAATTCACAGGCATGGAATACAGTGGGCCTGTTTTACAACCCCCAGAGGTTTTATAATATGTTATAAAAGTTTTGCAATAAATTACAGTCTTAAGTACCCAGCATGGGAGATGAAGGAAAAAGGTACAGAATTTATGTAATAGTATAGAGGGGGCATTAAAACTGTGCGGCAGTGGCAGTGTATGGTACTTTACATAGATTGTTACTAGACCGTTCCACAGCGCCTTTGCATGGGTACAGTTATCATTTGTTTAATCACACATATGAGCTTGCATAGCATTGATAACTTGTTACCAGAAGAAAATGTTTTACATTACACTATCCCAAACAATGTGATTTTTCTTACATAACAGAGTCAGAACTTTGCCAACCAAGCCCATCAAAGCAGAGGCCAAAACGTAGACAGAAACAAAGAACACTTGTCATGACTCCTTCACCCACTGAGGAAGATTTGAGTATTACAGAGACCAGGACTCCAGAAAGTAGAGATGATACAGGTTTGTGAAATAATTCTCATCCAAATTTCCCACCAAAAACCTGTATCTATTTTAGTTTTCAAAAAAATAGAAACCAACAGTATGCAGTCTTGCTGAGTTGCTCTCATCTGTACATGTGACACTTGCTTATATTAACACAATATCCCAAACAGGGAAACTCTGACCCATGTCAAACTTGGTACATAGATGTCCAATATTGAGAGGAAGAAATACTGTTTTTGTAGAGATCAAATATCGTCTGTGGTCACCAGGGGTCATATTCTGAAAACTTGTTTACACGATATCTCAAGGAAGGAAGCAGGCTTTAGCTACAGTAAGTATGTGTATGGGTATGAAACTGGCTCCTTAAAGTTGGATGTGTGGATCTTAAGCAACAACAACAAAAAATACCAAAAAAAAGAAAAAGAAGAACATTGATCGTAGACTCAATTGCTGTGACTTGTTGATAAATGAGCTAGAAAGTGTCTCGAAAATGTTGAACAACATGTTTGTGGAAACAAATTGCAATGATACTGTTCATAAATGTCTCTGAACTAAAGTTCACATTTTGAATGCATGACCATGTATTTATGCCAAATGTTACAGTATGTTATTTACAAAGGACACCTCTTAGACCCATTTTTGGTGTCCTCGTCACCAGTGTTATATTTGCATTTGCACTTTCTGGGTCAGCTAACCTTTGAAAAATATAAGGGAATAGTAGATTGCAATCAAGTTAAATTTCAAGTCTAACATATTTTAGACAGGTCACATAATGTTGCATAAATTTGGGTTCATAAACATGGTATGATACCTATTTTGGTGTCTTTGTAACTCATCTTAAAAATTTAATAAAGGCCTATATGTGGCAACGTAAAAATACTACAAAGCTGCCACTTTCAATTGAGACTATTCTTGACTCAACTAAGGAACTAAGGAAAATCAGACCAGACACAGGGATACTGTATCCACTGCATCCCTAATAATAAACATGTCATGTCATTGTCATTGTTTTCTTTTCATTAGGTTTCGTAAGGGCAGTCTGTCCTATGAGTGACAATGGCTAGACCTCAAAAATAACCAGTGCACCATTTGATGCAGTTTATGGTTCCAAATCTTGAATTTTTAGTAGGAAAAGGGGAAACTTCTCCCTTCCAAACTGCTCCCTTTTTGGTTAATCTCAATTGTGAATTTGATTACTGCCCCCCTTGCTTTGTAACATGTGGGGAACACGGAGTCTGTCTTAGTTTCAAATTCTAACATTTTACAGTACTTGGAGGGTGTCTACTAAAATGCTTTACTTAAGTTTATCCTGTTTTGATTTTCCTGTTAGGTTCTGTGCACGACTATTTCCAGGTCATGAACAAGTTTGGAGTTGGCATAACCTGTGGTGAGTGCTATCGGATTGAGCCTGGGGGTTTAAGTGTATGTATTGAAAAGATAAAAAATCAGAAGGAACATATGTTGCAGACTGTGTCATGATTGTGTCGATGAAATTGGACAGACAGATCGCTATTTTGGTGCCGGTGGACAGACTGGTTGAGGATGTTGTGGTCCTTAATAGAGCAGACAGGTCATCTGTAACGAAAGCCAAGAAGGCAGCTTTCTGGGGCTCAATACAGTCCGGTAAAGATGATGGACGAATACGTAGTGAACAGCGGACTCACCAGCTTGCTCTTTTAATACGTAAAGAAGTCAAACTTGCCCTTGCCTCTAAGGCATCCCATAGAACTTTTAGTTTAGGGCTCACTGATCTTGTGGGTGACATGGAACTGTTTAAAGTATATCCCTTTGTTCACCCACGAGTAGAGTACTCCTACCTGAAAGGAAATTTTTCAGACCTTGATAACATCCTCGGTCATCGATGGGATGTCTTAGACAAAGGTGCAGCTACTGCTTTTGTTACTAGAGTTGTAGTGGGGTTGTCAAAGGGAGTTTTGTCGATGCGTGTCTACACATCAATTTGCCATGCACTTATCCCAAATGATCATTCTTATCGTATTGTATTGCATGACAACATTTCGCAGAGTAATTCTGTAGATTGTGTGGAGGAAGTTGAACTGTTTTAAATTGGAATGGACTTTCCAACTTGTAGTGTAAGTGTGTGTAGTGTAACTCCCAAGTGTTATGTCTCTTTTCAAAATGGAAAAATTATTACCCTTAACATCTGAAACCAAAGAGAAAATTTCAATGATTGTTCTTGTATTTTCAAAATTTTTATCAGTCTTATTGCAAGGAGGATGCCAGATTCAGTGACAAACTTGTAAAAATTCCATTTTGAAAACTTTATGTCTGACGATATACAGTCTGTTGCCTTTGTCTCAACTCAGAGGTTAAGAATTGTGGTATGTCATTTCAAATATGTAGTTTCTATTTCTAACTTAGGCCTGTATACATGAGCAACATTTGCAAAATATTCGCAAAAACATTTCCAAAACATGCACCTGCAACAAATGCAAAACACTTGTTTTCGGTCTGTTACACAGTGTAGACAGGGTATACAGCATGTTTTGGAAATGTTGCAAAAGAAATGTCCTGTCAATTTTTTTCAAAACATTCTCAAAACATTTTCAAATTGTTTTTAATCTGTCAACACTGTGTAACAAACCAAAAACAAGCAGGTGAAGGGTTTTGAGAATGTTTTACAAATGTTACTTGTGTATGTACAGGCCTTTAAGTCATTTTCAATGTACAGTTGAAATATTAAAAAGAAAGTGGAAAAGATCATTTTTTCTCTGAATAATATTGTAACGGCGGGCTAAAAGCCCTTGTTATTTTGTTATTTAAGCTATGCTTGTCATAGTACTTGCAAGTTGTCACAGTCTGTATGTAAGATTTCGTTTGTCAGTCTGTGCAGGCCAGTATTACCCTGGGAGTGGGTTGTTTTCATACTTAAAGTTGTTTGTCAGGGGGATTAAGTTATTTTTGTACTTGGGCGATTATTCTATCTCTGTCAGTCATGGTCACCTTTTATTCTACTCATGTGTACTGGCCATGTGTTAGCGTAAGCCTCAGATTAGTGCTCCGTGCATCACGAGACTTGAATGGGCGCACTAATTGGATGTATTGTGTACTCGTCTGGGTGTCTCTGGCCCAGACGTTAAGCTGTATTGTTAAGGTTTGGTTTTTAAGGGGAAGTCGTAAACAACTCGGGGAGAAAGCCAGTTAGCCGGTGTCTAGTAAAGACGCGTTTAAGTAGAGACAAGGAGGACAATTCTGAGTTGGACGGCAGGCTTCACGCCCTAAAGCCGCCAACTTGTATCTCCATCCGGCAGGTTTTAAGTTTCCGAGGAGTTTTCACCCTGTTTTCTAGGGATTAGCCTTCATTATTTTTGTGTAATTAAGTTTTTAAGAATATACAGACCAACCGTTTATCACTCTCTGGAGTCATTTTTCCGGCGTTCCTGTTTCTGGCCGATCAAAATACGTCACCTCGGGCCAAGAACCCCACCCTGCTGGCCTCACGCTACCAATCCTTAAAGCAAACCCCCATATTCGTTACAATATGAAAACAATTCTGTTTATGTGTTGTCAAAAATGAAACATGCAGGTATAAGTGGGGAATATAAATAGCAGAGTTCCTTGTGATAACACGTTCTCATACCACTCTTCACTGCAACCAAATAGTTGGTCAGTACTTGGGTTGAAACTGCATGAACTTACACTATGTGTCATAATTGAAATCATATAGCCAATCTAAAGACAAAAAAAAGGGAAAAAATTAAAATCTTATCAAAATTTTGATATGTACAGCAATTTGTTCAGAGCTACCTTCATTTTTGTGACATGTTCATACTGTAATAGTATGCAGTTTGAAGTAGATTCAGAATGTAATTGCATTGAAGACAGAATACTGTATTTCATGTGATTTTTATTATGACAGAAATTCCATAGTGCTTTTATATATATTTTTCTATGCATCATTTTGCAAACGGGTTGAGGTGCAGTTTGCACATTCATGGAGCATCATGTGCTGTAGATGTGCTGTTAGAGGCCTACTATTATGGAATGTTCAAGTTTTGCAAACATTTGGTAGGCTCTGTTTCCAGCAGTTTCATTAAATTATTAAATGAGGCGTGTTTCAATCGTGAAAATGGTAAGACTGATTGCAGTGTCCGTGAACTAGTTTGGAGTTGGTTGAAATTTTATTTTCCAAACTCCTTCAATCCTAATCCAGTTGGTCGAGATGAAACGCTTGTTGGGTTTAAGCATCTTGCATCAAGTTTCCATGGCATTGTGGGAGGCTTCTCAAGCAAAGTAATTGGCTGCCAATCATGTCCTAGACAACTGATTCAGTCATCTTTTGACTTACTACCTATTACAATCTCTTCAATTCAAATATGTGGTGGCTCCTTCTCAAAGTCTGTTGAGAGAGAGATTAGTAGCAATTTGTATTTCAAAATTAAACCTATATGCAGGAGTTGTTTCACCATTAGCAGAAATCAGCCAACCCAAGATGTGTGTTCACATGAATTTCTTGTACTTGAAATAGGTGTGGTAGATAATCGCAACTGTCAAAAACCTCCTATCTGTATAGAGGAGACGTCAAAAATTTTTGGGCATACATACGTGGTGACTGCTGCTGTTCTAGTGGAACCGCAACACTTCTCTGCTATTGTAAGATGTGGTGACAGGTATTTAGTCTTAGATGGGCTTCGTAATAATGTTTTGATGTATGACACATTTTCAGGTGCTGTTCATGGAGATAACACCATAAAGGACAAATTTCATGTAACAGCCCAAACCCATAAAGGTATTCACATTATTATTTTGCATCGGTCGGAAAGCATTCCTGTGAGTAAACAGGGCTTGTCCAACAAAACATGTTTCCCTTCTCCTTCCTCTGTACCCTTTCCAAGCCCCTCATATGCAAGTGTGCTAAAGAGCAATTTGTTTTCTCCTGATCAATTCAAGAAAGATCATAACTTAAAAGCAGCCAATCTTAGAAAAGCTGAGCAATTTGATACTCCAGTGACTAATTTATCTGGTACTAAACATAGTCATGGCAGTAGCAGTCAAAAGTCAAAGATGAATGCAAACATTGTAAACAGTGCTTTGTCTAGTAGGAAAGTTGGGGAAAATGGCCAAGTGAATGTTGATGACACAGTGCAAGGAAATAATTTCCCAACTGTTGGCAAGATCAAGAACAATTTCAAATCAGCTAGTATTCCTAACCCCGTGAAGACAAAAAATAAATTTAAAGATGACAAAGAAAACCACCCCCCAGATGAAAATCATGGTAAAAAGTTTCCAACAGATATGGAGGATAAAAGAACTAGTGCAAATTCCAAATATGTAACACCATCAGTTCATAAAAAAACCCCATAAACAATCAGGTAATTCTGCCAGTACTCCTCGTTCCACAAGGACTAGTTCAATTCCTGGTGTAAGAAAGCAACTTAACTTCCAGTCGAGTGTGGGTGGTGTTCCTAAACAACATGAAGTGAAAGGTATTAATATGGAGTTGGTGTCATCTGGAAGCATTGATCTAGATGGTGTCAATGCTCCTTTCCTTCTTCATGACCAGAAAGTGTTTCTGCTTTGTAAGGCAATTTTTTCAGCTGCTGGTTTATCTAAACACATTCAGAAAGAAGGTTACTCATTCATTGATAAAAAGTTGGAGAATTTGGGGTTTTCTAAAGGTGGCCCTTTCCTGTATGAAAATTCAAAAAGGAACTATGTGTCATTGCAAGCCGTTTTGTCATTGTTTGATAAAAATCCCAGCAGTAGATGGAAACTTTCCCCTAATGTGAGGGGCAAAATTGAAGGGCTCCTTCAAAGGAAGTTGTGCCATAACATTCAAATGCAAAAAGAAACACCATTTCTTGGGAGAACCTCATCAGTGACTGTAGACAACTACCCAAATGTGAAGAGACATGCTGATAAGGGATGCCAGACCCCTACAAAATTGATGTCTCAAAAAAAAAATGTTCTTAGATCAAAGTAAAATGGAAAGGTGTCAAAGAAGAAAAGAACTAAATTTGCAAAACTCTTAAGAGAAGGATGCAGAAATATTTTTGGTGGTAAGAAGTCGGCTTTGTTAAGGACATTATCATCACTTATTGTGGAAAGTTCTGGTGGAAACGAACAAAACAAGAAAAATGATACATTTGATGGCACATTTTCAAAACAAGATATGGCTGATTTACTTGCCTCTGTAAAGGTCAAACGAGAAAAGTCGACCCTCCTTGATAATTTGGTAAAGGATCATGCTTCGAACATTTATAATCTGAAACCTAAAGATGTTATTCAGTTGGAGGAAAATTACAGTGGTATCCGTCTGTCAAGGGAGTTGAGGAAACATTTGCCAGGATTAATAGCTTCAGAGCGTAGTGTAAACATTCAAAAGAAAGTTGATCATGATGAGTTCGATGCCATCCTTCTTCCCACAAGGACATCAACTGGTTGGAAAATTGATCCATCACGGTTAATAGATGTTTTACTATTTAAGCATTCATGGCTGAGACAGGGAAGTCCTCGTTTGTGGAAAATTTATGGTGATGGAAGAGAAATTGGTGGTAAATCTAGTACTTTCCTGAGCATAAGTTTATTAAATAATGATGCCAAATTTCATGGGGTTAAGTTTCAAAGCCCCAAAGAAGTCTTTCCCATCATGATATTTTATGAGAAGGACTCCAGAGATAATCTGGAGGAAAATTTGGGTTACCCAAGTCCACTTGATAGATTCCTTAGTCATAGTCCCGACAAGTTTTTCCTTTCAGGGGATGAAATGTTTCTAGTTTCTATGTTGGCTGAAAGTGGATTAGGGCCAACTTCTATAAAAGGGTGGAATATTTATTGTGAGTGTGATACTGCCTGTAAGGCTTCAGTCTCTGAAACATCTGGGCTAAGAACAGGTCTTTTCACCCAGATAGATCGTCAACATACATCCTCAATTCTTAAGTCAATTCCTTTAGAGAGCACAGTATTTTGTTGCCTTCATGGCATTGTAAGAATTGTTGAAAAACTTTTAATGCTTGTTGTGGAATACACTTTATTAGAGGGAAACAAAATTCCTGAAAAGGGAGGGGATAGCACATTGTTTGTAGAAGACAGATTGCACCATTTGGTGGTGAACATCAATATGCGAGGTATTCGGCAGGGCAACTTTAATATCAGTTTGGAAAATGGAAAAGCTGTACCAATAAAGCTTAACAAAACCCATGCATGGGTCATTTTGAGCCCTGTGCCAAATGATTTTGTGGGTGAAACCCAGTATGTCCATGTTTTGGAAAATGTTGTTGGGCAGAGAAAAATCCCAAACACCATGCATCCTTTGGTAACAGCTAAATTTGCATTTCCCGAAACATTCATTGAAGTAAATCTGGTGAAACAAATTTGGCATGAAATGTACTGCATGCAGTCAATATTGTCCAAGGATTCAAATCCAAGATTATTGGAAGGAAAGCCAGTCGGTTCCAATCTTCCTGATGACTATGCATGGAATGTTGAAGAAAAAGACATCTTGGCATATCAAGATCATGCTGAAAGGTAATATCAGCTTTTCAAGATGTACTATGGCTCAGAAAACTTAACACCTTATATGATGAAGTATATTGATTATGGCGCCTATTTCTTGAAGAACCGCCCAGTTCCTATGAGCCGATTTCAGGCCGAGGGAGGTGAACATGTTAACTATGACCACAATCGGTTTTACTTTCAACATACTCTTAGACATGGGGGTAAGCAGTTCAGTGACCCTCTCTTGGCAATTTTTCATAATATGTGGAGGAGAATAGGATATGATATTTCAAGAAGTACCACATCTGAAGGTCAAAAAGCTGCTACTGCTTTTGTGCAATTCAAACGTAGGCATATGGCTGCTGCATGTATTCAGAGGGCATTTAGGAAACACAGGGAAGGTAAATTGGAATCTCAAGTGAAACCTAAGAATTCAGGTGGTATTCAGGTACTTTTCAAGGATATTATTTTTGTTTTATGTAGTAATGTGCCAAAACTGGATGGGGTTTCTTACACAAAACAGACTTTCATTGACTTCATTAAGAGTAAAGGTGGGCGGGTTAGACTGAGTGTACCCAAATGCTCTTCTACTAAGAAATTTGTAATTCTTGCACAAGGAAATGCTTGTTCCAAAAAAATACCAGAAATGATCCGAATAGCTTTGCATAAAGGTTATCCTGTTGTGGGTCATTCATATGTTACTGAAACAGTAAAAAAAGGTGAACCTCTTGATTTGAGTATGTTCAAATTATCCTGCCTTAACAATTTAAAGAACAGACAACAGCAGCAGTCACTGGAGGAAAAGCATTTTAAGAAAACGCCATCAATGCTTACAATTATTAAAAAGAAACATTTGCAGAAATTGCCTAACAAAGGGAAACAAAAATCGAAAATGTTACCTGCAAAAAATGCAGCCTTACATTTTGCATTAACTAAAAGAAGGGCCATAAGTGAACAAAAAAAGTTTTTTTGGTGGGAGAAAGTGTTTGTGTAACCTTTTAGAAGAATGGAAAGGTCTCCCAGTAGCAGAAAAACAGAAATGGGTAGCTGATTGGAAGTTGCTCAAACAAGATTGGGAAACAAGAAAAAGAAAAAAGCAGCAAAGCGAAACCTCTATGCAAAAATACAATTCAAATGAAAACCCTCAGTATTCAGACTTACTATGAATGATATTTTACCAGTAGGTCTTCCAGTACATTTGATACCATGAAAACACAATTTCAATATACTGGTTGCTTTTTGACCTCTTTTGCATTTACTGCTTTAGCACAGTAAACATTTTGCAGCTGTATTCCACTTGAACTAGTACCTCTCATATTAGTTCAATAAGTTAACACCTCAGTATACTCTATGTGTACATTTGTCTTATTATATTTTTCAAGTTTTGAAGGGCACTTTTACCATGTTATTTCTTTGCAGCTGTCTCAAAAAATGCTGCATGAAAATTCAAAAGTCAAACAATTCACATCTGTATGTACCTTTAACTATTTTATTATGTACAACAAGATTGGTACTTTGTACTGTATGTATGCATTTTTTGCAGTTTTCATTTTTACTGTGTAACTTGCCAGCAGTTGAGGTGATCCACATTAGTATCATGTTGCACCAACTCTATATTTGCTATGCTTTTTATATTACTATACTATGGTTGACAAAAAGCAGATTTAAAGATGTACTGTACATATAAATTTTGTAGCATAGTTCATTTTTTATTATGTTGTACTTGCCATCTGTCTCAGGGATGCTGCATTGAAAGCTAACTGTTTGCATCACCTTGAAGTATTTTATATAAATGAAAGTGTGTGAATGTACTTTACTGAACAGTACTGTTTCTCTACTGTTTTATTTGAAGCAAGCTGCATAATTCTTTATACAGGGTATACTGTAGTATGTGCAAATGTCAGGAGGCACCATTGCAGAATATTTTTACTATTTTACCTTAATAGCAATATTTACAGTATAACATTATGTAAGGACTATAAAGGCAAGTTACAATGGTATCATTATTTTCCTTTTTCTTTTAGGGTCGGTGGGGGCATATGACTTTTTACTTAATAATTTTATGTTACTTTTTCTTTTATTTATGTATGCATTTTTGTCAAAACTAGTGCTATGTACTCCCAGATGTTGAGGGGTCTGAACAAGTCAAGGTTTCCACACATCTCCCAACAGAAGGGTTACCCTTACTAATATAAGTGCCAAAATATTATGATACTTTGGGCAGAAATAAGAAGAGTTGTGAGATTTGGCTGTTATTTCAAAGTTTGGGTTGACCGTTCTTGTCCTATACCACACAACATTACCTACATATAAAGTGCAACACTGTTCAACTGTTAGGTGCAGAGTGTAACATCATGGATGACACTACTGTGTGTATAAAGTTCAGACCATGATTGTATTAAAAATTAACAAAAAACTGAAAGGGTCATTACATTAAAGGCCCAGTTCTCTCACCCCAAACAGTACTGATTCTTCTAACCTTCTTACTGAAGCACCTCTCACAATTGTCTGAAATTCATCTTCATCCAGATACAATCACATTTTATTGCTTCAAGGTAAAGAAAGAAAGACTCAATTTATATAATCAAAACACTCTCAGTAAAGTCCATGCTGTGTAATATAAGCTTTGGTATTCCGCATTTTTTGAAATAGCTGCCACTCAAAGAGCTGAGCCGATTGAGAATTCAGGTACCCCCGTACCAAAATTGTAGTTTGGGGTGAGAGGTTTGGCCACTTAAGAAGGGTTGGGCAACTGCAGCAATTGCTGCTCTAGTTACAGACATTTTAAAAGACACTGGAATGGAGAATAATGCAGTATAGCAATTTTTTGTTTGCTTGTGGACTGAATGGAACCTTATTTAATTGCAGTGATGAAGACTTCAGTACAGTTCATTCATTTTCAGTTATACAAGCACATGGATATAATGCAACGGGAACTGTGAAAGCTGTTCTGTTGCAGAAGTACAGAAACACAACAGAAATTGCAGAAAAAATGTGATTCCAAGAGAGATTGTTTTCTTGCTGATCAAGATAGCAATTAATATTGGGTTATTTACTTTGAAATGTGCAATGTCTTTTGTGTTTTTTTACACCAAATGTAAAGAAATTTGGAAAGACACTAGTACAGTACAAGATATTAAAATAAAGGTTCCTATTTCATAGTACATTGAAATGGCAGTTAGTTGACACATTTTTCTTTTTTTTAAATGTCTGGCAAGAAGCAGGCGTAGGTGTAGAGAATGTGTTTTCTTTTCTTGCGCAATTACTTTCATTGTATAATGTGCATTAATAGTACATTGATGTAGTAAGTATGGAATTGTCAAAGTGTATACCAGAAGTGTAGAGATTTTAAAAGGCACTTCAATACAGAATAGTATTACAGTAAATGTTTATTTTGGTAGTAAAGGGTTGCAGTTAAGTAATAATCAGTTGTGGGATTTCACCTTGAATTTTTTTGAAATATCTTTCAATAATCATGTCATCAGTATCCTTGAGCTTCAACTGTACTTTCATTGTCTACCTATACATTAACACCTTGATATAGTTATCTATAGTAGAAATTGCCAAAATGACAAGCAGGTTAATAGTCTCCTTTTGCTCAAGTACAGGTAAAGTTATTGTGGGGTGACACATTGATGAAGAGTAGATTTTGATTTATACCAGAAGTACAGGAATTTTAAGCAGGCATACCAGTATATTTTTTACTATAATTTTATTGTGTATTTTTTAACCAATGCAAAGTATGTGTGGCTTTTTGTATTCCTGTTAATATTTAAGTGAAAAGGTTGAACCAGCTAGAGTATGAAATAGAGAAAATATGTTGTAACATGAGATACAGGGTTCAGTCACAAATCTTTGCCATCCATAAAGGTACATCTGTGAAAGAAAGAAGCAATAAAATACCGTCAATGAACATTTCGATATTTTACCTGTTAAAAATTGTTGTTTTACCATATTTTCAATGACTATGCTGGAATTTGGGTAAAGGATGCTTGTATACCAAGGGCCATTTCAACCCTTTAATGTTAATTCTGTCCTCTGCAGCTGAAGTGCATTTTCGGTGTACAGTAATAAGTCAACAATTTCCTGAGTCACATTCCCTATCCCATATGGTTCTGAATATATCCCTGCCATGGCAAGTCAGACAATATTAATGCACAAATTGATCCAGGAGATTTTTCTGGCAATAGAGCTGTACTCATAAATGTCATGTGGAAAGAGTTGAACTTACAAGCCTTTGAGGGGAGGTGGATGGGGATGGTCAGGTCCCAACCCTCTGTAACTTGTCCATGGCTCCTTGTTACAACAGCTGTTGTGTGATGCAGAGGGGGAGCTGCCATATGGTCAGGGGGGAGAGGTGCTGTCACCCCTCCTGGTGGACTTTGGCTAACACGACCTACCCTACAGCTCTTCTCACAACCACTAATCCTACAATGATTAAATATATTTCAATAGTTAACTTTGACACACAAGTCAGCCCATCAAATAACCCGGGAATAAGATTATACCCAAAGAGGACTACCACATCGTAACTCTCTTATGCCTGCCACTTGTTTATATCAGTGTACCCCGGCAATCTGAGAGATACCTTTATTCATAAATTTTACACAGAATTATACCATGAATTTCTTGTATTATTTTGGATAATTTTGTCCTATCTTTTGCATGCATTCTTGGCAAACATTGCCTACCATAACACTACCCTGCTACTGATGAGCCCAGAAACTCATCTTTCTGGGGGAAACGCATCTAGCAATAGCACACCATGCTATGGCTTGTTACCTAACAAGGTCACAAAAAAATATTTAAAACTCAAACCTTTGGGTTGCCTATTGAAAAACATTACTGAAAAGTTGCTAAATTTTTCTTTGCTGGGTAACATCCTCCCACATCACTAAAGAATTTGAAAAGCAAATTCAAGAATTCACCGATCACCATGGTTAATTTATCACGAGCATATATTGGTCTGTGAACACGTCACTGTGTTTTTGGAGAGTCTGCCCCCCCCCCTCTTTTAAATGAGTTTTTGGAGAGTTGGCCACCCAACCCCCCCCCCCCCTTCAATGCTTCCACACCAAACGTGATTATAAGCTTGCAAAATACACAGAGTGACATTACATTCACTCTCCCGGCCAATTAAAGATGTTGCAAATGGCGCATTAATATTGTAGCGCAAATAGACCTCTTGTTGCCGGGGATAATTGTCGACAAAGACACTAAAAAGAATTTATGAAGATACCGAAATAGTTTCCACTGCTTTTTTCAAAATCATTTTAAGAGAACATTCAGGTTAAAATAAAAAAAAAAAAACCCGTTATGGTAATGGTTTAAGAGTTTTAATTAGAAGTTTCCATTTTGCTTTTCTTCAAGTGACCATTCTCATGATAAATGAAATAATTTCCTCAACATTCCTCCCTGTAAGATTGCTTGCGATTTAGCTCTAGCAGGTTTGATCTTTATCTTCACAAAGTAGCCCATTATTACATTAAAATCTTAAATCGAAACCTGACAATAACACAAAATATAATGACTGCCTTCATTACTAGAATGTGAAAGGGAGGAATAGAAACATGGGCGTTATAGCGGGTAGGAGGCAAGGAGAGACTTGCCCTCCCCTGGAAAATTAAAAAAAAAACCTGAAAAAGAGGAAAACATGAAGAAAAAGACGAGGAAAAATTAACAACATTTCTTAACAGTTTTACTTTATTTATATGAGGTAAATAGGCTTTAGAAATGCCATTCCCAGCGATCCGAGAGGCATTTTGGGCCAAAGTTTTCTTGCCCCCTCTCTCCCCTCCCCCCGAATTTTCATCTGCTAGGCCGATGGATAGAAACTTTATACACGTTTCAATAGAAAAATTTGCTGTGGAGAAATGGCAAAGGAGTCTTCTAGCAGGTGCGAAAAATCAAATAAAAAGTCTGAAAACCCGTGGCTTGGATCGCGCTTAGGCAGATGGTGTATTTGCACATGGTGCCTGTATCGATCATAACACACACCTACTCCATACCTTGTGGAGTTGATATAATCAATTTACTATGCCATAGCCTCACTTCTTACCATTTCTGAGGATCTGCCAAGTTCACATACCTCACCCACAATGAGACCGTTTGGTTTAAAATAGCTTGTATATGCCTAAAGTACAGTAAAGCAATGCAAACGAGGACAATATGCTTCCACCCTATGCAGTGTGACAGTTTTTCAGAGGTACAAAATATTTTTAATGATTCATTGCACCCCTGTACGTATATTACACATAGTACATCATCCAACCTCAAATTGCATTTTATTTCCCCAAAGTAGAGCACCATGGTTAAACTACTAACACATTTTCCAGAAAATAAGATAGCAATCACAGAGCCAATACAGTGCTGAAGCAGCACAGTTGTTAATATTCAGTGAACATCCCTCAGCCGCACAGTTCTTGAGCAACAGGAGGGAAAAGTAGTTCCAACAGTGCACAGGAAGTCTTTTGTTTACCAGGAGTTAATAGACCATGTGTTTGAAGCTAATCAGTGGGCAGCTCAGGTAACCATTGGGTTCTCCAAATTAATTGGATTAGGAAACTATATACCAGTCCTTGATAAAAGATATACCTTCAGTACTTTTAAGCAAGAGAGTTGGTAATGATTTTTGGTACATGTAGACCTATTCCTTATTGTTGCATGTTTTGGTGTCGTTTGCTTGGAGTAATCGTAGGCTAATCTGTATATTTTGAAATTCAGCTGACAGTAACGTTACAAATACTACTAGGCTACTAGCTTAGGCCTAGTTAGGCTATGCTTAACCTAAGTAGCAATGCTTACGAAGGAATCTGGAATGATTCACTTCATAAATGAAACAAAGAAAATCCTGAAAGTATCACATTTGAGGAGATTTTTTCTTAAATAATATGCCTGGACTGTACAGGACATTACAGGCATTGTCAATGTCATCTTCATTGCCCTTCCTTTGCCCTTCAACCTGTTATGTTATGTCATGTTATTTTAAATAGGCATAGGCCTAGGAGGTTTCCCTCATTTTGTCAAATTTCTGATTCACCTGCATTCATTTTGGCAATCTAGGCCTATTCAGATCTGAAAGGGGCTCATTGAGTTGATATCAGTAACTCAATGAGTGTCAAAGGGTCACTACCACATTACAATGCTTGTAAGTTGTATTTAGCATGATTAGGCAAAATTCATACCCAAGGGTGAAAGAATAATTTAAAATTTTGAATTTTGTGGTGTCATGGATTTAGTTGAACAGTTTAGTTCATAATTTGAAAAAGTGTCTGGTCACGAATTTTCGAAAATCGAATTGAACCATTAATAATAACTCACTCGTAAAACAGTTTTTGCGCATCTAGGACTAGGTTATAGGGATTAAGTGTAAGTTTAACCATTTGTCATTGACATGCGAGGAACAATTAACAGGTGAAGTGAATTACATGAATCAACTCAATGAGCCACTTTAAACCTGGTAGCTTCTTAAAATTGTTCCTTTTTAATTTTCTTGTTAGGCCTCATCACTTAATATCCTTACATTAAACAGGTCTTTAATGCATTGAATATTTTTTTTTTGCTATCTCCTTAAGTTTCTACATGTTATGTTGTAGGCCTGTGTTTTATTTAGAAGGCCTTGTGGAAGATTACCCACTTTCGGCTAAATGAGTTACCACTGTGAATTAGTTTTATT
Source organism: Holothuria scabra (assembly GCA_037179385.1). NCBI lineage: Eukaryota > Metazoa > Echinodermata > Holothuroidea > Aspidochirotida > Holothuriidae > Holothuria > Holothuria scabra. The sequence continues at coordinate 21,414,878 of CM074183.1, read as the reverse complement.
AGTTATAAATAATAATGACGTTGTACTCATGTTTTAAGTTGGGATGCCTGCATTTTTTTCACCCTGGCTTAAGTAAATAATTTCACAGTTGAGGAGGAAAGCTAATGCTTAACTGTAATGTGTGAAACAATAGACTGCTGTGCCGAGGTATGCACTGATTTGATTAGGATCACTTTTTTTTTCAAAATTAAGTAACATAAGCTGGCTTTTTTTGCATTTAATGTTACAGATTAGTACTGCAGGACTAAATTTACTTTTATAGACAAAAGTTAAGTATGGGAGGGGATGGAAATACAGTAGGAAGGTTGAAGAAAATTGTCAGCAACCATAATTCCACAAAGTGGAATGAGTGAGTTTGGAAGGATTGACCTTATGTTTCAAAACCTTTTATCTTTTTCACTGCAGCACAAAAAAGACAGTCGTCAGCAGGATGCACTTTTGCCACTCTTGGTTATTCATGATGTCAGCATATCTCCCAACCGACAGCAGTGTGTGCTGTTGCCAACACATGAAGCAAAAATTGAAAAACGAAAACAGCCACGCCCCTCCATCTCTAATGCGAAGCTTCTACGTGAGGATACAGCAATTGAAGAAGGTAAGAATATCAGGAATAAGATGTGACCATCAAAGTTTATCCCAGATTAACAATTATACAATAAAGGTATCTGTATGGAATATTCTAAATAAAGACAGGAATGATGAATCATTGATCAAGTGAATGAGTGAATGACTGAATAATACAGTAACTTAGTGCTTAAAGGCAGTCATTCATCACCCCCAACCTAAAGTTTAAGTGTACATATATCAAAACTCTCAACTGGTCCAGCTCTTTGATTGGCATCACATTCACGCAATGCATCATAGCTAAATTACACAGCATGGGCACTGAGAGTGTCTTGGTTACACATTATGGACTTGTATGGCCACTGGGACAAGCCATGAAGCAATAAACAAGGATAGTGTCTGGATAAAGATGAGTTTTAGATAAAGGTAGGAGGGGCGAGAAGTAAGTATGTTGGGAGAATTGGAACTGTTTGGGATGATGAAAATATGCCTTAAAGTGTCTGAAGGGAAAAATAAACAAAGGCCGGGTTGTAATAAGTAATAATAAGAGATTGATGAAGCTGCTCATTCTTTGTGACTCAACCCACAGTACCACTAGACAATGAAGATTCAACAAGAAAGGCCACATACATGTGACTAAGAAACTTGGCATTTATGAATCATGAGGGAGAGAGGATTGAATGGCTCTGTGGTTGATCTCAAGGGCTTCCTGGAATTTAGACAAAGGGAAGGCCTTCTGAATAAGCAGGAGGTAGAAAACATATTCTGGGAAGGAACTTTGGACAAAGAGGATGGTGATGAAAAGTCAAACTTATAGCAATATGATTGGGGTTAATAACTACAAAGTTACATAAAAATAGGCCTGTGTATAAACCAAATAGTCTGCTTCATTTCACTTCAGTACATAAACAGGTAGGATTAGCTTCCGATTAATTCGATTACTTGGGGTTGGGATTAAGGTGAATAGTTAAGAGCCTATCCTCTCAAACACACAGTTCCAATTCTGACATATTTTCTTAAGCCCCACCCACAATTTTTAAATGGTTCCTCATCACAATTTCAGTCTATTGCATTGAAGTGTGAGTATACAAGACCCTAACATGTAATGAAAACACTCAGCACAGTACATTTAAAGTGTGCTGTAACGTGAGCTTCAATATTCTGCATGGTTCGAATGTGCCATCAATCCAAGAGTTGTGCCACCATCTACAAAAGTTTGTGGTTAGAGAATTAACCCTCTAACATCTTTAACAGAACTCAGGTCTTCTCTTTTTTAACTAAGCCTAACTAATTCACACCTTTGCCGTGTGTTTTATGGTGCGTATGTGTGAAAGTGTCATGATCCTGACAAATATTTGTGTTAAGATATGAAATTTACATAGATGTTTAATCCTCTCTTGCCTGTAGTAAAAAAAGCGATGCCACGCTGTTACTAAAACACCCACGGAGAAACAGTTCCTTGGACAGGTGGTTCTTACTTTTGGGAAATACTCAGGAAAGACATTGAAGTGGTAAATAGAAAATGACGTGGGAAATGTGAAATAGTAAGTAACACTTTTTGTGAAGTGCAGTGGAATTGAAATGCAGGGGTGAATATGTACAGTTGAGATTTTGTTTTAGGATTGGGGGGGGGGGCGGTTAAAGTAAAGAGTTCAGTTTGTTCACTGATGTTACCGGGGCTGACCAGTAAGTAAAATTGTATGTACAAAACACAGTTATAATGACATAAGTGAAATATAATGTCAGTGTTGAACTTATTAGCTACTCAGTACATAGTTACAATAAAATAAGTAAAATATAATGTTGGGGTTATTTTATGTAAATATTTTACAAACTTAAAAATGTATTGTTTTGTTAAAATTGATGGAGTCCCTCGTACCACATGGATTTGTGTGAATCACATTAACTCTAGCTTGGGAAAAGGATAGTTAGTTACTTAGGTAATGGAAAATGTTAAGTAACATGGGGTTAGCATATATTTTTAAGAAATGCTAAATTTTACAATTGACACTTTCTGCAGACCACTGCTTAATTGCAGTTAGTGGTGATGACGACTACCGCTAAAAGTAAAATGGGACTCAAAGGCTATCATCTGGTATCTTAAATTCAGTTGGAGAAAACACCTAATTACTGTATGGTAGTAATTCCATAAAGCCAGTCTTGTCCCAAATGAAGTATTGTGTATTGCACATACAAGCTGGAGGTCGCAAGTTTTTTTTCTTGGACAAACAATTGAGTATGAAACGTAGTAGTGACTGAGGAACTTTGTATTATTTTGTTGTGTTGCATGTGGTGTGTTTGGGATAAAAATTTGTCCATCTGTGAAGCTTACTGTACATATTTCCCAATTGCTTGTGTGTTTGGTTCTTTTTTTTCAGCATTCTTGATAAGCATATCAAAGAAAAAAAAACAAGCAAAGGTAAATGATGGCTGGCTTAAAGATAGTCTTCTAAAATATGTGGAGTTTTTCCAGCCCGTGTCGTCGCACCTAGAGAAGAATATTGACAAGTGTTTGTATGTCCATGGAAGATTCATAGAGTTTAACTTTAAGGAGATGTGGGAGTGGTATCAGCAACACAAAGTACTGGAAGCAGACCCACAGGCTGGAACTGCACACGAGCGGAAAAGAGCACAGGAGGCATACACTTCAGTGAAACAGTGGCTATGCATGCGGGAAGAAGACATAACAAGCCGGTCCATGAAACGGTCCAATAAGTATATTCTGGAAAAGAAGAGAGTGGTAAGCACCACAATTTTTTAATTAGGTAAACAGAACAAACAAAAGCTGCAACTATGTACAGCATTGTAAAATAAGACAGTTGTTTTAAAAATCGATTGTCTGTGTTTTCTATGGAATTTAGGTGCCTGAAAAACAGGCAGATGTACAGTCAAAGGCAGGTCCTTCAACATCACAGGGACATTCTTCAAACATGTCTGCTGACTGGTGGGATGATGAAGAATTTGATGCCATGATACTGCAAATTCCTGAGGAAAGCTACCTCCCAAAAGGTGAGAGAAAATTTTCATTCTTTGATGAAACCACTGTTTCAATTATCTAACTTACCATTCTCTTACAGCTGTGATAGATGGTTTCAATACTCTTGGACCAGGATGGACTTTGTGTATATCTAGCAAAACTGTGTCCCACATAAATTGTTCTTATGAATTCTAACACAACAAGTCCAGCAGGAGTATACTCTTATTCTTTGTGAAAAGTATTATTACATCTGCAACAGATTCTACTTAATTATGTTTTCATGTAATTCTTTGCATGTGTCCCATTCCTTTAGGAAAACAAAACAAAGGAGACAAATCACAGCTAAAAGTACAGTGCAGTATACTCTTTAACACAGTATTGACTTTGTTAACCAGAAGGGAAATAATTGATTGTATTGTGCAGTATGCAGTTAGTTACTCAGAGGGGGGGGGGGGATGCTTTGTACCTCCTCAAAGTTTTTGTATGTACCTGCAGTCATGATTTACCTTTAAGGACCTGGTTGGTAATTTGAACAGGTTTTTTCATTACATTTTTAATGAAAGTGCTTCGAATTTGAATTAGCATCTGATTTAACACTTTATAATAACACATGGTTATGGCTATTGTTGCAGATTTGCATCATTTATTTGGGTGAGTACACATTTTCTTTCCTGTTCATGTGTGGTGTGAGGCACCCCTTACATGAATGTGATGATCAAAATGAAATGCAGTGTTTGAATTACAGAAAATATGTTGCTTTCACCTGTATGTAGATCCAGCTGAATTTATCAACTACCACAGCAAATTCTTCTGTGCTGTACAGCATTATCATTACCCAAAGCAAATAGTGTGCATAGAAGCATATGTTGTTGTAACCGAGAGAGATACACCTGCAGCAGCGTAATTTCTCTGATCTGGGAAACAAGCTGGAGTGCAAACTGCGTATGTTATCAATTTAAATGACTCAATTGTTATTGTGTGTGCAAAATTGTTTGAAATTACTTTGAGAATGAATGTTATCCGTGTGCACACTTCGTGTAAAATGATGCAACTTTCATGCAAATTGCATGCATTGGTACATGCATGTATGTTTTTACAAAGATGATAAGATGGTTGTTGGAAATACTTCAATTATAATTTTTTGTGTGTATGCCTGTACGAGATCATTGCAAAACAGTTAACGGCTTTGCCATTTTGGTTACTGCTTTGAACCAATCCAAAAATGACACACGTTAGTCTCTCCCTGTATACTCTGATTGTGCATTAACTTTGTGGAGTAATTGTTGTAAGCACATGCCATTCTTCCTGTTCACCTGTTTGTTGTGAAACTGATGTAAACTTAACATTTGCACTAACTACAGTCTGTTTTATGTGAAAGTTCCTGTTAAAAGGTATTTATTTATTTAAATTTATTATAAACAGTGTTCATATAATACCTTACAACAAATAATTTCGTAATTATCTTGACTCAGATGTAGCATCTCAACAACGAGACAACCAACTCCAAAACAATCGTTGAAAAGCCACAGTTCAAAGGTACTTTACTTCAAATATGGTAGAATCTTTCACCGACAGTGTTGTCTGGTCATCAGACTTGGCATATTTTTCCTTTGGTGTTTTCTTCTAGCCATCCAACTTTGCCCAAGGGATTTCGATTTCTACAACAACCATGAAAACATCAGTGCAATGTATGTTTTATGTTATGCTTGGTATTGAGATTATTAAGTCCAACATGTTGCCAATACTTTCATGGCCTTATGAATCTGTATTTCTTTCCAGAAACAAGCCTCCAAAACACAAGATCCTTCATCCTCAGTACCTGGCTGTGCACCTCCATTGCTTGTTGCTACACCACTGGCACCTGACAGACCATCAGTGACAACTGAACGTGCAAGCAAAAAGAGGCAAAAGGAGGCCAGACAACCTATTGAAGAGAGTTCATAGGTACTGTAGAGATGATTACTTCATTCTAGCACCAAAAGAAAACTTAAACAATTCTTTCAAGTTTTTAATGTATTATAATTTATAAAAGAAGTCTTTCAAAATGGAATTTACTGAATTACCTGCTCTCAGCTTTGTGTAATTCTCTTGTGTCATCAAGGAATATGTTTGTCCATGTGTTTGGAAAAAAACAGGGGAAGCTCTTCACAACAGGAACCGACCGACCCTAACTTATGAGGATACTGATGTTCGTACAGGGATACGAAGCAGCATATTGCTTAAAGTGTACCTAAAGTCCAAAAATTACATCACCCCATTAAAAGCAACAGTACTTTCACACCTCGGTACAAGGTGCAGTAACTTTTAGAAATACAAAGATTGTAATTTGAGTTGTACAACAATAACATCACAAATTATTGTGCAATGTTCCATTTTAGTTTTGAGTGAATGCACTTCAACATGTTATATCTCAGCTCAGGGATGCCCTATGAAGATGGGATTTGAACTGTTAGAATTCATTTTTATGGTCTTTAATACATTTTGGAATTTTTGACTTTAAGGTTAACCTTAGTATGATTCAACATTTTCTCTGATTCCCACATTATATGCTTAAATTCCTGTAAGCTTTGCCATATTTTGAGATAAATAATCTATTTTGCTTCTACTTACCTTCACTGTTGCTACTCTTATAGATAAATATTCGGCAACAACCTTAATATCTATATTGTTCATATTTTGCAGCTCAACTCTGAAGGATGGCATCAGTCTTGGGAAACAGGACCCAATGGTTTACCCAAAGCAGACATTAAATGGCTCAAAGATGATGTGGAAAGGGGATTATTTCAGAAAGTCATGACATACGAAGACATTCATGGTGAGGTTAGGAAAAGAAAGATATTGAAAGATGATCGCATGTGGTTTTATCCTCCAGAATGTCCTGGTGTGATCCGCAGTGGATCTCCGTCTGTGGACCCCTTCTTTCGTAGCAGGCTGTTCTTCTGGCGCCCCGTCGGAGTTTGAGGCTACAGTTTGAAATGTCCACGACAAAGCTGCCCAGATCGCAATCAGTCAGATTCCTTCCTGTACCGCTGTGGATATGCAAATACTGTCAGGTATATTTGTGACATATCTGAGTGGTACTGTATGCTTACAGAGGTACTAGCATGCTCTGCCTGCCGAAAAGCTGCAAAGGAATCTTCAAGCCATCATGTTGGTCGTTTCTTATCCTGGGACTCTTCTATCATCTCTCAACTTACGCCTGCTCATCAAGCTATGTTTCCTGCCATATTAACACCAAAGTGAGTGCAGTTGAATTTATTATTGTATCTTTTTAATCCCTTGTCACACAGTCATAACTACCAGACCCGTCTGGTCTGAGTTTTCTTATTGGTTCTCCGTGCCCGTTTCTATGTACGTAAAAAGCACACCACCTGTGTCTTTCCATGGCAGACAGTTTACGTAAGTTGTACATTGTGGTAGATGGTAGAATTGATCAGCAAAGTTCTGGCAGTTCTTATGTAGCAAATCGCGCTGCTAACCCAGCTTTTTTGTTCCTTGCATCTTTATTACTGCATCAGACTACAATTGAGCCTGGCAAATAGTGTACCATATGAAAAACTGTACTTGTGGCAAAAGCCACACCACCAGGATTACAGGTGACGCAATGTCTTTCTTGTGGTGTCATTGAAAAATGTTGTGATGCTCTGCTTAACATTTTACATCTCAGTTCCTTTATGAGAGAGATATAACTTTTATTTCTATTGTGTTGTATTGTATTTTTTTCTTTTTTTGGAATGATAATTGCAGTGACGCCATGCAACATGTCATGAAAGGGACAGTGGAAGCAATTTAAGTATTGTGCAGTATGTTACCTAAGATCCACCTTCTTGAGTAAGTCAAGGATGCCATCACTAAGTGTTGAAAGGTTATGCTGACTTTGATACTGTGTGTTTTAATGTACCTTTTTTGTATCATCTTGTTGCAGACGTGGTGTAGACATACAGGTGGTGAAGCTCCTGAGGGACCGCACTACTGCAAACCCTATGTCAAGTGTATGGCGTCAAGTGCAAGAGAATCACTGCGAAGCTTACCTCCACCGTAAAGACTTGTATACAACTTTGCTTAGTTCACTCACAGAACAAGGTTCAATACTCAGTGAGTAACATATTTATGTGTTTTACTATCACAAAGTGTCTCCGGTTTTAGCTGGATAACCCTTTTTTCCCTCCAGACACTTAAACTCTACTTTCAAGTCTTAAAGTGTGTGATGCTAATCATGAGCCAAAGTTATCCTTATTTCTCATTGACTCATGAGAATGGACTCGAGTTTACACAATTTCAGTTTCATACTGTGTAATTACACTATTTCTTTTGCAGATACATTACATCACAAGTTCCAGCCTCCACCGCCACGAAGAAAGCTACCAAGTGCCCAACCATTGAGAAAGGCCTTCTTACTATCAGAAGCTGAGAACATTGAGGACTACCGTACCCAGATTATGTCAATATTTGGAAAAGGTCTGACCTTTGACCTCCTCCAAAAACAATAGGGACCATGTACTGAATATGGCTAAACCACCCCTCAAATATGAAATTAGCCACGCTTATCCTTCATGGGATATCCAATAACAAGGTATTTTTAAGGAATTTACCATTTCACTTTCGTGACCCCAAATGACCTTTGACCTACACGAAAATCCATAGGAGTCATGAAATTATTATGACTATTGTACACACCCAAATATGAGCATAATCACATGTACCGTATTTACATATCGTGTACGAGAATTAGTTTCTCGGACAGAAGTTACCAAGTGATTAGAAGTTGATTTATTTAGGCTATCTCTCTAATGTTAGAATTTACAGAGTTAAAAAAAAAGGTCAGTCTAGACTACATGCTGGTACATTAGCGTAATACAGAAACAAGTACACCAGTCTGAAGCGATTTCACGAGTGCTGCAGGACATACGATCTCAGGAAGTCTCCAACTATGGGATATGCATTCTGATTGGATGAAAGTGAGATGTGCTTTTTAAGTACATCAAAACGGGCACTGGGAAACAAAAGGGAGGATTGGATGAAAGTGAGATGCCAACAGAATTGACCAATTGCGGAAGGGTGTGGAACTAGCCAGACTAAGTGTCGTGTGCAATGTCTAACTTTTATGTAAATGAGGGTATTGCACCATAACTATCGAACATAAAATGTGCCACAATAAATTTACACGACAGTAGTATGCCTACAGTACCACTCACAGGCTGTCCGATCACTTTTCCCCTTTTTACAGGCTGGAAGTTGGCTCATATGTTGCAGTTCTGGTCTTCGTCGAGAACGGACGTGTTTTCGTGGGGCTCTCGTCGATTGCTCGTGCTGGTTTGCTTGTTGTGCTTTTGTATTTTACTGCTGTGCCGTACTATATTATCTTATCTTTGGGGTGTGATTTTTTGAAGTCAGAAACTTTGTTTTGTTGGGTTCCCTGTTTTGTGTACTTGCTAGAGTGTTAAGGCTTTCCTCCTGGTGCTGTGTGTGGCCTAGAGACACAAAACCATCGCTGCTATGCCCGTGTGTAGGGATAGCAGCATTGTAAAGTTGGAGTTGAGGTCGGGGGTAAACATTACACCCCAAGCAAATTTTTACGTTGTTGAAGAACAAAGGAGTTGATGTTAGGGAAATCGAGATGTTGCAGGCGCTTGAGGCCCGCAACTTGTACGACCTAAAGTTCAGGTCGTATGCAGCCCTTATGAAGGGTGTTTCAAACTTGAGGGGAATTGAAGGGCTCACTGTCGCACCTTATGATCGCTCAGTGGTGGTGACGGTGCTGTAACTGAACTTTGAGGTCGATCAGGGCCTGGTTGCAAGGGTTCTTGGGCAGTACGAAACTGTCTCAGATATGTGGTGGTGCAAATATGGGGAAGGTGAGATGCAGGGTATCCTTAATGGCAGGAGAGAGTTCCGTATGGTCCTAAAAAAGGACATTCCGTCCTTCCTCTTTCTGGGTGGTTCGAAGGCTCACATTAGGTATTTGAGGCAGCCCGTACCTGTTTTAAATGTGGAGTGGAGGTGCACGAAGCCAAGTCGTGTCCCAACAGACGCTGTGGCAGATGTCAGGAGTTAGGGCATGGCAAGGCTGAGTGTTCCAATGGGGTGCGGTGCAACTTTTGTGGGGAGGAGGGACATGTGTTTGGTGCCTGCCCTTCATCATACTCTGCTCGTACCGGTGGGGGATGCAGTGCCGGCACCAGAACAAGTGCAATCAGTTCCAGATTTTTCCACTCAGGAACTGGAGGAGGCAGCACATGAGGTGGAGCAGGATTTTCTAGCCTCTAAGAGGTGTGAGGGTAGCAGTGGGGTGTTCAGGTTGAGTCTCCGCCGTCTTCCCTACTGACACCTGGGGAGGATGAGGTAATGATGGTTGAGGAGGACCTTCGGCTGTCCTCAGGTTTCGAGTCTGAAGCAGTTTCGACCGATGGTGCAGAGCCTGTCCCAGAGCCTCCTCCCAGGGATGTACCATCAGGAGAGGGTTGGTTTGATTTTTGTGAGGGTGGGACTCCGGAGCCTTCACTAAAGAGGTCGATTGTTGATCTTTCTGGGGATTGCCATTCTGGGCCACCTATACCGAGCCCAATGAGTAAAATGGTCAAGCCCTAGGTAGATACATACAGAAGTGGTACCTCGTGATTTGGCCTCCAGGCGTGGGGTGAGTTGTTCTTGATTGTTTTGGAGGTTGGTGTCGGGTGGTAGGTATGCGGGTCGTTTGGGTGTTGGGGTGGGGTTGGTGCGTTTACGTTCATGACAGACTTTTTCGTTCCGTGTTCCTGTGTAGATGGTCGAGGTAAGCCTTTGTGTTTTTGTCCGGCTGGTTTGAATTGTCCTTTTGTTTCAGCGTGCCTGTTTCGATGTACGTTTAAAAAGAAAACGTGTGGTGTTAGATTTCCGGGCGACGCACAAACCTTTTCTGGGTACTGGCACGTGGCCAATCCTAGCCCGTGGCAAGGAAATTGTCACATACTTTTTTTTTGCGATGCTTCAGAACCGACAAGTTTTAAGGACACTTATATGTAAGACAGGTTGGCCCTATGCCTAACCTAATGTTAGTCACCCACAGTTTCATATCTTGGGTTAGAACTAGCTTATGAATGGCGTAGGTTAAGCCCCAGACCTAGCCTACATACTGTTAACCAGCTTAAGATTTCAAGTCTAGCCCTAGGTTTGACTTAAACTTTCATACTACTAGGCCTAACAGTTACAGCAACTTTGGAGTGAAAACAACTGTCTGCATAGACCATATGAGAACACTGTAGATATAAGGGCCATCAAAGTGAAGTGCGAGCAGGAAAGCAGGAACTTTAAAATCTCACTGCAGCATACAAGCTAGTGAAAAAGAATTTGAGTCTAGCTTATCTATATTAGTTGATGAAAAATAGGCAAGTTCCTCGGTAACTGTTTTTGGGTACACCTTGACATAAAGTGAATGATTTACCTACTAAATTATGTCCATAAACACCGAAATACGATTGCTTTGAATTCCCAATTACAGGCCAGGCTCAGATCATTTGAAATTCGCAAGCGAAAAAGTATGTGAACGCGTCTCAAACTGATGACGTCATTGGAGGCACGGTTAGTAACACTGGACCAGAGAGCTCACAATCATCGAATCATGTGCATGATAACGCGTGTTAGCGCATACATAATTGCAAACGCCGGTGTTCCGATGGCAGTGAGCGTAGCCACTGACTACATTCTGAAATGTGCATTGCGCGGTGACTGCTTAGTATTCGCAATAGCATCTTCATCAAAGAGCTCATACAGTAAAAGACGCGCTTGTTGTGGTCTGCCCGTACATATTAATAGCTGTTCTTTATAGCGACTGAACAGCGTCTTTCTTGAACAAAAATCGGACCTTTTTTTTACCTGCACGCATATACACGCGAACATATTGGCCAATGATTTGCATCGAACCCCCACCATGGTCCGCGCCTTTCGCTCTGTATGTTGGACTCTGTATTGTGATGCAATCGTTTTCATGAGGTTGCTTAGTTAGGATAACTTTACCGAACGTTACATTAGTTCCACATCTGGATGCGCGCCGTAGGGCGGGGTTTGTGCCTCCAATTGCGTCATAAAAGTCAAGTGAGCTGTTTCGGCATTTTTGAAATTGGAATTTGAACGCAGTTTTCCTTCGAATATCTTTTATGCCGAATTGTACGGGTTTTTAATGGGGTGCGAGATGATATTTGTGAAATACTGTTTTTGTGACCGTGTCATGCTAACTTTAACCTTTGACAAACTGTAACGTTAATTATATGTCCTTGGTTGCCATGACAACTACACATATCGGTACAACTTACAGTATCATGCCCAGGCTATTACACTGAAACTTTCATGGGATGCGTCCGTTAAGACTTAAAGTGAATACAAAAAAGTATGTGGCCAACTGTCACGTAATCTTTGACCTTGGTTGCCATGGAAACTACATATTTTGGTAGAACTAGTCTACCCTCTTATATTTGTGAAATTTCATGTAAAGTGAAGGTTTTCTTTTGAAGTTTTACTACATAAGAAAAAAGTTTTTTTTTTTTGCAAAATGTGACCTTTGACCCCTGACCTTTTCCGAGGATCTGGGAGACACAAGTTCCCACCCTGGGGTACTCACCCACCAATTTTAAAAAGAATCGGTCCAGCCCACTGGGAGGAGTTTGAGGGACAAAAACGCTGTTTAACGAACAAATTATCACTTGAAAATTTTTTGTTCCGCTCTACCACTTGACCTTTGACCTGTTGCTATGGCAACCACATATTTTGGTAGGTCTAGATGCAGTCATCATATGTGTGAAGTTTCGTGTCATGTGAGCATTTCGTTATGGAAATATAGCAGGAAATGTGATTTCACTAAATTTGACCTTCACTTTCTGTTGTGTATCTAAATGCAATTGTTCCACCTGAGGTACCATCCTACCAAGTTTGAAAAATCGGCACAGCCGTTTACAAGATATTAGGAAAACAAAATTGGACACACACACGCTAACCCACCAACACAAACACACAAACGGACAGGTTTTGACCCCTCTCTCAGCCATGGACCTTCAGTCACCCCGGGGTACCTCACCATGGGTTAGACCTCCAGGCTAGTGACCTGGGAAAATTTATCGTTACCATGGTAACCATTGCGATTTCAGCTGGCATTGTCATATATAGCCCCATAGGCAAAGAGATTACCATATCTCATCCTCCTCACGAAGCGATGAGATAAAAAATGAATTTTTCAGAATCCCTCAAACAGGAGGCGGGCGTGGACGTTAAACTCTTTTTTTTAATTTGCCTTGCCTAGGGAGTTTTGGCCAAGTGCCCCACAAAGCTTGTTCTGTTGAGGTGGGTTTGACCACATGAGTTTTGTCATGAATAGTGAGGTGTTGTTGTATAAGGTGTCCCCCAAAGTTAGGGCTGGTGGTCACCAGAACGTGCAAAATACTACTCCTACAGGTGGATTTCATGACAGGTTGTAGGTATCGGGACATTGGGGGTGTTCATGAACTAGCGATCAAGGTATATCACCTCATAGCGTTCCCATGGAAAACCATGTTTGCGGACACGCGTGACTCACTGCAGCTTATAACATTATTGTTGCATGACATTCACTTCGAGGTCGAAGCAGACTGTCTAGTGTTACGCTATGATGCCTTGTAGCAGCTCACAGCCTTGGGTCCATTACGATATTGATGTTTGAAGTTGCTCGAAACTGAAACATTAATGTTGTCAATGGTAAATCCTGGATATATAATGAAGTCAAATTTAGCACCAAATATTGCACCATTTTGCATCAAATATCGCCCACTTTGCCTAAGGGAGGGGAGGCTGAGACCCCTCTCCCAGGCCGGCGATCACACGCAAAAGAGACTAACTTTAATTGAACGACCAGTAGAACACTAAATATTGTTACACGGGTCATACAGATTGTTGAAGCATGTGACTTCAGGTTCATCTGAAGCTCAGTTTAGCCGGAAGGGGTCAATTTCACTTTCAGCCAGTCCATAGGACACGTGTGGTCAGTAACTGAGGATCCACAAGCCACTGGAGTATGAGCTATGCACCATTGCTGCTCTTTCAAAAGCATCATTCCAATCAAAACTGCATGTTATCTCGGTTAAAATTTGCAGGTCCCTGCTGCGTCAGCTTCAGCGTCGGCTTCGGCAACGACATGGGCAGCGACATCAACACTGGCACCAGGAGCAGCATCGGCTTCACCTGATTCGGTTCCATGCAGCTTGTGCCCCATGGTTGTGGAAGTGGCCAATTTTTACACACACTTGTCAGAGTACCATGCGAAGATTACATGCCAGTACTGTCCCTTGGAAATGAGGGGAGCAGTATATTTGGAACGCCATGTACGGGTCACGCATCCAGATCAAGTACCAGCATCTGCCACTCCTCCAGTTCCTGTGCCGCAGAGAACTGTGTCACAGTTAAGGCCTCGTAGTAAGCACATCAGCATCGATTTCAACACAACCTTCTACCACATACACCTCCTCTACCGTGCGTTTATCAGCGATGACTACATCTACCTGGAGTGCATCAGTAACTACATGTTCCTCTCTTGCTCCAGCTGTATCCACTTCGTCTGCCATATCAACCTTGCGTATGCCGGCGACTACCACACCTATCTCAACTACCACACCAACCTCGACATCTACGACCTCTACCTATGCCTGTGTCCTCTGAGCCTGCTCCGACCACTAAACTTCCCCCGCAGTTTGCCACAATTATGAGGAAAGGAGACCTCCAGTGAGGATGTGGGGCATACCTCTTTCCTGTCCTGCTTGCAAGATTGGGTTGTCCCATGGAGGCATTTACACCAAGACACGAGAGGTCACTGATGTCAACATCAAGTGTTATTTGGTTGGAGAATACCTGCGATGTGGTGGATGCCGGCAGCCATGATGCCCATGAAATGCAGACTTGTTGAAGCAGCTGGATCCAGGACATCAAGTCCAGTTCCCTGCGGTCCTCATCCAACGATTGGCCCTAGCCAAGAACGATGTGAAACAGCTCCTCCTTCCTCTGACAGGCCGTCGCAGAAATGCACTTTGAAGAAAGCGAACGAAGAGTCCTGCAGTACCTGGGGGACTGTGAGCTGCACAAGCGTGGTTGCATCCTCACAGGTGCTGCAGCCTCTTATCAACCACCACCAGAGTACCAACCACCACCGCTGTCGTCGCTGTTTGAGGTGGCCCATAGCAACGATGTCGCAGGACACATCAATGCGATGACGGCTGTGATTACTTACACGTTCGGACGCATCTTGAAGATGGACTCGACAAAGAAAATCGCCTCAAAGCTGACTGATGGAATTGGGGGAAAACTGTCAAGTGTATGACAAACACTGGCAACGAGAGGGGTGAAGTGCTAATTTCTGTGTTCACAACAGGCAAGGGATCAGGACTCCAGCAGATGTGCCAGGGATTGTTCAACGGTACCGAGATGTCTGTCATTCCCCGCCCCCCCCCCCTCGAGGCCTGACCAGAGAGAGCCACCCCCCGATGCCACATGTTGTCAACGTTTGTCATTATGCATCTTCGTGTGGGACCGGAGTGACGTCTTGAAGTTGAGAGCAGCCAAGAGGTCAGAGCTCCCCAACCCCCCCCCCCCCAACTGAACAGCAGGTGTCTTTAAGCCTCAAAGCCTTGTAATACAAGAGGCACTGCAGACGCACCACACGTGACGCTGGTGAGATCCGTCGCTTAATTGGCCAGTTAATCAATGACTAAATTGGCCGACACAATGGGCATTCCCCTCACCGACCAAGAACTGATGCAGAATGTGTGGCGTGTGCAGCAGAAGCATACCGCGTGCATACAAGTTGTTCCCGGGGTCCAACTCTACACCAAGGTCGGGACAACGAAGATGGGAGGCCACGTTCTGGATGTGTTCCGTTGCGTCCGTCAGTTCCGTAATCCATGTTAGCCTGTTGGTGATGAAGATAAACCTTGGATTTTTTAGCTCTTCATATGGTCTTTCAATGTGTGTGTGTGTGTGTGTGTGTGTGCTCCATAAGGAGAGCTTTTGTCAGTTTTTCCAGCGATACATTCCACTGGGTCCATACTTTTTCTGTTGTTGCTTGCCACTAAGCGCACCTGAAATTTTGGTATTTCAATGAGGCGTGTGTGCTTTAAAAGAGAGCCTTGTCAGTATTACTAGCGATACATTCCATTGAAATGTATCAACTGTTGTCAAACAGACCATTAATAACTTTGTTAATGACCTTGATGTTACTGTCTATATGTTAGTATGTACTTTTAATATATGTAACATTTTATCCATGAAATATAAACCACTGATTTTAGAAATATAAATAGCTTTCCTAAACACTGAAGACATTATGCAACTCCAGGGATTTTAAGTATATGCCATTTTTTACTGTTTGTAATGTCGTAGGAATTTACAAAAAAAAAATATATACCAAAAGGCATGGGTGTAGTGGTGTGAGAAAATTTTACAGGTGATTCCATGGAGTTGATGCAGAAGCTCTGCTATTTAGGTGATATAATTAGCTCAGGGATGAGGCATGGGGCGCTGTGGTGTTCGATCTGGAATTGGAAGTTTAGAGAGCTGTTGCTGCTCCTCAGCTATTGCGTGTTCTGTCTATGGAGGAAGGAGACAGTATTCCACGCTAAGACTAGCAGTGTTGTGCTCTGCGCTAGCGAGATCTGGGTAGTTAAATTGGACTATAGAAAAGAAAAAAGTCTTAGCTACATGTGGGAACTTCAACATGTGTAGCCATGCAAATCCTATCACAAATAAAAGTAGAGTATTAACATTTAAAAATATGTGATGCAGCAATAATCTCCAGAGTAGTGTCAGCTCATTTGATAAGTAAGCATACAGCAAGAAAATGGCATCATCTAGTGGATGGTGCACATTAAAATTAGTCAGATGAATGAAACTGATTGAATGGAATCAACTGGATGTGGTCATTTTTAAAGGTTATCCTAAGCAAAGGAGTAAATTTTTCATGTTGAGAGTAGTATGAGGTCTGTTTCCATGCCATGTACACAGAATCATAGTCCATGCATATAAAGCACACAACAGTCCGCATGGTGCCATGTATTGTGTGTTCATTAAACAATTTCATTGGTTTTGTTCACTGCTTGATATGGGTTAATTATAGCAGAAATTTGAAGAAAATACGTCAGGCTGGAAGATGAGATGATCTGGAAAGTGTATCAAATAACGCTTTTATCATGTCCGCAAGGGTGCTTTATTATGTTGAAGTGAGTTTTGAATAATATAGATATTTTAATTTTCCCTATTCCTTTCATTCATCCTTGTTTCTAATAATTTACATATGTATAATTCATAAATCTGTTTATACTCAGGAAAGCATGCAGGGTTAATTTAAGGTATGCATTTGTTGCTTTGGCAATACCTGGTTATTATTGCAGGTTCTTTTTTTAAACTGACATCGAAACAGGCACGTTGTATTGCAGGTTTCTTGAAGCATTGCACTATGAAGAGTCTTTGGGTCGGGGTATATTTAAAACATACTGATTGTGCTTTTCAAGTGCATTGAAACGGCACATGCAAAACAAAAACAAAAACTGAAACCGGATCGGGCAAAAAAATAAACGCAAACTATTTACAAATTGCTAAATCAAACAGAAAATTGTGTTCATTACAGTAATAAGCTATATGTACAAATATTTACAAAACTATGTACAGAAAATGTTCATTACAGTAATAAGGCTATACATACAGATATTTACAACTATTTACAAGCACCTTACAGACCCACCCTATTACAAGTTGACCACTACACGGTTCCCCCTCACCGAAACGAGTGGACCCCATCGCCTACCGAACGCCGACCTTGGCAAACGAACGAAGTCGGACTCAACCCTCAGCCTCACCTCCGCCTTCACCTCCGCCAGGACGACGTCCGCAGGCTTCCCCATCCTCCTAAAGACAACGTTGCATCGGTCTCTCCATAAGGCCAGCTTTATGGAGGCCGAAGCAAAGGTAAGTATGCCCTGAATACTTGTATTGCATGGCGGGGGTGAAAGACCATACAAAGCATAGTCCCGGCCGACCGCCCATGTGTTGCCCATCGTCAAGCGATCAGTCAGGACCTGGAACCATTCCCAAAGAAGGGCCACAAATTCACACTGCCAAATTCCATCTCCAAGACGCCACCGAAGACGCTTGAGATTAGTCACAATCGCATCATGCGCGATTCGCCACAACAAGTCTCGCCTGCGGTAATCTAATGATCTGCTGTGGACCACACGCCACACTTCCGACCCTGAAGCATAGTGATTGGATTGGACCTGGCCAACCAATTCTTCAAACACAGCCTGGTATAGGTCTCTTGCACTTAACTGCGAAACGTCCCCAACTCTACATATCATTAGGAGCGTTTCTCTCATTTGACTGTATGCTTCCGAGGGCCTCCAGCTGTGGGGTTAACTGTTACTAAACAGGGAGGGAAAGAACCGACGGAATGATAATCCCCCCAATAACGGACAAAATAGGCAAAAGGCATTCTACTGTCTACAGCACTATAAACACACTTGGTCAGGAGAAAACGGAATTTGGAAGGAAAATGCACAAGGCCCAACCCACCACGCCTAACATCCTGATATACTATCTAGGGATGCACCGGATATCCGGTCCGGCCGGATTATCCGGCCGGATTTTTTTTTAAATCCGGCCCGAACCGGATTTTTCTGTAAACTCGGGTAGCATTATGTACATGAGTTAAAACAAACATGAAAACTGTGCAGTCCCTGTCTCAGAATTAATTTAAAGCTCATAAATTGTAGCTTATCAGTGCATGTTACAGTATATATCATTTGAACACCTTTATTTAGCCCTCAAAAATGACTGAACCAAACAAGCAACAAAGTTATAAAAGTAACTGATTTCCATGTACATGTAACAAATATGACTTCAAATTCCTCCAACTGTGTGAAATAAACTGAATGGATGAAAAGACCTTTCATGTAATTTAAATAAGTCTACTGCAGTGCATAGTAGTACTGTACAAAATGGATAATCCATATTACAGTTGTACCTGAGTCACATCATTCAAGGCATTGTTTCAGTTTAATTGCATTGGGTTGTCTATAAAATACACATTTGAACACTTCACTTTACTTTTCTTTACTTTTTAACATTACTTGCCCATTAAGTTGTGTAGTACAAGCAGGAAATGTGTTTCATCTTGAATTTCAGAAGACATTACTCGTTGCAAATTAAAGTTGCCTGTGGGGTCAATATTAATGTTTTCTGTCCCTAATAATTCATCACACACACTTAAGTATACACAATATGATCAGTGTTGGACCGATCATCTGTTACTAGCCGATTATTCCGTCATCGGTAAATAAATTCCGTCATCGGTAAATAATCGGCATTGGTAAATTTCTGCCATTCAACCGATCATTGCCACCGATTATTGGAAACTGGAAAAAAGGGGCTAAATATACTTGAAAAAGGGCTCTTAGTTTCGTCAAAATCCCCGTAAATACTCAATGGATTAACTTCCCGCCAAAACGAGATGCATTGATAATCACAAACGTATTAATTTAACCCCTGCCATGGGAATGATTGTTTGATATTTTCCGCTAAAACCCGTTTGTTTTTCCTTGCTGTCCCTCAGAAAGCGCTGCATAAGTTGCTGTACAAACTGTTCTGCACCATACGCATAGAACAGACTGGCTTATATAGCCAGCTAGCGAAGCCGGGCGAGTTCGATGCTAAATTCACATGGAAACAGCACCACAAATATCTGCCAACGTGGATTATGTGGGGATCTGACTTTCTTGCATTTCAGTTGCAGATTCTTTTTAAAGAAGACATAACTGCTAAAAATATACAGGGATATTTATATCTGAAAGGAACCATAAGATACATTAATCAGGTGCAATTTTTTTGCTGCCCAGAACTGCTAAGATTATTATGATTGCTCTACATGGGGTTGTTTAAGACGGGAGCTCGAGAGTAGCTACAGTACATTAAAGCAACTACAATCCAGTACAGTAAAAGAATGGAAATGTCCCGACACGATTGGAGGATGAAAACTAGACAGAGCACGATGTTGGCCTTGGAACTAAATTATCAAAGGGCATATGATATCGACTGCAAACAATTCTATTGTATTAACAGTTGATTTGTATCTTCACTTTTGAATTGAAAATATTACCCCTACAAAAATGATATCCCGTTCGTGAAAAGGAACAATTCCCAATATTTTCTATCCTAAACTGGTTGTGGTATACATGATGTGCACAAAGCAAGAGGCGCGAACTATAGAGACAAACATGTGATTTCCCTCTTTCTAATAATCGGTAATCGGCATCGGGCCGATTGTTTAATTAATTAATCAGTAATTGAGTATTACCGATTATAGCATAACCGGTAGACCACTAAATATGTTATCAAACATGTAATACGTAATGTCAGAATGTGTGATACACAGTACCTCTGCCAAAAAAAATATTAATGATAAATGTGCTTCAGTTTTTTGATACCATGGCATGCTTAAATACTAGAAATGGTGTATAAAACTATGGTGCTGTGCATAGTTAAAAACCTTAACCCTAGAGTCTTTTTACAGTACATATGAGCTTTCCATTCAGTAATCACTATCCAAGGACTCTCTTTGCCACGTATTACTGGTCTACATAATTTGTACATTTTTTTTGAACAAGTGGTGATGTACTCTAGTTCAAAAAGAACAAACTGATATGCAAAACAACTTTCAAGATTCCCTCAGGAGTTTTCTCTACAAATACAGTACTCTTTTAAGGAGTGAAAATACAAAGAGCTCTTACTTGCCCTGCTTTGCAACAGTTTTGCTGTACTTCTGCAGGAACAGTTGTTCATGCATTTTTTCTATTATTTTTGCATTTATTATTGCATTTTTTTGGTTAAAAAATTTAGTTAAATACACTTGTACAACACTTGAAGACAAATTTATAGACATTTCCCATTAGTCCTTCACAATCATTACATCACAAAGCAGTAAACTCCTATCCCAGAGTTTCTCTGCTTTTCTGGATTTCACATTCATCTGCATTGCAAAAATCCGGTTCCGGCCGGATTTCAAGTTGGTTCCGGCAAAATCCGGTTCCGGCCGGATCCAAAATTTTGGTTCCGGTGCATCCCTAATACCATCCCTCTTCTTACGAGCTCCGTCTTCCCTGACCATAAAAACCTAAGCACAGCCCTCTCGAGACGCAACAGCACACCCTTTGGAGCACCCTTTGTGGCGCTCGCCGAAGTCCTTCAACCTAGCTTCCACCAGGTCCACTTTCTCATTCCAGGTAAGAAACTCGGTTTGCCCATAACCAAACCATATGCCGTTTATCCTTATGGCGTCGTCTACCCATGATGCAGCGAAGGGCAGTCTCCTTGACCGCCACTTACCTAGGCGAAGTCCTTTGGTCTTATTGGGATTCAGACTGGCACCTGTGGCTCTTTGAAACTTAGACAACGTGCCACTAAGGGCCTTGAAGGAAGCTAGGTCGGAGACTACGCATGTGACGTCATCGGCTTACTGAAGGCACTTAACTTCAACACCACCTGGAATGTGAAATGGTTGAAACAAAGGCTCTACTTGAAAGGCTCTTGCTATTGATTCACTTAACAATACGTAGAGTAAAGGTGATAGGGGGCACCCCTGCCGTACGCCACGTTGGACACTGAAGGGGTCTGACGGTAGGCCATTAACGATAACCCGACTATTTACACTACTGTACAATAAGGAGGTCCATTTAACAAAAACTGGATTCAAACAAACCTTCTTCAACATTTTAAAGAGGAATCCATGATCAACCATGTCGAAGGCCTTCTCCTGATCGAGGGAGACCAGGGCACATGGAAGATCACGGTCCATCACGTATTCAACTAAGTCCCGCACCACCCAGAGGTCCTGCTGAATACTGTGTCCCCGCACCGCACAAGTCTGAAAGGACCCTACAAGATCTGGCATAACTGTGCCTAGCCTGTTGCAAAGGGCTTTTGCCAGCATCTTGTAATCTACATTTAACAAGGTGATTGGCCGTTTGTTTTTCGGTTCGAGGGGGGTTTCCTGACTTAGGCAGCAAAGTAATTATGCCTGTGTGCTACGTTACGGAGATCATGTGCTACGGTACCCCAGAAGCGTTTATAGAATTCTACTGGAATACCGTCGGACCCAGGTGCCTTTCCGCCTTTCATCTTCGCCACTGCCTTCCATAACTCGTCAATAGTCAAAGGGGAGCCAAGTTCATCATTCTGATCTTTAGAGGGGATCTTGTCAATATTATCTAATAGGGACTTTTGAAGGTCTTCATCGACATCTGCCTGGGTATACAGCTGCTCATAAAAGTTTCTACAATGTCGAGAGGGTCCTTATGTACCACACCGTGGGCGTCACGGACAGCTTTTATACTTCGATCGATGGCATTCTTTGTGACATCCCGGTAGAACTTAATGGTTGGTTTCTCCTGCGCCTCCACACAATGCACACGAGCACGAACCCGGGCCCCGTGTAATTTTCCATCAAGTTACTGCTGCATTGCATGAAGTGCGGAGTGGTCCCCGTTCCTCTCCCTAGAGCAAAGTGAAAGGAACTCCTCCCTTCTTCGACGAGCTCTTGCTACACAATATTCCACTGTAAACTGTTTGATGCGGGCCTTTACATCATCCCACCGCTCTAAATCTGTTGAAAAGGCCGGCCTCAAAGTTCGCCACCCTTCGTATCTGGCCTTAAAATCTTTGCTATATTCAGCCTCCGTTAGAATATCTGTGTTCATTTTCCAGAATCCCCGCCCTACTGGCCATGACTCTGGGAGTTTGAATGAGACAGTAACTGCATCATGGTCCGAAATTGGACATGCCACAACTTCGGAATCACTTGGTGACAGAGCCGTTGGAGCGTACACCCTGTCCAACCGTGAGGCGTCCGTGCCATCAGGGCGGTGCCAAGTGAACACGGACAAGCCAGGATGCTGCACTCTCCAAACGTCAACCATATCGTGATTCTTTGTGAACATGTCCAACTCCACCATACCGACACTACAGCTTGAAGATGTGAAGGTGGACATTCGATCAAACCGTGAGTCAGGGACACAGTTGAAGTCTCCAGATAGGATACAAGGGGCACAGCCAGGAACGAAGGATGGCAGGGTAGCAAAAAAATTCCTTCTGTCTGTAGGTTGGTTGGGGGCATAAACGTTACATAAGAAGAAGTTCCCGCAAGGATGTTTGATGGTGATGCATACCAACCGGCCCTCATGATCATGATCAACCTTTCCGACCAGGGAAGTCCATCTTGGAGAAACTAAAATGACAGATCCACAGGAAGATGCGGAACCAAAGGAAGCGTACAAACCCCCACCCCATTCGTAGGACAATGTGAGTGTCTTGGAGGAAAACGAAGTCCACACCTAATGATTTACAAAATTGGAATATTCTGGACCGCTTCCGACTGTCCCTCATGCCGTTTACATTCAGGGTCATGAGGGACAGGGGACCATTCATGAAATGTGGAGTGTGATATTACAAAACTGTCTCTGACCTGGCCTTTTTGTTACATGGATCTGGTGCTGGTGGCACAGAAGGACTAACTCCCCCTCCCCGGTCGGACACCTCCCCTGAGGCCGACCTTTTCAACTTGGGCTCAAGTTCAACGGCCTAACACAAATCAAACCAGCCCTCCCCAGATGGTGGGTCCTTTGGTGGAGGCTCTGAGACAGGTCCTCCCACATCTGACATGGCACTGTCAGACTCCGAATCCGATGACAGTTGAAGGTCATTCTCTACTGTCAGTATTCCAGCCTCCCCAGGAACTGGTGCGGATTGTGCCTCAGGTACTGATGTGGAGGGTTGGGAAGGGCCTACCCCAGGGTTCCCACAGACCACTTCACGTCTCTTAGAAGCTAGGAACTCTTGTTCCACCTGATGTGCCACCTCATCAGGCGTAGGGGACCTGGGTTCCTCCACCATTGGTTCAGGGTCTGATAACGAGGGTTCACTTGCCGGCTCTACATCTGCGCTTGCACGCGCAGAGTACGACGTGGGGCAGGCACCAGAGACATGTCCCTCCTCCCCACACAGGTTACACCGCACCTCATTGGGACATGTTGCCCTCTCATGCCCCAACTGCAGGTATCTGCCACAACGTTTGTTTGGGCATGACTTGGCCTCATGCCCCTCCTCTCTACACTGGAAACATGTGCGGGGCTGGCCAAAATACCTGATGTGGGCCTTAGACCCCCCCCCCCCCTATGAACAGGACGGAGGGGATGTCTCGTTTCAGCTCCATACGGAACTGTCTCTTTCCGTTGAGATTACCGGCCATTTCACCCAACGCCAGTCTGAGACAGTTCCGTACTGTCCCAGAACCCTCGCCATCAGGCTCTGATCTACCTCAAAATTGAGGTACAACACTGTCACCACCACAGAGCGGTCATATGGGGTGACAGTCAGACCCTCCACTCCCTTCAGGGAGGAAACCCCCTTTAATCGAGCAGCATCAGTCCGGAACTTCAAATCATACGTATTTCGGGATGCAAGGGCCTGCAGCATCTGTATATCCTTAACCTCTACCTTATTGTTCTTCAACACAGAAAAAACATACTGGGGTGTAACATTCCCCCTCGACTCAAACTGTAACTTAACGATACTGCTATCCCGACCTCCGGGCATAGCAGCAAAGGTTTGTGGCACAAGACCACGCAGCAACTAGAGAGAAAACTTCAGCACAGCACAGCAGTTAAAACCCAGTCAGGGAAAACAGAAAGGGAACCCAACACTAAACCACAGCCAGGCGTGCTTTAAAACGAGCACGGAAACCACGAGCACGTCCCCAAGCGAGAGACCACACCCAATATCCAACAGTAAAACGACAGTAGTATATGTCAATATAACAAGCAGCACAGTACAGCACAATGCCAAAATTCAGCACGATCAGCGAGAGCTCGCGAAAACACGTCCGCTCCCGACGAAGACCAGAACTGCTATTTAAAACATACTGATTACTGAAGGAGGAAAGAGTCTTTCGTTCATCATGTTGAGATTGTGATCACCGACTGGGCTGGAGTCGAGTAATATACATTAGTGTTGGGCCAATAATGACAGTTATCAATTTTCACCTACATCTAATAATATTTTGTCCAAAATGCCCAGTGGCGTGTGCAGGGGGTGGCCAGGCCCGCACCCCTATGAGCGCTATATAAATTACATCATTATGATTATTAAGCAAGTATACTTTGCCAGGTGGAGAATTCACTACTACGCTGCTATCCAATTGAGTTTCTGTACCCATGATCTTGTATGGTTTTCTTGCTGTCACCATTGTGTTCACAGTTTGATTAATATAAAACATTGAGCAAACGGTAAAAAAAACGGTAAAAAAATTTTTGTATCTCACTTTCTCTCGCCTGAACTTTGTTCAAGATCACTGTGTCTGTGCGAATGTTTGTCAGTGTATCATCGCGGTATCTCAGGAACCAAAATACTCCATGCTGAATCTTGTGTGGAGGTGATGAGTTGAGTGCTCACAGTAAACTGAAGGTCATTTTGAGATCAGCTTATGAGAATTTCCAAAGTTTGTAAAGTTTTCTCAACTTGTTGGGTGGATGGGACTACATCATCGGTCATCGACTGTCGAATGACGCAAGTTAATAATTGCCCCATGCTCATAAAACTTGGTGGGTATGGATTTATGAAATCAAACTTCTGCAGGTCAGTTTGAGGTCATCAGGCTTGTTTTAAGGTAGGTACGCAATTCATAGTAAATTGAAGGTCATTTTGAGGTCAGCTTATAAGAATTTCCAAAGTTTGTCAAATTTTCATAAAACTTGGTGAGGGATGGGACTAAATCTGGTCACGGGAGGTCGAACTATTCAAATTTCTAAGGTTTGCAGCATACTCATGGAACCTGGTGGGTACTTTTTAAGTATATCAAAACGGGCACTGGGAAACAAATGGAGAGGAACTCAAACCAGACCGGACAAAAACACAAAGGCAAAGACTATTTACAGGACCTTAACATGCACCAAGAAACAAAATTTGTGTAACTACATAATTCACGTTTTGTTCTCAAGAAAGGTGATGCAAAATTATGTTCATAACAATAATGAAAAATAATAGACCCCCTTTTTTACATACCCGTTTACATGGGCTGGGAAACAAAACTTCTGCAGCATACATGTACAAAACCCACCCCACACTCGAGCTATTTACACAATATTATGTACAGGTAGGTTATTATTTACAGGTTAACTATCACCCGGCCACCCCGCACTGAGACAAGTGGACCCCACCGCCTGCCGAACGTCGACCTTGGCAATCGAGCGAAGTCAGCCTCCACCCGCACCTTAACCTCGGCCTTTATCGATGCCAGGACTACGTCCGCAGGCTTTCCCTCTCCCCTAAATAAAACATTGCACCGGTCTCTCCACAAGGCAAGCTTTATGGAGGCCGAAACAAAGGTAAGTATACCGCAAACACTTGTATTGCATGACGGAGGTAAAGACCATACAAAGCGTAGTCCTGACTGACCGCCCAGCTGTTGGAAAACGTGAGGTGATCAGCCAGGACTTGAAACCAATCCCAGAGAAGGGCCACAAAACTACACTGCCAAAACGCATGAGGCCCACTCTCCCACTTTGTGCATCCAGTGCGGGGGCAAATGCCATCTCCAAGACGCCACCGAAGGCGCTTCAGGTTAGTAACAATGGCGTCGTGTGCGATTCGCCACAGCAAGTCCCGCCGGCGGTAATCAAGTGACTTACTGTGGACTACACGCCACACTTCCGGCTCCGACGCATAGTTGTTGCGTCGGACCTGTCCGACCATGTCATCAAAAATGGCCCTGTACAGGTCCCCTGCACTGGACTTTCAAAACGTCCCCCACTGTTGACATAATACGAAGAGTGTCCCTCATATTGCAATATGCCACAGTTGGCCTCCAGCTGTGGGGTACACTGTTGCTAAAAAGTGAGGGGAAGTACCAACGAAAGGATAACGCCCCCAATAACGATCGAAGTATGTGAACGGCGACTGGCTCTCGACGGCGCTAAAAACACATCTGGTCAGGAGAAAACGGAGCTTCGAGGGGAGGTGCACAAGACCCAAACCCCCGTGCTTACATTCCTGGTACACCATTTTCCTTTTGACTAGCTCCGTTTTTCCTGACCACAGAAATCCAAATATGGCCCTCTCAAGTCGTATCAGGACTCTCTCTGGAGCAGCCAGAACAGTGCCCGGGTACCGCAAGAGAGGGTAAACAAAACGGTTGATTACTGTCACCTTCCCAAAAGAGTTAGATACTTATCGCCAAAGGACGTCAACCTAGCCTCCACTAGGTCCGCTTTTTCATGCCAGGTAAGTAACTCTGGAGAACCATAACCAAACCATAGGCCATTAATTTTAATGTCGTCGTCAACCCACGATGCTGAGAAAGGGAGGCACTTACCTAGACGGAGTCCCTTGGTTATAGTGGGATTCAGTCTGGCACCTGTCGCGCTCTGAAAGGTGGACAGCGTGTCAGAAAGGGCCCCGAATGAAGGTAGGTCGGAGACCACACAAGTGACATCATCAGCATACTGGAGGCATTTGACGAAGACTCAACTTGTAAGGCTCTAGTTAGAGATTCACTGAATAACACATAGAGTAGGGCCCCTGACGTACCCCATGTCGGACCCTGAAGGGGTCCGATGGTAAGCCATTAAACACAACCCGACTATATACACTACCATACAATAGGGTTACCCATTTAACAAAGGTTGGGCTTAACTTAAATTTTCTCAATATTTTAAAAAGGAATCCATGATCCACCATGTCGAAGGCCTTCTCCTGATCGAGGGAGACAAGCGCACATGGCAGATCACGGTCCTTCACATACACAACCAGAGGTTCTGCTGAATACTGTGTCCACACACCGCACATGTCTGGTAAGGCCATACAAGATCCGGCATAACAGTGCCCAGCCTGTTACAAAGGGCTTTCGCCAGGATCTTGTAATCCACATTCAACAGGGTGATGGGCCGCTTGTAAGCTCATTTTCGCACACGCGAGGACGCTGTATGAACTCGTTAATACAAACCACAAAAAACCCGACAACTGCATTTATTATTTTGGTCTCTTTCGACTGTTTCTCTTGAACAGCAAAGCCATACATATAATAATCACAACAGTGACAGGAACACCAGTGGCAACGGCAACGTTCGTCAACTTCAACGTCAACGTCAACGTCAACATTAACGGTTCACTGTAAACATAAATGTAAACATACTAAGATACTACATGTAAATTCGGAATTCGGAACGTACAAAAATACTAACTCTATCAAATAGGAAAAATATATATAATCTGTAAAAAGAAAGGGTATACAAAAATAAACATTTAACTTTCGAATTGATTCATTAAGAAGGTACATGGCTATACGCAAGATTGGCGATTACTGCACCTACACATATACATACTTACATACAACATACATACATACATAGATACATTTATGGGTGCGGCTTCAACTCGAGAAACGTCAGGGCAAAGAATATCACATACTATGACACAAAAAGCTTGTCCAAATGTTCGTAGGCTACATCTAAAACAAACAGTAGGCCTAAATTATACAAAACTATATGATTCACGAAAGAAGAAAAATAATTACCAGTTGTTGCGTCCCTCGGAGTAACATTTACGGCTTTAGATAGCCTGACCTTTAAGCAGTGAGAAGAAGTGCAAAGTGATCCAACTAAAGTATGATAAAAGGCCGCACCTAAATGAGCACGTACGCAGTCGTGCTTGACTGCATCAACACAGTAAGTAACAGAGAGGTCGCAACCTCTCCCTCTCTCGTACTATCGCCAAAGTTCACCTACGGTGACCTTAACCTGCCACAACAAACCGGCCCCAATAAGCTCACCTCCAGTGACTTATTCCTGTAAAAATATAACAAGTACAAGAACTAAATATGCATAAATTTAAAGTACAAAATACGAGTTGAACCAAATACAAATAATTCATTTGTGATTCATACAAATTGCACAAAGTAACATGGTAAGTATAACGATTTCACATGTGACGATTTCAAACAAATCGTTAAGACTTCACAACTCTAGTCACATTAAACACTAAACATGCGTGTTCATATTTTCTAACAACTCACCATTACTAGTCGTCTGACTCAAGTAAACAAAGCTTAGATATTGGACGCCTGAAATACTTATGTCCAACCCTTACGTCAACTTGTCGAACTAAACCCTTTCTGTCAGGGAACACTTGAACTACCCTTCCTAGGGACCATTGTCCCCGGGGGTACCTTCTTCTACCAAAAGAACTAGATCATTCACCTTGTAATTTCTACATTTGTTGTACCATTTTTGGCGCTCTTGTAACAATGGGAGATATTCTTGCACCCAGCGTTTCCAAAACTGATTTACTAGGTATTGACATTGACGCCAACGACGCCTACCATAGCCATCTTTTTTGTGGAAGACCCTAGGGGGTAGATTGGGTGAGTCCCTCATTAAAAGGAGGTGGTTCGGGGTCAATGGTTCGCAATCTTTGGGATCAAGATTCAGTTGAGTTAGAGGCCTCGAGTTCAAAATCGCTTCCACTTCCGTCAGGGTGGTCTCCAATACGTCATGAGTCACAGTTTGCCCCTTCAATAACACCTTCATTACCCGTCGGACTGACCTCATCATTCGCTGCCACGCACCTCCCATGTGGCTTGCTGTTGGTGGGTTGAAGGTCCATTCAATACCTTTTCTGTGTAAGTGTCGGCCAATTTTGTTCTCGTCCAGTCCTGCCAGAGCCTCCCGTAGCTCCTTGTCTCCTGCCTTGAAATTGCTTCCACTGTCGCTAAATATTCTTTCTGGTTGCCCTCTTCGGCTAATAAACCTTCTTAAAGCATTGATAAATGAGTCGGTTAGTTAGTTAGTTAGATGGGGCTTTACGACACACCAACACGAATGTGTTATATAGTGTCACCATGTTAGACTAAGTTACAAACAACCTAAAGGAGAAAAAGGCAGTAAAAAGGTAAAATAGGGGATTAATTTCAACTAAAATGAAAGCAAGGCGGGAGTCATGTCAGAAATTTCTATAGAGTTTACTTTCCTTGAGTCGGTGTCCATCGAATCGACTAATTCAATGTGAACGGCCCGTATAGCCAAACAGGTGAATATGCATCCCCATTTCTTAACTAAACTCCGACCTCGTTTTACCAGAAACGGTCCAAACAGGTCTATACCTACAGAGGAGAAAGGTGGTTTGTCTGCCGTCACTCGAGGTGCTGGGAGGTCAGCCATATATTGTTGACCTGGAAGAGCATTTCTCTTTCTGCAGGCAAGACACTTCCCGATGACCTTCCTCACTGTCGCTCCTCCTCGCATAACCCAATACTGGTGGGGCTTTTTAAGTGCATCGAAACGGACACTCTCAAACAGAAAGACCCACAACCGGACCTGGTAAGAACAAAAGTATTAACTATTTACACTACTACCCTTACTTAAGCAAACAAAAATTTATTTTCTCCCTTAACAAATAAACGGAAATGAAAAACATTTACAGGTTAACTATCACCCCTCCCGCCCTCGTTGAAACAAGTTGACCCCACCGCCTGCCAAAAGCCGCCCTCGGCAGACGGGCGAGGTCCGCTTCAACCCTAAGCCTAACCTCCGCCTTCATCGACTTAACGACAGCGTCGGCAGACCTCCCCTCCCCCCTAAACACAATATCACATCTGTCTCTCCACAAGGCCAGCTTAATGGAGGCTGAAAGAAAGGTCAGAATGTTACAAACACTTACACTGCATGGTGGGGGCGATAGACCATACAAGGCGTAGTCCTGGCTAACCGCCCAGGTCCTGCAGGACGTGAGGCGATCAGCCAGGGACTGAAACCACTCCCAGAGGAGGGCGACAAAGCCACACTGCCAAAACACATGAGGCACACTCTCCCACTTGGTGCATCCAGCGCGGGGACAAATGCCATCTCCAAGACGCCACCGGAGGCGCCTGAGATTCGTGACGATGGCGTCGTGAGCAATCCGCCACAGCAGGTCTCGCCGGCGGTAGTCAAGTGACCTGCTGTGGATCACACGCCACATGTCTGGCCCTGACGTGTAGTCCCCGGGCTAGACCCGACCTACCAAGCCGTCAAAAATTGCACGGTACTGTTCCCCCGCACTTGTTTGTGATACGTCTCCTACAGTGGACATGGTGCTTTTTAAGTGCATCGAAACGGCACATACAAAACAAAAACAAAAAACTGAAACCGGATCGGGCAAAAACAAACGCAAAACTATTTACAGACTGCTAAATCAAACAGAAAATTATGTTCATTACAGTAATAAGCTATATATACAGATATTTACAAAACTATGTACAGAAAATCATACACACAGATATTAACATACTATTTACAAGCCCCTTACATACCCACCCTATAACATATTGACCACCACACGATCCCCCCTCACCGAAACGAGTGGACCCCATCGCCTACCGAACGCCGACCTTGGCAAACGAACGAAGTCGGACTCAACCCTCAGCCTCACCTCCGCCTTCACCGATGCCAGGACGACGTCCGCAGGCTTCCCCATCCCCCTAAAAACAACGTTACATCGGTCTCTCCATAAGGCCAGCTTTATGGAGGCCGAAGCAAAGGTAAGTATGCCCTGAATACTTGTATTGCATGGCGGGGGTGAAAGACCATACAAAGCATAGTCCCGGCCGACCGCCCATGTGTTGCCCATCGTCAAGCGATCAGTCAGGACCTGGAACCATTCCTAAAGGAGTGCCACAAATTCACACTGCCAAAACACATGTGACACACTTTCCCACTTTGTGCTGATCTGCTGTGGACCACACGCCACACTTCCGACCCTGAAGCATAGTGATTGGATTGGACCTGGCCAACCAATTCTTCAAAAACAGCCTGGTATAGGTCTCTTGCACTTAACTGCGAAACGTCCCCAACTCTAGATATAATGAGGAGCGTTTCTCTCATTTGACTGTATGCTTCCGAGGGCCTCCAGCTGTGGGGTTCACTGTTACTAAACAGGGAGGGAAAGAACCGACGGAATGATAATCCCCCCCAATAACGGACAAAATAGGCAAAAGGCATTCTGCTGTCTACAGCACTATAAACACACTTGGTCAGGAGAAAACGGAGTTTGGAAGGAAAATGCACAAGGCCCAACCCACCACGCCTAACATCCTGATATACCATCCCTCTTCTTACGAGCTCCGTCTTCCCTGACCATAAAAACCTAAACACAGCCCTCTCGAGACGCAACAGGACACCCTTTGGAGCAGCCAGAACGGTGCCTGGATACCACAAAAGGGGATAAATAAAACGATTGATAACTGTCACCTTTCCGAACAGGCTAATGTGGCGCTCGCCGAAGTCCTTCAACCTAGCTTCCACCAGGTCCACTTTCTCATTCCAGGTAAGTAACTCGGTTTGTCCATAACCAAACCATATGCCGTTTATCCTTATGGCGTCGTCTACCCATGATGCAGCGAAGGGCAGTCTTCTTGACCGCCACTTACCTAGGCGAAGTCCTTTGGTCTTATTGGGATTCAGTCTGGCACCTGTGGCTCTTTGAAACTTAGACAACGTGCCACTAAGGGCCTTGAAGGAAGCTAGGTCGGAGACTACGCATGTGACGTCATCGGCATACTGAAGGCACTTAACTTCAACACCACCGGGAATATGAAATGGTTGAAACAAAGGCTCTACTTGAAAGGCTCTTGCTATTGATTCACTAAACAATACGTAGAGTAAAGGTGATAGGGGGCACCCCTGCCGTACGCCACGTTGGACACTGAAGGGGTCTGACGGTAGGCCATTAACGATAACCCGACTATTTACACTATTGTACAATAAGGAGGTCCATTTAACAAAAACTGGATTCAAACAAAACTTCTTTAAAATTTTAAAGAGGAATCCATGATCAACCATGTCGAAGGCCTTCTCCTGATCGAGGGAGACAAGGGCACATGGAAGATCACGGTCCATCACGTATTCAACTAAGTCCCGCACCACCCAGAGGTTCTGCTGAATACTGTGTCCCCGCACCGCACAAGTCTGAAAGGACCCTACAAGATCTGGCATAACTGTGCCTAGCCTGTTGCAAAGGGCTTTCGCCAGAATCTTGTAATCTACATTTAACAAGGTGATTGGCCGTTTGTTTTTCGGTTCGAAGGGGTCTCCTGACTTAGGCAGCAAAGTTATTATGCCTGTGCGCTGCGAGTGGCTCAATGAGCCAGCAAGGAAGCTAGAGACGAATACGTCACGGAGATCATGTGCTACGGTACCCCAGAAGCGTTTATAGAATTCTACTGGAATACCGTCGGACCCAGGTGCCTTTCCGCCTTTCATCTTCGCCACTGCCTTCCAGAGCTCGTCAACAGTCAAAGGGGAGCCAAGTTCATCATTCTGATCTTTAGAAGGGGTTTTGTCATTATTATCTAATAGGGACTTTTGAAGGTCTTCATCGACATCTGCCTGGGTATACAGCTGCTCATAAAAGTTTTTATACACTTCTACAATGTCGACAGGGTCCTTATGTACCACACCGTGGGCGTCACGGACAGCTTTTATACTGCGATCGATGGCATTCTTTGTGACGTCCCGGTAGAACTTAATGGTTGGTTTCTCCTCCGCCTCCACACAATGCACACGAGCCCGGGCCCCGTGTAGTTTTCCATCAAGGTACTGTTGGATTGCATGAAGTGCGGAGTGGTCCCCGTTCCTCTCCCTAGAGCAAAGTGAAAGGAACTCCTCCCTTCTTCGACGAGCTCTTGCTACACAATATTCCACTGTAAACTGTTTGATGCGGGTCTTTACATCATCCCACCACTCTAAATCTGTTGAAAAGGCCGGCCTCAAAGTTCGCCACCCTTCGTATCTGGCCTTAAAATCTTTGCTATATTCAGCCTCCGTTAGAATATCTGTGTTCATTTTCCAGAACCCCCTCCCTACTGGCCATGACTCTGGGGGTGTGAATGAGACAGTAACTGCATCATGGTCCGAAATTGGACATGCCACAACTTCGCAATCACTTGGTGACAGAGCCGTTGGAGCGTACACCCTGTCCAACCTTGAGGCGTCCGTGCCATCAGGGCGGTGCCAAGTGAACACGGACAAGCCAGGATGCTGCACTCTCCAAACGTCAACCATGTCGTGATTCTTTGTGAACATGTCCAACTCCACCATACCAACACTACAGCTTGAAGATGTGAAGGTGGACATTCGATCAAACCGTGTGTCAGGGACACAGTTGAAGTCTCCAGATAGGATACAAGGGGCACAGCCAGGAACGAAGGATGGCAGGGTAGCAAAAAAATTCCTTCTGTCTGTAGGTTGGTTGGGGGCATAAACGTTACATAAGAAGAAGTTCCCGCAAGGATGTTTGATGGTAATGCAACCAACCGGCCCTCATGATCATGATCAACCTTTCCGACCAGGGAAGTCCATCTTCGAGAAACTAAAATGACAGATCCACAGGAAGATGCGGAACCAAAGGAAGCGTACAAACCCCCACCCCATTCGTAGGACCAGGTGTAGACATCGTCCTCATTAACAATGTGAGTCTCTTGGAGGAAAACGAAGTCCACACCCAATGACTTACAAAATTGGAATATTCTGGACCGCTTCCGACTGTCCCTCATGCCGTTTACATTCAGGGTCATGAGGGACAGGGGACCATTCATGAAATGTGGAGTGTGAAATTACAAAACTGTCTCTGACCTGGCCTTTTTGTTACATGGATCTGGTGGTGCTGGTGGCAAAGCTCCCCCTCCCCGGTCGGAGACCTCCCCTGAGGCCGACCTTTTCAACTTGGGCTCAAGTTCAACGGCCTCACACAAATCAAACCAGCCCTCCCCAGATGGTGGGTCCTTTGGTGGAGGCTCTGAGGCAGGTCCTCCCACATCTGACATGGCAGAGTCAGATTCCGAGTCCGAGGACATTCTAAGGTCGTGCTCCACTGTTTGTATTCCAGCCTCCCCGGGAGCTGGTGGAGAGTGTGACTCAGGTACCGATGTGGAGGGTTGGGAAGGGCCTACCTCAGGGTTCCCACAGACCACTTCACATCCCTTAGAAGCTAGGAACTCTTGCTCCACCTGATGTGCCACCTCATCAGGCGTAGGGGACCTGGGTTCCTCCACCATTGGTTCAGGGTCTGAAGACAAGGGTTCACTTGCCGGCTCCACATCTGCACTTGCACGCGCAGAGTACGATGTGGGGCAGGCACCAGAGACATGTCCCTCCTCCCCACACAGGTTACACCGCACCTGATTGGGACATGTTGCCCTCTCATGCCCCAACTGCAGGCATCTGCCACAACGTTTGTTTGGGCATGACTTGGCCTCATGCCCCTCCTCCCTACACTGGAAACAGGTGCGGGGCTGGCCAAAATACCTGATGTGGGCCTTAGAACGCCCTATGAACAAGACGGAGGGGATGTCTCGTTTTAGCTCCATACGGAACTGTCTCTTTCCGTTGAGAATACCGGCCAGTTCACCTTCATTATACTTTACCCAACGCCAGTCAGAGACAGTTCCGTATTGTCCTAGAACCCTCGCCACCAGGCCCTGATCTACCTCAAAATTGAGGTACAACACCGTCACCACCACAGAGCGATCATAT
The DNA here is from genome assembly GCA_037179385.1 of Holothuria scabra. Lineage (NCBI taxonomy): Eukaryota > Metazoa > Echinodermata > Holothuroidea > Aspidochirotida > Holothuriidae > Holothuria > Holothuria scabra. Next base: position 21,379,748 of record CM074183.1, on the reverse strand, counting down.
GGGGTGACAGTGAGACCCTCCACACCCTTAAGGGAGGAAACCCCCTTCAATCGGGCAGCATCAGTCCGGAACTTCAAATCATACGTATTTCGGGATGCAAGGGCCTGCAGCATCTCTATATCCTTAACCTCTACCTTATTGTTCTTCAACACAGAAAAAACATGCTGGGGTGTAACATTCCCCCTCGACTCAAACTGTAACTTAACGATACTGCTATCCCGACCTCCGGGCATAGCAGCAAAGATTTGTGGCCCAAGGCCACGCAGCAACTAGAGAGAAAACTTCAGCACAGCAGATCAAACCCAGGCAGGCAAAAATAAAGGGAACCCAACAAACTATAAACCAGGCGTGCTTTAAAACGAGCACGGCCAAACCACGTCCCCAAGCGAGAGACCACACCCAATATCCAACACTTCGGTAAAACGACAATAGTAGTATATGATAGTATAACAAGCAGCACAGCACAGTACAGCACAATGCACAATGCCAAAATTCAGCACGATCAGCGAGAGCTCCGTGAAAACACGTCCGCTCTCGACGAAGACCAGACCAGAACTGAACAGTGGACATGGTACGTAGTGTTTCCTTCATGAGACAGTATGCCTTTGTGGGCCTCCAGCTGTGAGGTACACTGTTCCTAAACAGGGAGGGAAAAAACCACCGGAACGACAATCCCCCCCAATAACGGACAAAGTAGGCGAAAGGCATCTCACTGCCGACGGCGCTAAAAACGCACTTAGTCAGGAGAAAACGAAGCTTTGAAGGAAAGTGCACGAGGCCCAATCCCCCCCGTCCAGGATCTTGGTACACCACCTTTCTTTTGACCAGCTCCGTTTTCCCTGACCAAAGGAACCTAAACACTGCCCTCTCGAGCCGCACCAGGACACCGTCCGGAGCAGCCAGAACAGTGCCAGGGTACCACAAGAGAGGGTAAATGAAACGATTAATAACTGCTACCTTCCCAAACAGACTAATGTGGCGCTCGCTGAAGTCGTTCAACCTAGCCTCCACCAGGTCCACTTTCTCGTTCCAGGTAACTAACTCGGGTGAACCATAACCAAACCATATGCCATTGATTTTCATATGGCGTCGTCTACCCACGATACCGCGAAGGGCAGTTGCTTCGACCGCCAATTACCTAGACGGAGTCCTTTGGTCTTGGTGGGGTTCAGTCTGGCACCCGTCGCTCTCTGAAAGGTGGAGAGTGTGCCAGTAAGGGCCCTGAAGGAAGCTAGGTCGGAGACTACGCATGTGACGTCGTCAGCATACCGGAGGCACTTGACTTCATATCCACCAGGTATATGAAAAGGTTTAAACAAAGGCTCAACTTGAAAGGCCCTTGCAAGGGACTCACTAAACAATACATAGAGTAGAGGTGACAAGGGACATCCCTGCCGTACCCCACGCTGGACTTTGAAGGGGTCCGACGGTAGGCCATTAACGACAACCCGACTGTATACACTATTATACAATAACGAGGTCCATTTAACGAAAACCGGATCTAAACTAAACTTTTCCAAGACTTTAAAGAGAAATCCGTGATCAACCATGTCAAATGCCTTCTCTTGATCGAGGGAGACAAGCGCACATGGAAGATCACGGTCCATCACAACTAGGTCCCGCATCAACCACAGGTTCTGTTGAATACTGTGTCCCCGCACCGCACATGTCTGGAGAGGTCCTACAAGATCTGGCATGACTGTGCCCAGCCTGCTACAAAGGGCTTTTGTCAAAATCTTGTAGTCCACATTCAACAAGGTGATTGGCCGCTTGTTTTTCGGGTCTAGGGGGTCTCCAGACTTTGACAGCAATGTTATATCACCAGTGCGCTGCGAGGGACTCAATGATCCAGCAAGGAAGGCAGAATCGAATACATCACGAAGGTCGTGTCCAACAGTAACCCAGAATCGTTTGTAGAATTCAGCAGGGATACCATCGGACCCAGGCGCCTTTCCGTTTTTCATTTTCGCCACTGCCTTCCAAAGCTCGTCGACAGTCAGGGGAGAACCAAGTTCATCATTCTGCCCCTTAGAGGGGTTCTTATCAATAGTCTCTAACAGGGACTTTTGGAGCCCTTCTTCGACATTGGCTTGGGAATAAAGCTGTTCGTAGTAGTTTTTAAACACCTCCACCATGTCGAGAGGGTCCCTCTGCACTGTACCGTGAACGTCACGGACCGCCTTTATACGGCGGTCAATGGCATACTTTGTGATGTCCCGGTAGAATTTTATGGTAGGTTTTTCCTCCGCCTCCACGCAATTTACGCGAGCACGAACGCGGGCCCCGTGCAATTTCTCATCAAGGTATTGCTGAATTGCAGGGAGTGCGGAGGAGTCCCCGTCCCTCTCCCTAGAGCAGAGTGAGAGGAACTCTTCTCTTCTTCGACGAGCTCTCGCTACACAGTAACCAATTGTAAAACGTTTAATGCGGTCCTTTACGTCATCCCACCACTCCAAATCTGTTGAGAAGGCCGGCCTCAGTGTTCGCCATCCCTCGTACCTAGCTTTAAACTGATCTCTGTAGTCAGCCTCCGTTAATATTTGTGTGTTCATTTTCCAGAACTCCCTCCCTGTTGGCCAAGACTCCGGAGGCTGAAAAACGACAGTAACTGCATCATGATCCGAAATTGGACATGTAACTACTTCACAGTCACTCGGTGACAGTGAAGGTGGAGAGTACACCCGGTCTAAACGCGATGCGTCCGTGCCATCAGGACGGTGCCAAGTGAACACGGACAAGCCGGGATGTTTTGCTCGCCACACATCAACCATGTCACGATTCTTTAGGAACATGTCCAATTCCGTCATGCCGACACTACAGCCCGACGATGTACATAAGGACATTCGGTCGAACTGTGTGTTGGGGACACAGTTAAAGTCTCCTGCCAGGATGCATGGGGCGCTGCCAGGAACGAAGGATGGTAGGGCTGTGAACACCCTGTCCGAAGGCCGATTGGGCGCGTACACGTTACATAGCAGAAAATTCCCACAAGGGTGCCTTATCGTAATGCATACCAACCGGCCCTCGTGATCGGAATCAACTTTTCCGATCAGTGGAGTCCACCTTGGCGAAACTAAAATAATAGAACCACATGATGTTGTTGACCCAAAGGAAGCGTGCAACCCCCCACCCCATTCGTAGGACCAGGCGTGGACCTCGTCCTCGTTCACAATATGGGTCTCCTGGAGGAAAACGAAGTCCACACCCAGAGCTTTACAGAACTGAAATATTCTAGACCGCTTCCTACTGTCCCTCATACCATTGACATTGAGGGTCATGAGCGACAAGGAGTCAGACATGGTGGGATGTGACAACTAAACATCGGTTTCCGACCGGACCTTCTTATTCTCATTGCCTGGGCTCCCAATTTGTGGCCCAGACAGGTGACCCCCATGGGGCGGAATCTCGCTTGAGGCCGGCCTCTTCAAATTCGGTACCGTCGCCGAGTCTCCCCCCTCCCCAATGTCCATGGAGTCAAACCAAGTCATCCCTATTGGAGGGGACTTTGGTGGAGGCTCCGAGGCAGGAACATCCACAACGTCAGATTCTGAGTCCAAGGAGAGCTGGAGGTCACCCTCTACCACAGATATACCAGCCTCCTCCGGTGACGGGGGTACAGAAATTATAGCCTCGGGACCTCCCTCGGGGCCTCCAGACTCACAGGACTTCGAGGTGGCTTCAAAGTCCCGCAGCACCTGATTGACCACCTCTTGGGTTGAAGGGGACTCAGGTGCCTCCACTAGTGGTTCTGGGCCTGGCTGGGGGGGTTCAGGTTCCTCCCCATGGTTAACCACCCCTTGGGATAAAGGGGACCCCGGTGTCTCCACTGCTGGTTCTGGGCCTGGCTGCGGGGGTTCAGGTGCCCGTCCCACCTCTGCACTGGCACGAGCCGAGTAAGATGTGGGGCAAGCACCAGAAACATGTCCCTCCTCCTGACAGAGGTTGCACCGCACCTTGTTGGGGCATTCGTCCTTATCGTGCCCCTCCTGGAAGCACTTGCCGCAACGTCTGATGGGACACGCCCTGGCTTCGTGTCCCTCCTTTGAACACTTGTAACAGGTGCGGGGCTGCCCAAAATATCTAATGTGGGCCTTCACACCTCCTATGAAAAGGACGGAGGGAATGTCCTTGCCCAGTTCCATACGGAACAGCCTCTTCCCATTAAAAATCCCTTTCAACTCACCCTCCCCGTACCTACACCACTGGGAATTAAGGACAGTTCCGTACTGCCCCAGAACCCTCGCAACCAGGCGTTGCTCGACCTCAAAATTCAGGTAGAGCACTGTCACCACCACAGAACGATCGTATGGGGTGACAGTGAGCCCTTCAGAGAGTTAACCCCCTTTACACGGGCAGCATCGGACCTGAATTTGAGGTCGTACGTGTTGCGGGCCTGAAGCGCCTGCAACATCTCTACCTCTTTCACCGGGACACCATTGTCTTTCAATACAGAAAACGCCAGAGGGGGACCAACGCTCAACTCCAACTTTACAATACTACTATCCCGACCGCCGGGCATAGCAGTTAAAGGTTTGTGGCACGAGGCCACGCAACAACAGGAGAAAAAAAACCTCAACACTTTCCGAAAGATACAAAAACAGTAAGGGAAATCCAAACAAAATACAACGATAAGCAGGCGTGCTTTAAAACGAGCACGGCCAAAACCTCCTATACGAGAACACCCACTACAAGTCTGCACACAAATGAGTAATGATTATTATCGTATGTATGTATGTATGCATGTATGTATGCATGTATGCATGTATGCATGCATGCATGCATGTATGCATGCATGCATGCATGCATGCATGCATGCATGCATGTATGTATGTATGTATGTATGCATGCATGCATGTAGTATGCTAACACAGCACAGCACAGCAGTACCAAAGCCCAGCACGACCAAACGACGAGAGCAGAGCGAAAACACGTCCGCTCCCGACGAAGACCAGAACTGAACTCCGGTTCCGCAGTGACGACCAAGTCATTCCAGCTCCCATGTGGCCTACTAAAGAGTGATGGTGTTCTATAATGAGCTTAGTCACGTGATGGTCTGAAGTAAAAATGACAGGATGCTTTTGGTCGTAATTCAATTGGGACCGGCTCAACCGTCCACCAACACGTAAGACTCCTTGAACCAATACGGGACTTTCTAAAGGCTGTACCCTTTCCAATTACTTGGATATTTCATCGCTCCTGTTGTTGCTTAGATACAAGAAGTTTCTGATTGCTTTGAGGGAGCAAAAGGGACATACCACCAAAGGTGACCTTTAGTAAAAGAGTTAAAGGAAGCAGAAATGGAAACCGTTAAATGGGAAAGACTCACGTTGTACCCATTTAACGGTTTCCATTTCTGCTTCCTTTAACTCTTTTACTAAAGGTCACCTTTGGTGGTATGTCCCTTTTGCTCCCTCAAAGCAATCAGAAACTTCTTGTATCTAAGCAACCATGCCACGCCCCGCAGTAGACGATACCATGTGGAATATCTTTCCATCAATTGGTTGATAGGGTCATCGGTCACTATCGTACATGTACTCCTTTGCCTTAGTTCGGGATCTGCCAGTCCGTCATCTGAAATTACAGCTTCGTCACTTTCAGTGAATTGTTCCCTAAGGACTGGCCAGTAACATTCATCCATCCAAAGGAAGTCTGGTCCTTTCAGCCATCGACAAATGTTTTGTACTTCGTATGCCTTCAACCCACGGGATCCATCATCAGCCGGGTAAGATCTACTGTCAACGTACCTCCATTGGCTGACGTCACTTAACCTATGAATTTTTGCGACTCTGTTCGCAACGAAAACACGCAATCTTTTACTTTCGTTTCTGATGTATTTTAACACAGATGTAGAGTCAGTCCAGAATACCACATTTTCTACATATATACCGAGTTCGTGCGTTATGAACTGACCTAACTCAGCTGCCATAAGTTCCAGCCTTGGTATGGTAACCTGTTTGAGGGGAGATAGTCGGGCCTTCCCCATCACGAACGAACAATGGACAACTGCTGAAGAGTTGAATGACCTCAGATACGCCACTGTCGCATACCCCCTCTCAGAGGCATCACAAAACACATGTAGGTCGTAACTTACATCTTCCTCGTGTGGTGGTTTCAAACACCTTTCGATCTTGATATTTTCTAATTGGTGGGACTCTAATAACCATTCACGCCATCTTTGTTCTTCTTGTTCATCCCATCTGAGTTGTTGGGCACAGAGGTCCTGTAGAAGAATCTTTGCTCTCAGAATGAAGGGAGCCACAAATCCCAACGGGTCAAACAAAGAACTCGTGGCGGACAAAATCTCCCTCCTAGTTGGTTTTACGTCTTTAGAGGTTACTTTAAAGGTGAAATTATCAGTCTTTGTGTCCCATGACACCCCCAATGTCCGTTCAATGGGCATATGGTCTAAATCACAGTCAACGACAGACTTGGCTCTTTCAGAATTTGGAACGTCAGCTAGGACCTCGGGATTGTTACTAATCCATTTTGTTAGTCGGAAGCCGCCCCTCCGTCACATTTCACAAAGTTGGGGAATTAATTGTTTGGCTTCTGACACACTCTTCACAGACTTTAGGCAGTCATCTACATAGAAATTCTGATAAACGGTAGTTACAACATCTTTACTAAAATTTGATTTGTTGTCTTCTGCATTTTGACGTAGAGCAAAGCTTGTGCAACTAGGTGAGGACGTTGCCCCGAAAAGGTGGACAACCATTTGATAATGTTTGATTGGTTTGAGTACATCCCCGTCTTGCCATCACAAAAATCTGAGCATATTGCTGTCATTAGGTGCCACCCTCACCTGATGGAACATGGCTTCTATATCACCTACGAGCCCAATTTGTTCCTCTCAAAATCGAGTTAAGACCCCAACAAGGTTGTTAGTAAAATCCGGTCCCTGAAGTAATTGACTGTTAAGGCTCTTACCTTAAAACTCTGCCCCACAGTCGAAGACTACCCGAACTTTGCCTGGTTTCTTCGGGTTGATAACTGGATGATGCGGCATGTACCACACGGGTTCGCCTTTGCATATGACTGCTGACTCGGGAACCTCTCTTGCATAGCCCTTGTCTAAGTAGTCCTTGACCTGAACCTTGTACTGGTCGTATAAGTCTGCGTCTCTCCGAAATCGGCCCTTTTAACCCAGAAGTCTTGACATAGCCATACCACGATTATCCGACAAGTCGGGTGGGAAGTTCTTCCATGGCATTCCTATCTCGTAGTGGCCCTCCTTTAATTCCACTGTGGCTTCCATCATGGACCGAGCCCTTTGGTCCTCTAGTGATTCTCCAACAGCCTCTTCATTCTTTGCGAAAGAGTGGTCTAGTTCCCAAAACCTCTTAATCTGCTGGTGAAGTTGATTATCTGTACTGGTTTGAGAAATATGATTCACTGTGAATGTGTTTAAATTTCTTTGGTCATTACCTGTTGGCCCTACCAAAGTCCATCCCAAGGGAGTGCGCACGGCGTACGGTTCCTTTCGCCTTCCCTTTCTTTGCTCTACCACCCAAAAGGCTTCTGGGGTGTCACTACCAATTAGGAGCTTAACCTCCCTGAAGCCCGTTACAGGAATATCCACATCTTCTAAATGCGACCATTTGCCTAAATCTTGCTGAGTAGGTATATTTTCAGGTGAAATAGGTAATTTGTCAACCGTCAATACACTAGGCATCTCTATGTATTCTTTTCCTTCCATATCTCGCACTAAGAGACTCACCTCAATACCTAGGCGTCTTCATGACCTGTAACAGTTTTTAGGGTAAAGTTTTTGCTTTCTCCTGACAAACCCAATTCAACCAATCCCCTTTCACAGAGTGATGTATCGCTACCTGAATCAAGTAGGGCCCATGTAGTCACCACCGAACCCTTACTTTCTACCTTAACAGGTAACACTTTCATACACACTTTCTGAGAAGAAACCATAGACATATTTGTTGTCTGTGGCCTGCTTTCTTCTGACATGGGTTCCTCACAGGTCCCGGCCCCATCTACACCCTGAGCCTCAGCTACCCTTTTGGGTGCCCAATGTAATAGATTGTGGTGCTTCCTCTCACAACCTTGGACCTCACACCCAGAGTTCAACTAACAATACTTGGCCGTATTAAACGGTTTGAAACAATTGTCACATAACTTAAGACGCCTTACTAACTTAAACCTTTCCTTTTGAGTTTTCTCGTGAAACTCTTTACACAAGGACAGATTGTGTTCACCCTTACAACAAGGACACTTTGCAACTCTGTACCCCTTTGAGTCATTAGACACCTGAATTTTCCTTCGCTTTTTGTCTTTCCTCTTTTACACCTTTCCCAATGTTTGATCCGTACATACTATTCGCAGCCTTGGCTGCCTTCTCGACAAACTCAGTCATATGAGAAAACTTTGGGTCTACACCAGAGTCAATGATCTTGTAGGCCTTCTTTGCCCATTGTGATTGCAAATAAACTGGGAGGGTACGCTGTACTTTTAGTAGCGTATCTGTACTATCTAAATTTGCACCATACTTCATTTGCTCTACAGTAATTTGGCATTTTCGCATTGCCCTTGCCAGTGACGACAACGCTACACCATCATTTGCCTTAATTTGCTGTCGATTTACTACCTTTCCAAGCAATGAATGGCATATTACATGTGGCTGTCCAAATTGATCACGAAGTATATCTACTGCCTTTTGATATCCCACATCAGGTTTCAACAAGATACAGTCTTCAATGCTCTCGCGGGCCTTACCCTTACAATTTTGTATAAGATACACAAGTTTGGTCTTATCGTTCATTGTTATTGAACCCACATTTGCCTCATGGTTGCTAAGAAATCCCCAAAATTCTGAAGGATCCCCACTAAAGGTCATCATTTCTAATTGAGGCATATTAACAGCAGTAGAAATAGCATGATATAATTTTTATGGTTCATCCAATTTAGAGGCTTGTAAAAACTTCACACCCCTTTCAAGAACACCTGTCCCCTTAGGGGCATCAGGAGTACTAACTTGAACTACATTAGTGTCTTTGGTTTTGCTTAAGTTACCTCTGTTTCCGGTTTTGAGCCCTCTGCTCGAACCACTGTCCACACTAGACCCTTCTTCCTCCAAGACTTTTACCTCTACTTCTGCATTCGAAATCTCGTTATCAATTTGCATTTCCGCCATCTTGAGATCCAACTCTACTTGTTGTCGCTTCAATTTATGTATTTCCAGGAGCTGCGCTTTTTTCTGTTTTGCTAACTCCATCTTCACTTTTGCTTCCATTAATCTAAATGAAGACGCATTATTAATTGAAGACTTCTTTTCTGAAGCCACGCTTCCATTTTGTGATTCATGTTGTGACACTTTCCCTTTAATTTCAGCGATCCATTAAACTCACACTCATCCTTGGCTGTAGATCCTTCTAATAAACTGTAATATTCGTTTAATTTACTCTCATCAGAATTAAACAATTGCTCAAGAATTTCAACCTTTCTGATGACAATTTCACAATTACAAACAACGGTGAGAAGAGCCTCTATATCTTTATACTCCCTTCCGAGTCTTCCAATATAACCGCGACAGGATCCCTTTAATGCATTTATCTCCTCCGTAAGGCCTTTCTGGGGTTCTTCCGCTTTACTCGACTCAACTGCTATCTTAGGTTCCTCTGGAACTAACAGTGAACTTTCGTGTAAGCTCATTTTCGCACACGCGAGGACGCTGTATGAACTCGTTAATACAAACCACAAAAAACCCGACAACTGCATTTATTATTTTGGTCTCTTTCGACTGTTTCTCTTGAACAGCAAAGCCATACATATAATAATCACAACAGTGACAGGAACACGAGTGGCAACGACAACGTTCGTCAACTTCAACGTCAACATTAACGGTTCACTGTAAACATAAATGTAAACATACTAAGATTAACTACATGTAAATTCGGAATTCGGAACGTACAAAAATACTAACTCTATCAAATAGGAAAAATATATATAATCTGTAAAAAAAAAAAGGTATACAAAAATAAACATTTAACTTTCGAATTGATTCATTAAGAAGGTACATGGCTATACGCAAGATTGGCGATTACTGCACCTACACATATACATACTTACATACAACATACATACATACATACATTTATGGGTGCGGCTTCAACTCGAGAAACGTCAGGGCAAAGAATATCACATACTATGACACAAAAAGCTTGTCCAAATGTTCGTAGGCTACAATCAGTAGGCCTAAATTGTGCTTTTTAAGTACATCAAAACGGGCACTGGGAAACAAAAGGGAGAGGAACTCAAACCAGACCGGACAAAAACACAAAGGCAAAGACTATTTACAGGACCTTAACATGCACCAAGAAACAAAATTTGTGTAACTACATAATTCCTGTTTTGTTCTCAAGAAAGGTGATGCAAAATTATGTTCATAACAATAATGAAAAATAATAGACCCCTTTTATTTACATACCCGTTTACATGGGCTGGGAAACAAAACTTCTGCAGCATACATGTACAACACCCACCCCACACTCGAACTATTTACACAATATTATGTAAAGGTAGGTTATTATTTACAGGTTAACTATCACCCGGCCACCCCGCACTGAGACAAGTGGACCCCACCGCCTGCCGAACGTCGACCTTGGCAATCGAGCGAAGTCAGCCTCCACCCGCACCTTAACCTCGGCCTTTATCGATGCCAGGACGACGTCCGCAGGCCTTCCAGGTGAAAGACCATACAAAGCGTAGTCCTGACTGACCGCCCAGCTGTTGGAAAACGTGAGGCGATCAGCCAGGACTTGAAACCAATCCCAGAGAAGGGCCACAAAACTACACTGCCAAAACGCATGAGGCACACTCTCCCACTTTGTGCATCCAGTGCGGGGGCAAATGCCATCTCCAAGACGCCACCGAAGGCGCTTCAGGTTCGTAACAATGGCGTCGTGTGCGATTCGCCACAGCAAGTCCCGCCGGCGGTAATCAAGTGACTTACTGTGGACTACACGCCACACTTCCGGCTCCGACGCATAGTTGTTGGGTCGGACCTGTCCGACCATGTCATCAAAAATGGCCCTGTACAGGTCCCCCGCACTGGACTGCAAAACGTCCCCCAGTGTTGACATAATACGAAGAGTGTCCCTCATATTGCAATATGCCACAGTTGGCCTCCAGCTGTGGGGTACACTGTTGCTAAAAAGTGAGGGGAAGTACCAACGAAAGAATAACGCCCCCCAATAACGAACGAAGTATGTGAACGGCGACTGGCTCTCGACGGCGCTAAAAACACATCTGGTCAGGAGAAAACGGAGCTTCGAGGGAAGGTGCACAAGACCCAAACCCCCGTGCTTACATTCCTGGTACACCATTTTTCTTTTGACTAGCTCCGTTTTTCCTGACCACAGAAATCCAAATATGGCCCTCTCAAGTCGTATCAGGACTCTCCCTGGAGCAGCCAGAACAGTGCCCGGGTACCACAAGAGAGGGTAAACAAAACGGTTGATTATTGTCACCTTTCCCAAAAGAGTTAGATACCTATCGCCAAAGGACGTCAACCTAGCCTCCACTAGGTCCGCCTTTTCATTCCAGGTAAGTAACTCTGGAGAACCATAACCAAACCATAGGCCATTAATTTTAATGTCGTCGTCAACCCACGATGCTGAGAAAGGGAGGGACTTCCACCGCCACTTGCCTAGACGGAGTCCCTTGGTTTTAGTGGGATTCAGTCTGGCACCTGTCGCCCTCTGAAAGGTGGACAGCGTGTCAGAAAGGGCCCCGAATGAAGGTAGGTCGGAGACCACACAAGTGACATCATCAGCATACTGGAGGCATTTGACTTTGGCTCCACCAGGTATGTGAAAGGGTTGTAAGGCTTGTAAGGCTCTAGTTAGAGATTCACTGAATAACACATAGAGTAGGGGTGACAGTGGGCACCCCTGACGTACCCCACGTCGGACCCTGAAGGGGTCCGATGGTATGCCATTAACAACAACCCGACTATATACACTATCATACAATAGGGTTACCCATTTAACAAAGGATGGGCTTAACTTAAATTTTCTCAATATTTTAAAAAGGAATCCATGATCCACCATGTCGAAGGCCTTCTCCTGATCGAGGGAGACAAGCGCACATGGCAGATCACGGTCCTTCACATACTCAACTAGGTCCCGCACCAACCAGAGGTTCTGCTGAATACTGTGTCCACGCACCGCACATGTCTGGTAAGGCCCTACAAGATCCGGCATAACAGTGCCCAGCCTGTTACAAAGGGCTTTCGCCAGGATCTTGTAATCCACATTCAACAGGGTGATGGGCCGCTTGTTTTTCGGCTCGAGTGAATCTCCAGACTTGGGTAGCAGGGTTATTACGCCGGTGCGCTGCGAGGTGCTCAATGAGCCACCAAGGAAGGCAGAGACGTATACATCACGGAGATCATGTCCAACGGTACCCCAGAAGCGTTTGTAAAACTCCACTGGTATACCGTCGGATCCGGGTGCCTTTCCTCCTTTCATATTTGCTACTGCCTTCCAGAGCTCGACGACAGTCAATGGGGTGCCAAGTTCATCATTCTGCTTTTCCGTGGAGGACTTGTCAATATTGTCTAACAGGGTTAATTGAAGTCCCTCATCGACATCTGCCTGGGTGTAAAGCTTTTCATAGAAGCTTTTAAATACTTCCACGATGTCAAGAGGGTCCTTCTGTACTGTACCATGGGCGTCTCGCACCGCCTTTATGCGGCGGTCAATGGCGTACTGCGAGGCATCCCTGTAGAACTTGGATTGTAGGCTTTTCCTCCGCCTCCACGCAATGCACGCGGGCACGAATACGGGCCCCATGCAGTTTTTCACAAGATGTTTCTGGATTGCGTGAAGAGCGGAGGAGTCCCCATTCCTCTCCCTGGAGCAGAGCGAGAGGAACTCCTTCCTTCTTCGACGAGCTCTTGCTACACAGTACTCAATAGTGAACTGCTTGATGCGGGACTTAACGTCATCCCACCAATCTAAACCCGTTGGGAAGGCTGGCTTCAATGTCCGCCACCCTTCGTACCTGGCCTTTAACTGTTCATTATATTCTGTCTCTGCTAAAATATCAATATTCATTTTCCAGAAGCCCCTCCCTGTTGGCCAAGACTCAGGGGGTTGAAAGGAGACAGTAACTGCATCATGGTCCGAAATTGGACATGGCACAACATCACAACTGGTTGGTGACAGAGCCAGTGGAGAGTAAACCCGGTCTAGCCTTGAGGCCTCCGTGCCATCTGGTCGGTGCCAAGTGAACACGGACAAACCCGGGTGTTGTGCTCTCCAAACGTCAACCATGTCATGGTTCTTTGTGAACATGTCCAATTCCACTATTCCAACACCACCGCTGGAAGGCGTACAGTCTGTCCAGCCGAGTGTCGGGGACGCAGTTAAAGTCTCCAGCCAGGATACATGGGGCACCGCCAGGGACAAAGGATGGTAGGATGGTGAAAAAGTTCTTCCTGTCGGAGGGCCGATTTGGCGCGTACACATTACAAAGCAAGAAGCTACCACTGGGGTGCTTTATGGTAACGCATACCAAACGGCCCTCGTGATCAGAATCAGCTTTTCCAACCAGGGAGGTCCACCTTGATGAAATTAAAATAACTGTTCCACAAGAAGATGCCGAACCAAAGGAAGCATGCAATCCTCCACCCCACTCGAAGGACCAGGTGTGGACATCGTCCTCATTCACTATATGCGTCTCTTGGAGTAAAGCGAAGTCCACACCCGTTGACCTACAAAACTGAAATATTCTGGCCCGCTTCCTGCTGTCCCTCATACCGTTGACGTTCAGGGTCAAGAGGGACAGGGGGACAGCCATGGAGGAGTGGGTACTTAAACATTGGTCTGGAGCCTACTGACCTTATTACGAGGGGGTGGTATGGGGGCCTCAGAGACTTGAACATCCAGGTCCGACATTTCACCTGAGGCAGACCTCTTTAATGAGGATTCAGGTACCCCTTCACCTGAATCAAACCAGCTCTCCCCCAGTGGTAGCTCCCTTATTGGGTGATCTGGTGCAGACTCCCTAACATCTGACATGACACTGCCAGACTCCGAGTCAGAGGAGAGCTGGAGGTCCTCCTCTACTGTTTTCACTCCAGCCTCCTCAGGTGCCAGGGGTGGAGAGTCTGCCTCAGGGATCCCTGTCTCCTTCCCACACTTCTTTGAGGCGAGGAACTCCTGCTCTACCTCCCGAGCCACCCTCTCCAGTTCCTCAGGTGCATCTGACTCCTCAAGCATGGCTTCTGGCTCTGGCTGCGTGGGGTCAGGTGTCGATCCCACATCCCCACTGACACGGGCAGAGTAAGACGTGGGGCAGGCACCAGAGATGTGACCATCCTCCCCACAAAGGTTGCACCTCACGTCATTGGGACACTCAGCCTTGTCGTGTCCCAACTGTCTGCACCTCCCACAACGTCCTCGTGCCCCTCCTCTCCACACTTAAAACAGGTGCGGGGCTGCCCAAAGTAGCGAATGTGGGCTTTGGCACCCCCTATGAAGAGGAAGGATGGAATATCCCTCTTCAATACCATACGGAACTGCCTCTTGCCGTTCAGTATGCCCTTCAACTCACCATCACCGTAGGTGCACCACATACTGCTTGAGACAGTTCCGTACTGCCCAAGAACCCTCGCAACCAGACCCTGTCCTACCTCAAAAGGCAGGTACAGCACCGTCACCGCCACAGAGCGATCATATGGGGTGACGGTGAGCCCTTGCACCCCCTTCAAGCGTGACACACCATCCAACCTGGCTGCATCTGACCTGAACTTCAGGTCATACGTGTTGCGGGCTTGGAGCGCCTGCAACATCTCAATTTGTTTCACCTCAATACCCCTTTTCTTCAGCACACTAAACACTTGAGGAGGTGACACATTTGCCTCCGACTCAAATTGCAACTTAACGATGCTACTATCCCTACACGCGGGCATAGTAGCAGAGGGTTTGTGGCACGAGGCCACAGAGCAACAGGAGAAAAAACTTAGCACCGTTAGTTAAAACAAGTTAAGGGAAAGTAGAAGGTAACCCAACACAAAAACACAACTGTCGAACAGGCGTGCTTCAAAACAAGCACGACCACACCTGTATCCTCAAAGAGAGACCGCTCCTATAGCTGTAATAATGAAAGCAGTATAGTTTAATATAGTGTAGTATAGTACACCAAGTAAGCAGTGCACAGCGCAGCAATACAATGCTAAAATTCAGCACGAGCAATCGACGAGAGTGTGCTTTTTAAGTGCAGTGAAACGGCACATGCAAAACAAAAACAAAAACTGAAACCGGATCGGGCAAAAACATAAACGCAATCGACGAGAGCTCCGCGAAAACACGTCCGCTCTCGACGAAGACCTGAACTGAACGAACAGTAGGCCTAAATTATACAAAACTATAAGATTCACGAAAGAAGAAAAATAATTACCAGTTGTTGCGTCCCTCGGAGTAACATTTACGGCTTTAGATAGCCTGACCTTTAAGCAGTGAGAAGAAGTGCAAAGTGATCTCACTAAAGCATGATAAAAGGCCGCACCTTAATGAGCACGTACGCAGTCGTGCTTGACTGCATCAACACAATAAGTAACAGAGAGGTCGCAACCTCTCTCTCTCGTACTATGGGCAAAGTTCACCTACGGTGACCTTAACCTGCCACAACACCGCTTATTTTTTGGCTCGAGTGAAACTCCAAGACTAGGGTAGCAGGGTTATTACGACGGTCTTCGTCGAGAGCGGACGTGTTTTCGCACAATCCGCACCAGCTCCTGGGGAGGCTGGAATACTGACAGTGGAGAATGACCTTCAACTGTCATCGGATTCGGAGTCTGACACTGCCATGTCAGATGTGGGAGGACCTGCCTCAGAGCCTCCACCAAAGGACCCACCATCTGGGGAGGGCTGGTTTGATTTGTGTGAGGCCGTTGAACTTGAGCCCAAGTTGAAAAGGTCGGCCTCAGGGGAGGTGTCCGACCGGGGAGGGGGAGTTAGTCCTTCTGTGCCACCAGCACCAGATCCATGTAATAAAAAGGCTAGGTCAGAGACAGTTTTGTAATTTCACACTCCACATTTCATGAATGGTCCCCTGTCCCTCATGACCCTGAATGTTAACGGCATGAGGGACAGTCGGAAGCGGTCCAGAATATTCCAACTTTGTAAATCATTAGGTCTGGACTTCGCTTTCCTCCAAGAGACTCACATTGTTAATGAGGACGATGTCTACACTTGGTCCTACGAATGGGGTGGGGGTTTGTACGCTTCCTTTGGTTCCGCATCTTCCTGTGGATCTGTCATTTTAGTTTCTCCAAGATGGTCTTCCCTGGTCGGAAAGGTTGATCATGATCATGGGGGTCGATTGGTATGCATCACCATCAAACATCCTTGCGGTAATTTCTTCCTGTGTAACGTTTATGCCCCTAACCAACCTACAGACAGAAGGGATTTTTTTTGCTACCCTGCCATCCTTCGTTCCTGGCTGTGCCCCTTGTATCCTATCTGGAGACTTCAACTGTGTCCCTGACACACGGTTTGATCGAATGTCCACCTTCACATCTTCAAGCTTTAGTGTGGGTATGGTGGAGTTGGACATGTTCACAAGGAATCACGATATGGTTGACGTTTGGAGAGTGCAGCATCCTGGCTTGTCCGTGTTCACTTGGCACCGCCCTGATGGCACGGACGCCTCAAGGTTGGACCGGGTGTACGCTCCAACGGCTCTGTCACCAAGTGATTGCGAAGTTGTGGCATGTCCAATTTCGGACCATGATGCAGTTACTGTCTCATTCAAACCCCCAGAGTCATGGCCAGTAGGGAGGGGGTTCTGGAAAATGAACACAGATATTCTAACGGAGGCTGAATATAGCAAAGATTTTAAGGCCAGGTACGAAGGGTGGCGAACTTTGAGGCCGGCCTTTTCAACAGGTTTAGAGTGGTGGGATGATGTAAAGAGCCGCATCAAACGTTTTACAGTGGAGTACTGTGTAGCAAGAGCTCGTCGAAGAAGGGGGGAGTTCCTTTCACTTTGCTCTAGGGAGAGGAACGGGGACCCCTCCGCACTTCATGCAATCCAACAGTACCTTGATGAAAAACTACACGGGGCCCGGGTTCGTGCTCGTGTGCAATGTGTGGAGGCGGAGGAGAAACCAACCATTAAGTTCTACCGGGACGTCACAAAGTATGCCATTGATCGCAGCATAAAACCCAACCACGGTGTGGTACATAAGGACCCTCTCGACATTGTAGAAGAGTACAAAAACTTTTATAAGCAGCTGTATACCCAGGCAGATGTCGATGAAGACCTTCAAAAGTCCCTATTAGATAATATTGACAAGACGCCCTCTAAAGATCGGAATGATTAACTTGGCTCCCCTTTGACTATTGACGAGCTCTGGAAGGCAGTGGTGAAGATGAAAAGCGGAAAGGCACCTGGATCCGACGGTATTCCAGTGGAATTCTATAAACGCTTCTGGGGTACCATAGTACATGATCTCCGTGATGTGTTCGTCTCTGCCTTCCTCGCTGGCTCATTGAGCCACTCGCAGCGCACAGGCATAATAACTTTGCTGCCTAAGTCAGGAGACCCCCTCGAACCGAAAAACAAACGGCCAATCACCTTGTTAAATGTAGATTACAAGATTCTGGCGAAAGCCCTTTGCAACAGGCTAGGCACAGTTATGCCAGATCTTGTAGGGTCCTTTCAGACTTGTGCGGTGCGGGGACACAGTATTCAGCAGAACCTCTGGGTGGTGCGGGACTTAGTTGAATACGTGATGGACCGTGATCTTCCATGTGCGCTTGTCTCCCTCGATCAGGAGAAGGCCTTCGACATGGTTGATCATGGATTCCTCTTTAAAATTTTGAAGAAGTCTTGTTTGAATCCAGTTTTTGTTAAATGGGCCTCATTGTATAATAGTGTAAACAGTCGGGTTATCGTTAATGGGCCTACCGTCAGACCCCTTCAGTGTCCAACGTGGCGTACGGCAGGGATGCCCCCTATCACCATTACTATACGTATTGTTTAGTGAATCATTAGCAAGAGCTTTTCAAGTAGAGCCTTTGTTTCAACCTTTTCACATTCCCGGTGGTGTTGAAGTTAAGTGCCTTCAGTATGCTGATGACGTCACATGCGTAGTCTCCGACCTAGCTTCCTTCAAGGCCCTTATTGGCACGCTGTCTAAGTTTCAAAGAACCACAGGTGCCAGACTGAATCCCAGTAAGACCAAAGGACTTCGCCTAGGTAAGTGGCGGTCAAGAAGACTGCCCTTCGCTGCATCATGGGTAGATGACGCCATAAAGATCAACGGCATATGGTTTGGTTATGGGCAAACCGAGTTACTTACCTGGAATGAGAAAGTGGACCTGGTGGAAGCTAGGTTGAAGGACTTCGACGCGCGCCACATTAGCCTGTTCGGAAAGGTGACAGTTATCAATCGTTTTATTTATCCCCTTTTGTGGTATCCAGGCACTGTTCTGGCTGCTCCAAAGGGTGTCCTGTTGCGTCTCGAGAGGGCTGTGTTTAGGTTTTTATGGTCAGGGAAGACGGAGCTCGTAAGAAGAGGGATGGTATATCAGGATGTTAGGCGTGGTGGGTTGGGCCTTGTGCATTTTCCTTCCAAACTCCGTGTTCTCCTGACCAAGTGTGTTTATAGTGCTGTAGACAGCAGAATGCCTTTTGCCTATTTTGTCCGTTATTGGGGGGGGGGGGGATTATCATTCCGTCGGTTCTTCCCCTCCCTGTTTAGTAACAGTGAACCCCACAAGCTGGAGGCCCTCGGAAGCATACAGTCAAATGAGAGAACCGCAGTTAAGTGCAAGAGACCTATACCAGGCTGTTTTTGAAGAATTGGTTGGCCAGGTCCAATCCAATCACTATGCTTCAGGGTCGGAAGTGTGGCGTGTGGTCCACAGCAGATCATTAGATTACCGCAGGCGAGACTTGTTGCGGCGAATCGCACATGATGCGATTGTGACTAATCTCAAGCGTCTTCGGTGGCGTCTTGGAGGTGGAATTTGCCCACGCACTGGATGCACAAAGTGGGAGAGTATGTCACATGTGTTTTGGCAGTGTGAATATGTGGCCCTCCTTTGGGAATGGTTCCAGGTCCTGACTGATCGCTTGACGTTGGGCAACACATGGGCGGTCGGCCGGGACTATGCTTTGTATGGTCTTTCACCCCCGCCATGCAATACAAGTATTCAGGGCATACTTACCTTTGCTTCGGCCTCCATAAAGCTGGCCTTATGGAGAAACCGATGTAACGTTGTGTTTAGGGGGATGGGGAAGCCTGCGGACGTCGTCCTGGCGTCGGTGAAGGCGGAGGTGAGGCTGAGGGTTGAGTCCGTCGGCGTTCGGTAGGCGATGGGGTCCACTCGTTTCGGTGAGGGGGAACCGTGTGGTGGTCAACTTGTAATAGGGTGGGTCTGTAAGGTGCTTGTAAATAGTTGTAAATATCTTTATGTTAGCTTTATTACTGTAATGAACGTTTTCTGTACATATTACTTAGCAATCTGTAAATAGTTTGCGTTTGTTTTTGCCCGATCCGGTTTCAGTTTTTGTTTTGCATGTGCCGTTTCAATGCACTTAAAAAGCACACCGCTGTACTGTGCTAATAGGGTGGGTATGCAAGGGGCTTGTAAATAGTATGTAAATATCTGTGTGTATAATTTTCTGTACATAGTTTTGTAAATATCTGTATATATAGCTTATTACTGTAATGAACATAATTTTCTGTTTGATTAAGCAGTCTGTAAATAGTTTTGCGTTTACGTTTTTGCCCGATCCGGTTTCAGTTTTTGTTTGGTATGTGCCGTTTCAATGCACTTAAAAAGCACACTGCTTGAGACAGTTCCGTACTGCCCAAGAACCCTCGCAACCAGACCCTGTCCTACCTCAAAAGGCAGGTACAGCACCGTCACCGCCACAGAGTGATCATATGGGGTGACGGTGAGCCCTTGCACCCCCTTCAAGCGTGACACACCATCCAACCTGGCTGCATCTGACCTAAACTTCAGGTCATTCGTGTTGCGGGCTTGGAGCGCCTGCAACATCTCAATTTGTTTCACTTCAATACTCCTTTTCTTCAACACACTAAACACTTGAGGAGGTGACACATTTCCCTCCGACTCAAATTGCAACTTAACGATGCCACTATCCCTACACGCGGGCATAGAAGCAGAGGGTTTGTGGCACGAGGCCACAGAGCAACAGGAGAAAAAACTTAGCACCGAAGGTAACCCAACACAAAAACACAACTGTCGAACAGGCGTGCTTCAAAACAAGCACGACCACACCTGTACCCTCAAAAAAGTGACCGCTCCTATTGCTGTAATAATGACAGCAGTATAGTGTAGTATAGTACAGTACACCAAGTAAGCAGTGCACAGCGCAGCAATACAATGCTAAAATTCAGCACGAGCAATCGACGAGAGCTGCTTTTTACGTACATAGAAACGGGCACGGAGAACGAATAACACAACTCAGACCAGACGGGACAAAACATAACTTGAACTATGTACAGAATTCATACCATCGACGAGAGCGTGTGCTTTTTAAGTGCATCAAAACGGGCACTGAGAAACAAAGGGACGGGAACTCAAACCAGACCGGACAAAAACACAAAGGCAAAGGCTATTTACAGAACCTTAACATTCACCAAAAAACAACATTACGCGTACGCCTGGGTTACCGTTCTCGCGGTGTCCACCCGGAAAGTAAAAAGAGATTCCGGGTATCACGTGATGTACGCCGAACCGCAAGCTGCCTTCGTTATCTAGAAGTTAACACCTCCAGTTACCACAATGATAAACACGTCCGCTCCCATAAGCAAGTTCTCAACGTGAAGCAGCTGCAAGAAATAAACTTCTTATTTCTAGGAGTGATGTTCATCCTCCTTGTTATCCGGCTCTGGCATGACTTTCTTTAACTTTTTTTCTCGTACAGATTCCTACTTATTTGAACAAAATATTTCCAAAGGTACTGTTTTTGCTAAATAAGCCACTGGTTGATAAAAAACTGTCCTACATTCGTATTTTTTTTTGTTATTTTTGGGGTACTAATTTTCTCTGTGCGTACTAACATTAGTTTTTATTGAGTAAAAAAAAGTACGCACACCTATGTAGTGCTTTTTAAGTGCATTGAAACGGCACATACAAAACAAAAACAAAAACTGAAACCGGATCGGGCAAAAACATAAACGCAAAACTATTTACAGACTGCTTAATCAAACAGAAAATTATGTTCATTACAGTAATAAGCTATATATACAGATATTTACAAAACTATGTACAGAAAATTATACACACAGATATTTACATAGTATTTACAAGCCCCTTACATACCCACCCTTTTACAAATTGACCACCACACGGTCCCCCCTCACCGAAACGAGTGGACCCCATCGCCTACCGAACGCCGACCTTGGCAAACGAACGAAGTCGGACTCAACCCTCAGCCTCACCTCCGCCTTCACCGATGCCAGGACGACGTCCGCAGGCTTCCCCATCCCCCTAAAAACAACGTTACATCGGTCTCTCCATAATACCAGCTTTATGGAGGCCGAAACAAAGGTAAGTATGTCCTGAATACTTGTATTGCATGGCGGGGGTGAAAGACCATACAAAGCATAGTCCCGGCCGACCGCCCATGTGTTGCCCATCGTCAAGCGATCGGTCAGGGCTTGGAACCATTCCCAAAGGAGGGCCACAAATTCACACTGCCAAAACACATGTGACACACTTTCCCACTTTGTGCATCCAGTGCGTGGGCAAATTCCATCTCCAAGACGCCACCGAAGACGCTTGAGATTAGTCACAATCGCATCATGTGCGATTCGCCACAACAGGTCTCGCCTGCGGTAATCTAATGATCTGCTGTGGACCACACGCCACACTTCCGACCCTGAAGCATAGTGATTGGATTGGACCTGGCCAACCAAATCTTCAAAAACAGCCTGATATAGGTCCCTTGCACTTAACTGCGAAACGGCCCCAACTCTAGATATAATTAGGAGCGTCTCTCTCATTTGACTGTATGTTTCCGAGGGCCTCCAGCTGTGGGGTTCACTGTTACTAAACAGGGAGGGAAAGAACCGACGGAATGATAATCCCCCCCAATAACGGACAAAATAAGCAAAAGGCATTTTGCTGTCTACAGCACTATAAACACACTTGGTCAGGAGAAAACGGAGTTTGGAAGGAAAGTGCACAAGGCCCAACCCACCACGCCTAACATCCTGATATACCATCCCTCTTCTTACGAGCTCCGTCTTCCCTGACCATAAAAACCTAAACACAGCCCTCTCGAGACGCAACAGGACACCCTTTGGAGCAGCCAGAACAGTGCCTGGATACCACAAAAGGGGATAAATAAAACGATTGATAACTGTCACCTTTCCGAACAGGCTAATGTGGCGCGCGTCGAAGTCCTTCAACCTAGCTTCCACCAGGTCCACTTTCTCATTCCAGGTAAGTAACTCGGTTTGCCCATAACCAAACCATATGCCGTTGATCCTTATGGCGTCATCTACCCATGATGCAGCGAAGGGCAGTCGTCTTGACCGCCACTTACCTAGGCGAAGTCCTTTGGTCTTACTGGGATTCAGTCACCTGTGGCTCTTTGAAACTTAGACAACGTGCCAGTAAGGGCCTTGAAGGAAGCTAGGTCGGAGACTACGCATGTGACGTCATCAGCATACTGAAGGCACTTAACTTCAACACCACCGGGAATGTGAAAAGGTTGAAACAAAGGCTCCACTTGAAAAGCTCTTGCTAATGATTCACTAAACAACACGTATAGTAATGGTGATAGGGGGCATCCCTGCCGCACGCCACGTTGGACACTGAAGGGGTCTGACGGTAGGCCATTAACGATAACCCGACTGTTTACACTATTATACAATAAGGAGGTCCATTTAACAAAAACTGGATTCAAACAAAACTTCTTCAAAATTTTAAAGAGGAATCCATGATCAACCATGTCGAAGGCCTTCTCCTGATCGAGGGAGACAAGCGCACATGGAAGATCACGGTCCATCACGTATTCAACTAAGTCCCGCACCACCCAGAGGTTCTGCTGAATACTGTGTCCCCGCACCGCACAGGTCTGAAAGGACCCTACAAGATCTGGCATAACTGTGCCTAGCCTGTTGCAAAGGGCTTTCGCCAGAATCTTGTAATCTACATTTAACAAGGTGATTGGCCGTTTGTTTTTCGGTTCGAGGGGGTCTCCTGACTTAGGCAGCAAAGTTATTATGCCTGTGCGCTGCGAGTGGCTCAATGAGCCAGCGAGGAAGGCAATGACGAACACATCACGGAGATCATGTGCTATGGTACCCCAGAAGCGTTTATAGAATTCCACTGGAATACCGTCGGATCCAGGTGCCTTTCCGCTTTTCATCTTCACCACTGCCTTCCAGAGCTCGTCAATAGTCAAAGGGGAGCCAAGTTCATCATTCCGATCTTTAGAGGGCGTCTTGTCAATATTATCTAATAGGGACTTTTGAAGGTCTTCATCGACATCTGCCTGGGTATACAGCTGCTTATAAAAGTTGTTGTACTCTTCTACAATGTCGAGAGGGTCCTTATGTACCACACCGTGGGCGTCACGGACAGCTTTTATGCTGCGATCAATGGCATACTTTGTAACGTCCCGGTAGAACTTAATGGTTGGTTTCTCCTCCGCCTCCACACATTGCACACGAGCACGAACCCGGGCCCCGTGTAGTTTTTCATCAAGATACTGTTGGATTGCATGAAGTGCGGAGGGGTCCCCGTTCCTCTCCCTAGAGCAAAGTGAAAGGAACTCCCCCCTTCTTCGACGAGCTCTTGCTACACAGTACTCCACTGTAAAACGTTTGATACGGCTCTTTACATCATCCCACCACTCTAAACCTGTTGAAAAGGCCGGCCTCAAAGTTCGCCACCCTTCGTACCTGGCCTTAAAATCTTTGCTATATTCAGCCTCCGTTAGAATATCTGTGTTCATTTTCCAGAACCCCCTCCCTACTGGCCATGACTCTGGGGGTTGGAATGAGACAGTAACTGCATCATGGTCCGAAATTGGACATGCCACAACTTCGCAATCACTTGGTGACAGAGCCGTTGGAGCGTACACCCGGTCCAACCTTGAGGCGTCCGTGCCATCAGGGCGGTGCCAAGTGAACACGGACAAGCCAGGATGCTGCACTCTCCAAACGTCAACCATGTCGTGATTCTTTGTGAACATGTCCAACTCCACCATACCCACACTACAGCTTGAAGATGTGGACGTGGACATTCGATCAAACCGTGTGTCAGGGACACAGTTGAAGTCTCCAGATAGGATACAAGGGGCACAGCCAGGAACGAAGGATGGCAGGGTAGCAAAAAAATTCCTTCTGTCTGTAGGTTGGTTAGGGGCATAAACGTTACATAGGAAGAAATTCCCGCAAGGATGTTTGATGGTGATGCATACCAATCGGCCCTCATGATCATGATCAACCTTTCCGACCAGGGAAGTCCATCTTGGAGAAACTAAAATGACAGATCCACAGGAAGATGCGGAACCAAAGGAAGCGTACAAACCCCCACCCCATTCGTAGGACCAGGTGTAGACATCGTCCTCATTAACAATGTGAGTCTCTTGGAGGAAAACTAAGTCCACACCTAATGATTTACAAAATTGGAATATTCTGGACCGCTTCCGACTGTCCCTCATGCCGTTAACATTCAGGGTCATGAGGGACAGGGGACCATTCATGAAATGTGGAGTGTGAAATTACAAAACTGTCTCTGACCTAGCCTTTTTATTACATGAATCTGGTGCTGGTGGCACAGAAGGACTAACTCCCCCTCCCCGGTCGGACACCTCCCCTGAGGCCGACCTTTTCAACTTGGGCTCAAGTTCAACGGCCTCACACATATCAAACCAGCCCTCCCCAGATGGTGGGTCCTTTGGTGGAGGCTCTGAGGCAGGTCCTCCCACATCTGACATGGCAGTGTCAGACTCCGAATCCGATGACAGTTGAAGGTCATTCTCCACTGTCAGTATTCCAGCCTCCCCAGGAGCTGGTGCGGATTGTGCCTCAGGTACTGATGTGGAGGGTTGGGAAGGGCCTACCTCAGGGTTCCCACAGACCACCTCACATCCCTTAGAAGCTAGGAACTCTTGTTCCACCTGATGTGCCACCTCATCAGGCGTAGGGGACCTGGGATCCTCCACCATTGGTTCAGGGTCTGAAGAGGGTTCACCTGCCGGCTCCACATCTGCACTTGCACGTGCAGAGTACGATGTGGGGCAGGCACCAGAAACATGTCCCTCCTCCCCGCACAAGTTACACCGCACATCATTGGGACATGTTGCCCTCTCATGCCCCAACTGCAGGCATCTGCCACAACGTTTGTTAGGGCATGACCTGGCCTCATGTCCCTCCTCTCTACACTGAAAACAGGTGCGGGGCTGACCGAAATACCTGATGTGGGCCTTCGAACCCCTATGAACAAGACGGAGGGAATGTCTTTCTTCAGCTCCATACGGAACTGTCTCTTTCCGTTGAGAATTCCGGCCAAATCACCTTCATTATACTTGACCCAACGCCAGTCAGAGACAGTTCCGTACTGCCCTAGAACCCTCGCCACCAGGCCCTGATCCACCTCAAAATTGAGGTATAACACTGTCACTACCACAGAGCGATCATATGGGGTGACAGTTAGACCCTCCACACCCTTAAGGGAGGAAACCCCCTTTAATCGGGCAGCATCAGTCCGGAACTTCAAATCATACGTATTTCGGGATGCAAGGGCCTGCAGCATCTCTATATCCTTTACCTCTACCTTATTGTTCTTCAACACAGAAAAAACATGCTGGGGTGTAACATTCCCCCTCGACTCAAACTGCAACTTAACGATACTGCTATCCCGACCTCCGGGCATAGCAGCAAAAGTTTGTGGCACAAAGCCACGCAACAACTAGAGAGAAAACTTCAGCACAGCAGATCAAACCCAGGCAGGGAAAATAGAAAGGGAACCCAACACTACACTACAGACCAGGCGTGCTTAAAAACGAGCACGGCTAAACCACGTCCCCAAGCGAGAGACTACACCCAATACCCAATACACTTCAGTAAAATGACAGTAGTATATGTTAGTATCACAAGCAGCACAATGCCAAAATTCAGCACGATCAGCGAGAGCTCAGCGAAACACGTCCGCTCTCGACGAAGACCTATGTAGTTTTGTGTATAGTGTTTTATCGCAGCACACACCCGCAACTGTGTGCAGGCGTCTTGGCCTATACGAATATAGTACGTAAGTCCGCGAGTGCACACATTGTGCGCTCAGAGAAAGTTGGTACGGTACGGTGAGCTCGATCGAGCAACGAAAGTTTCAGGGTGGCGTGAACGGAGCCATTCCGTGAACTTTTCAAATTTATCCTAATTTTTTCCCTTTTCGTATGGATTGCTAAGTAAAGAAAGTTGTAACAGGCATGGAATTTTCAGTTGGCGTGAAGGTACAGGCAGTAGACGAGCTTGGGCGATGGGAGAAAGGGACGGTCACGGATATTGGAGAAGAATTATGGACGGTGTCTTTTGATGGATGGGATTCCGAGTACGATAGGGATGTCGAAATCGGCGAAATACGACACCCTATTCACCCATTTTTGCACAGCGTTGGTAAGTCTTGTGCCCGTCTGGGGCCGTTTCCGAAGGCTAATGTCGACCAATGTTTTTCACATAGGCCTTTTCTGAGTTGTTTACGTTTAGCCTAAACAGTAAAATTGGGTCCAAACGTTAGGTTGACCTACAGTGGATGTTACTTGTTAGGCCTAGCCTACAGTACAATACATGTACCACTAGGCTACTCACTAACGTCAATACTAGCCCACAGGCGCTCGGTACTAGTAATATAGGCGGGCCCAACACTATACATAGGGCCTAGGCCTATAGGCCTAACACGGATTGTGTATGACTTAGTGTTTGGGCCTAGGCTAGGCCTATACTAGTAGTAGTAGGTTACAGTTAGTTTCCGCCCTCGCTTCTTTCTGCCCCTCAAAAACGTTGTTTTCCGCCACTTTTATTTTTAGCAGAAAACATCTTTTTGGCAGGCAGAAAGAAATGGAATCAAATGTGATATCAGTGCTACTTTTGTCAAATGAATATTCCATCAACTTTTCCCTAAAATTTCAAGCTTCATCGATGTCTTTTACTATTCAATGCGACACTCGTTACTGCCATGTTGACGTCTTTCCAAGCAACATTCTCACGGTTACAGTTAGTTTCCGCCCTCGCTACTTTCCGCCCCTCAAAAACGGTGTTTTCCGCCCCTTTTATTTTTAGCAGAAAACATCTCTTTGGGAGGGCGGAAAGTAATGGAATGGAATATGATATCAGTGGTACTTTTGTCAAATGAAGATTCCATCAACTTTTCCTTAAAGTTTCAAACTCCATTGATGTCTTTTACTATTCAATGCGACACCCGTTACAGCCATGTAGACGTCTCTTAAAGGACCAGTTCTCTTACCCCAAACAGTACCAATTCTCCTAACCTTCTTACTTAAGCCCCTCCCACAATGGTCTGAAATTCATCCTCATCCAGATACAATCTCATTTTATTGCTTCTAGGTGAGTATAGAAAAACTCAATTTATAAAATCAAAACACTCTCCGTACCATTCATGCTGTGTAATATAAGCTTTGGTACTCTGCATTGTTTGAATTAGCTGTCAATCAAAGAGCTGAGCCAATTGAGAATTTCGGTACCCGGGTTCCATAATTGCAGTTTGGGGTGAGAGTTTTGGCCCTTTAAAGCAACATTCTCACTGTAGACTTCAGTATACACCTATATGGTATTAAGTGCTGTGAACAACTGCTCACACATTCAGCATAAGTCTACCTATAGACTAGACTTGACGTTTAGAAAAAAAGGTTGTAAAATTCATTCTTTCCGATGATTTTTGATGAAGATACTGAAAAACTTTTAGGCCCTGTCACAAATTTTTAACGTTTCCTTGTACTTGGATTTGAAATTTGAAGTTAACAGTCATTTTTATCACATGTTAGTTCAAACATTACTCTCCGCCCCAAGATTTTTAGGGGCGGAAAGTAACGGGTGGAAACTATCGAGGGCAGAAACTAACGGACCCCATTCTCACTGTAGACTTCAGTATACTAATACGTACTTACGTACAGGTCTACGGTATTCAATGTTGTGAACATTACTTTCCGCCCTAAGATATTTAGGGGCGGAAAGTAAGGGGCGGAAACAAACGGACCCCGTAGTAGTAACATTAGTACCGAGCGCCTATGTACAGTACTAATGTTAGCCTAGCTATCCTGAAACCTAACGTTAGGCTAGTAGTAGCCTAGCCTAAGTGTTTTCACTGACACTAGAGTAGGCCTATCTTAGTTAAGTTAGGCAAGGCATAGTAACATTTGCGAGCATATTTCAGTGCTCTACTATTTACTTGGTATGCAATTAGCGGTTACAGTTAGTTTCCGCCCTTGCTACTTTCCGCCCTTCAAAAACAGTTTTTTTTTTTGCCCCATTTATTTTTAGCAGAAAACATCTTTTTGGGAGGCAAAAAGTAATGGAATGGAATATGATTTCAGTGATACTTTTGTCAAATGAAGATTCCATCAACTTTTCCTTAAAGTTTCAAACTTCATCGATGTTTTTTACTATTCAATGTGACTCCCGTTACTGCCATGTTGACGTCTTAATACTGTTTCCGATGTGAACATGATGCTTGCCTTTACCTGGTCAATTCAGGAGATTTCAGGAAGCACTCCAAATTTTAGTGACAAAAATTTCTACTCCGGCCTGCTTCTGCAGCTCATTTGCATTAGGTTCTCTCTTTAGGAAGGGACAGACCTCATTGAAGTATTGCAGTTAGTAGCACACAGTTGTTTCTAGTTTTGTAGCCCCTGCCCCTAAATTCATGGCTATGACAACCTCCTAATCAAAGCATTGTTTTAAGTATTCCCTTTGTAAAAGGATTATCTATGTGAAATTTGTTGTTAGAATATTGATTCTTAATTGAAGGAAAAGAATAAAAGAAAGCAAATCTGTCACCCAAATAAGCAGATTAACATGGATTATCTTCTCAGAAAAAGTAGGCTTCCGACTTAGTTTTAGCATAAATTAAAAGTATTCTTTCAACCTTTTTCCATATAACAGCTCCTTACTTCAATGTAGGTGCAGCCAATAAAAGCCCTGGTTTTGTAATTTGGACACTCTGGTATTCGGTTGAAGAGTCTGGTCTGAAAATTACTTAAATGGACAAACAGTGCATACAATAAGTATGCAGTATACAAAAGTTCAGGACTGTATTGATGGGGTATTGTAAATGGGGGATTGTTTCTTTATTACTCCAGCTACCCCTTGTCCTTTTGTTATCCCATCTTACTATAACCAGGCTTCAAAGTTCATGATGGCCATCTGTCCATGGCCGTCATAAAGTTTGTTTTGGGCTTCCGACCGGCATTTTACACACACTTATCAAAGGCCACTCTTTGCCGACTATGTTTCAGTCAAGCTGCTCCGTACCTATTGTGCACTTCCTTCATTTCTTTTTACATAAGCTTTCACGATGCACCACCAATATTTACCGTTCTGTTGATATTTGATTTGCACGCTATGCGAACCAATTGTTCATGTCTGTTGCAAAAGACAGTATTTCTGCAATATACCTGTACACAAATTTGCACCCACCAGATCAGGTGTACATATTTTTTGCTCATTGCTCAGGAAGAGCTAGGAGGCCTTATGGCGAATACTGTATCCCTATATGCTACACAGATCACTTTCACGACAATGCTGAGCACTTCAAAGTGCCTCTTTCAATACAGATTTTCACACAAACGATTTACTAATAGAAATACGCAGATGTGTAAAGCAGCACTTGCTGCAGTTGGCACTACTTGTTTATATGTATGGACATATTTCATATGCACGGTACACACATCCACTCTATGGTAGATTAGAACCATAGCAGGATACCGTATTGTGCTAATGTTACGCTCACGCTTAGGCCTGTCTGCGTAGAATCTTTACATTAAAATGCATGCTTTGAATTGTCTACGCATCGTACTGTAAGTTGTGCAGCATGTTGTTCTTCTTTCGAGTGTATAACATTTTGGCCTTGGATGAGAGGATGTTCGCCTTCGTTTAACACAGAAATTGTTGGTTATGAAGAACATATGTTTGGCCTTAGAATAGGAAAATGAATTTTGGGGCCTGCATGTGGGTAACAGGAGCCTGTAATGGGAGCAGTTAGCCAACATGCTCAAGTAAGCTATTCTGGTAAGGTATCTAGATAGGACTTCGAGAATGGTGGGAAAATCTGAAATCTATTATGCTGCATTGAATGAAATTTGCTTATAGCTTTCTAAAATTTTTATCATCTGAGAAAGTAATGATTATAAACACCCAGATAAATTATTTTAGGTATCAATATGTAGCATGTACTGTACAAGAGTTTACATGAATGAGGTAATTTTGGTGGTTTGGAGCACTTTTACCATGTTCACTCAACTAAGTCAACTTAATCCAATCTGGTAAGAAATTGATACTTAAAGCCCTTACTAACTAACTAACCAAACATATAGGCTGTTGAAAGTAACAAAAGATATACTGTAGTGTATTGAGAATCTGTATTGCAGATGTATAGAAACACTCTTGAGAATAGTGCAAAGATTAAACCACACTCCTGCAGTACATTATACCTTTCATTGGATCCTACAGATGTGAGTCACACTTTGGGACATGCTCCTTCCTGGGTTATAAAGATAGGATTTAGATTAAATCCTGTAGGTTACAACAGTACTTCATTATATTGGGTGTGTTCAACTTCCTGCTAAAGTTTCTCTCACTTCTACTTTCTTTTGTTATAGGGAAAGCTATGACTAAGTCATATCAGTATCAAGTAAGAGTTGATGTGTCACAAATTACTGTAACTCCCTTTTATGGTTGGCTTAGAGTCCAGTCACTGATAAACAAGCCTGAACTGTCAGCTGACCTGCAATAGAAATGAGGCTCACTATTTAATTTATTATCTCTGTCCGTGTTATTTTGTATTATTCATTCATTCATTGGATCCATCCATTTTATCTACTTACTAATTTATCAATGCCTATTAAGTCATTTTTTTCACTTATCTACTTATGGGGGGGGGGGGGTACCAGGGTTCGATTTACACGGGTGCATGCATGCACTGGTGCACACAGAATTTCCTCTGTACATGTAAACTATGGAAGCTTACATTCACTTGTGCATGTAGACCCCAGACCTTGTCAGGCTAGGCCTGTAACTTCATGGTTCAAGTTACAGTACAAAGTAGGCCTAAAATATTAATGCCAATTGTCCTTTGCATTGTAATTCTTGCATACTGTAAGTTAAACCGGCAGTCATTTCACAGAATTTGGGGGAAAAAATCTCCTACCTTACTGTACTTCAATATTAATCCTTGAAATATGTACAAGTCAGGCCTCCCAGAGTGCCATAAAATCATAAAATAAAAGGCCACTTGAAGTCAAGTATTGAGGTGCAAGTTTTAGCATCATCTTATCACTCCAACTAGGTGGTGAACTCCAATCAAACTTGGTTATTGTGTTCAGCAGAGCTGCTGGTTGTATGTTTTTGTTTTCTTGAAAAGTCACTTGATAAACTTATGGATGGCTAACATAATCAATGGATTAAACAACTGCAGCACTGGTGCTCTGGTTTGTTGTCAGTATGTGTCATATACCGTAGGGTTATATTGGCAGGCTGAAGTGTTTTAGCCAGTGCCTATTTGTGAGTCAATGTTGCATAAACAGCAGCAAATGTGGCACAAAAAGTCTGACAATTCATTCAAATATTGCAGCATTTGCCACCTAGGTGCCTTTCAAATTCCAAACATTTTCCAGAGGGAAGGGGGACACCCCCTCCTATTAAACCCCTCCCCCAGGCCACAGATCAGTAAATGGTGCACTGAGAAAATTTCCAACGGTAGCTACAGTAAAACACTGGCAGGCTGTATTTGCTATTGCTCAGTTGCTGAAGTTCAACTTCAACTAGGCAGGAGAGAATATACAGTACATAAAATCCCCATAGTAGAAGTAAGGTGTAGTACTCTCCAATGTGGAAAAAAGAAATGAACTGGTAGGCAACACGTGTCCAGTGGAACATGCCACGTAAGAAAAAGGGTAAAAACGTGAGCATTTTTAGAGTGTTTGGTGCATGTAGAAATTTTCCTGTGCATGTAGATTTGTTGACCTTCATGCACCAGTGCATGTCTGGTGCATGTAGAAAAGAAATTATAAATCCAACTCCTAGGGGTAACCTTTTTCAAGGTTTGACTCCGATGATAAGGCATTAGGATTAGTCCTTGTTTCTTCTGTCAGGTGTGCTATGTTCTTGAAAACCGGTTACCATAAAGAGAACTTAAGCTGTACAGTACCTCATTGTCTGTAATTTAAAAAGTTCAGCTTGTTTCATAGTATTAAACTTGGATGCCATTTAGGAAACGGCTTACTCTTACCATGGAAGTACTACCTCAGAGGTATTACTTCCATGCTCTTACCATGGATTTGCTAGGGACTTCCTGCTCAGTTACCAGAGAGTCATCCTTACAGGACAACACAAAATGATTGTAGGAATCAATTGTGAAAGCAGGGAGTGGCTCTCTAGCAACTCTCTTCAAGTGAAATCAATGAATTGTGAATGCAATGCAATGATTTTGGACTGCCATTTGCCTTAATATAAATGCCTTCTTTGTTTCAGATGCAGTAAAAGGTCAGAAGAGGAGACACACTAGGGAACAAGATTATTTGCATTTGTTGAGAAAGTTGAAGGCTGGTGATAAAGTTTGGTGCAAGTTATCAGATGAAGAGTGTGAAGTTGAAATTGTGGACAGATTTCAAAGGACAGTAACCTTGGTTGGATGGGAAAATGAAGTGCATGCTGCAGAACTCTTTTTTAAGAAAGGTGAGATAAATTGTAATCTGAAAATTTAACAGGTGTACTGTACTACATACTCCCCTGTTCATGAATCTGTTAAATGATGGTTTCATTTAATAATGCGCCATTCAAATTTCATTGGCTGTTTTAACATGACAACCTTAATATGCATCACGTAGCAATCGGTTGAGAGATAGTAGACCAATGCTGTTTTCATAATGTCCTTGGTGCACCCTTTCCTATAGTGCAATACGTCATGTCTAGTAGGCATAGTATTGAAGTTAACCATTGAGACGACTTATAATTTTGTACATTTTGAGGAGAGTAAATTGCTCTTTAGAAAGACCCCAGGAAAGCAATTCCTTTGTGCTTTTGTAACATTTGTGGCTAGGACATTAATTTCAGGGCGTCGACAATCCCAGAAGAGCAATTCACTACTCTCCTCAGTGTAGTCAGACTTAAGCCTTTTGGCCTTCTGTTTTTTTGTTTGTTTGTGTGTGTGTGTGTTTTGGGGGTTTTTCTTTTTCTGGGGGGCGGGTATCTTTCCATGTAATTGAAACGATGTAGACAGACAATTGATGGCATTGTGTGTGTTGCCCTTTCACAATAAACACATTAGTGAGAGGGTTGGTAATTGGTTTCCCATATTCTGAAATTTGGGGATGGGTTCCATTGCCAGTCCCTGGCATTTAGAGTGGCAGACACATTTGAGAGAAAACTTTTATGCTATTTTACTTTTGAAGGGAAATTATGCTGAATAGTTTACACTGCTTAACACCCCAACATACCATACAACCGAAAAAGCTATAATCATTACTTTTGAACATTTAATCTGAACAACAAATTCTAGTATCTAATCTCTCTCTTCTCAAAATGTAAAGCATCCCCAAGGTATCAGGTGATGAGCCATTGGAAAACAAAAAAATATTTATACTGTACGGTAGGGGGTTCAGTAGCTCATATTGTAACCTACCTTGTTGGGAACAAAGCTACTGTTCTACCATGCTTACTTAAAAAAATCATGGATCTATATTCTAAAGTGCATAAAATTTGCTATGCCACAGTTTAAAGGCAATATTTTCCCTTAAATCTTGTTAAAATTTTCCTTCTACTAATCTTTTGTCATAGATCCACCGGTCAAGTCAAAGAAAAGACCTGTAAATGCAAAAAGACGGGAAGTGAAAGCTTCCAGGCATGATGTGCCTGCATCACAAGCTGGTAGGTCCTTTATTTAACAATTTGGTGTGCTTTGTTAGTGAGTTCAGGGAGCTGCAATGGGGTTTAACTGCTGCAGTTTGTAACCAGTTGGTTAAGTCGGACCATCCCTGGCCTTTTTTCCAGTCATGGCTCACTGGCTTGTGTTCCCTACTCCATTGCTTATGCTGAGCACGTAGTGTCCTTTGCTATGTCGTAAATGTGTGAACTTTATCTATACCATGTATGTATGTTGTCATTTCAAGATTGTGTTTTAGCAACAATAACACTACAGTCTGTGTAAAATTAAAGGTTTCTGTCATAGACTTTTTCCAAATAGCAGTTACAATGGATTGTTGGATAGAGTTTTGTTGTGTTTATTTTTCACCACAGTAAAATGCCATTGACAACAAAGACACACACACCAACACTCACCAAAACTCTATCCCATAATCCTTTGTTTTTGCTATTTGGAAACAGGTCTATTAAAATTATACTTTAAGCATCCATTGGAGAATGACACATATACAGTAGATTTGCTATACACGAATCAGGACAGCAAATGATGGTCTAATTTCAGCTGGCTGTAACTGGTGTCTGTCACCTTTAAATCTTTCGATTTCCTTGCTTACCTCAATCATGGATGGTTATACACTAATTTATATCTTTAATTCTCCAATTTCACTAAATATGAGAGTTTGTAATTCATGTAAACAATAAATAAAGACGATTTTAGGCTGATGGACCCCATTAATGGGGACCTACAGTCACTATAAACAAGCGCTAATCGGATTCGTCTATAGTAAAGGTGTCCTATTGTTTGATCTGACTGCTGTATGAGCCACTTTGGGGCTCATGGCATTTCTGTTAGTGTAATGCTGTCTTCTCAGTTGATGGCTTGAGGGTGCAGTAACATTTCTCCTTTTTTGATGGATTCTGCATACAGATGTCATACACAGCTGTCTGATGATGCTTTATTTATATATATTTACTGGTATTTTTTATGCTTTTGGTCACAGACATTGACTTCAGCCAGGACATATTGTCAAACCCAACAAACAACTGCAAAGTATCGGATGCTCTGTATCCGTCCTCCTCCTCAAGTTTTTCCACACAAGCTGAAGGTATGTGTAATAAACATAATGCTTATTGTAGCAAATCCCAAAATCTGAAGCTCGTGCCCCTAACATTCTGCAGCAGCGTCACCCTCCTTTGCGCACTTCACTCTTCTGCTCTATTGTTTTATTTTTATACTCATTCAGATTATTCAAAGGTAGTGGGTTTTACAACAGTTTACAAAAGTGTCAGCCTGCTTCCCTTGCAATTACCACAGTTTACACACCATTCCTCAGTGTCACCGGTATGGGGAGATGGGTGACCATGCCCTCTCATCCTCCCATTGATTTCCAATTTTCTCAAAGGACATTCAAGGTACATATTCCTTTAGGGTAGGTGAGATGTGATTTTGACCAAAGAAGAAGACAATACAGGGGGCAAACTTTCCGAGGAAATACTTTACGGTACTTCAGGAAAAGAGTTTAGATGCCACTTTTTCACACAGTGTTGGCTAGGACATGGCTAAGAATTTTTCAAGGGAGGCGGGTGCCCACAGACAAACTCTCAGCAAAAAAAAAAAAAATGCTGTGTAGCCTATCATTAGGCCAGCTGTAAGAGTAACTAACGCAAGGCCTAGCATACCGAATAATGTAAGTTGGCTAACTTGCACTTTTAAGTGGTTTTGTAACCTGTTTTGTTTTAACATAAATCTTTGAAGAGAATGCACTTTTGATGTCCAAATACATTTTTTAACGTAAAAAATAGTAGAAGCTATATTGGAAAGTTGGCATCTCTTATATCAGGCATGGAAATGTCATGCATATCATACTGAACATGTGAATGACTTATCCCTGTTGTGTTGGGTGTAGGTCATGGAAGGTCATTTTGGGTATTTGGTTTTGATCTACAGTACAGGTATGTTATGAATTCTTGGTGTTATGTTATTTATGTGCCTTCATTGTAAAGACAGAAATTTATGGAACACAGAAATTTATGGAACACAAAAAATTTAAAAAAAAAGGACATTTCTGCGGCAAGGAATCACTAAGCCTTTTGGCTTTCTAGTTTACATTTTAAAGTAGTTTTTTCTTTTTTAATGCAGACTGCTCTAGGCAATAAAAATTATAGGTAGAATATGCAGACAAAGTGTGGATAATCTTACTTGGTGCAAGGATCCTGCATCACAGCATGACCAGAAATTTCAAAACTTTGGAAAGCCTATGAAATAAGGTATCTTATATACTTCATATGCAACCAGAGCATAATGGAAGAAAGACAAAACAAAAATATATAG
Organism: Holothuria scabra; assembly: GCA_037179385.1. Classification (NCBI taxonomy): domain Eukaryota; kingdom Metazoa; phylum Echinodermata; class Holothuroidea; order Aspidochirotida; family Holothuriidae; genus Holothuria; species Holothuria scabra. The sequence continues at coordinate 21,343,308 of CM074183.1, read as the reverse complement.
TGAAAATGTTAGTACAATACTGTAAATTATGGTCATATTTTTATTTCTGCAGAGATGAACATATTCACTGGTTGCTCAAAAGATGGGACGTTACTGCAGTGTGGTTGTACTGCTGTTGAGGAGAGTAGTCACTTTATTTTAGCCTTGAAAGCGATATTTGTAAGGAACAACAAGACGTTTGCCAAGGGGTACTTAGTTAGCAAAGACACTATTGACAGAGAAACAACTATTACCCTACCAATGGTAAGACTGCTTGGGACCAATGTGAAGTTGAGTAGGAATGACAATCGCCTGTTGAAAGAACTTCAGGCTGATGCCTACACTCAAATGATGAACTTAGCCAGAGCCAACACACAAGTACAGATGGCTGTTCGGAAAGAGCAGGTGCGATCAGTTTTGAAAACAACTGTAAGGCATGCCCTAGTATCGAAGTGCCATCGCAAAACAAGCAGTCTAGGGTTTGCTGATATTGAACTGGAGAATTTGTTAGGTCATATTTTTCCTGACAAGTCATCATTAGTGCTGAGACTCACTCATGGAAACCTGTGCCAGCTGGATGAGCTACTTGGGAAGGAGTGGGATTTGCTCAAAAGAGGAGAGCATTTCATGTTCACTACAGAAGTTGTTTTTATTGTCAATAAGTTTTGCCAAGTCAGTGTTGTTGTTAAGACTGCTATATGTAGGCAAAATTTGATTCTGGGTAATAAGTACAGGCAGTCACTCTTGAAGTATGTCTCTTCTCCACCTACTGTTTAAATCGTGCAAGGAGAGGTGAGGTATTACATCCATTATGAGCTGTATGAAAATTTGGTTACAGTTCAGAGTCACTGTTTCTCCACAAAAGCATGGCACATGTCAAATATTATTGCTTTGCACTGTATGGTGGACATGGCATGGCAATCATTGCTCACATGCAAGCAAAATAATGCAATTACTCATGGTGCTTCAGCGATACAAAGATATGCAGTTGGCCGTGACGCCAACTGAAAATTCCACATTAACTGTAGAGGGCAATTTAAAACATGACATGTTTACACCTTACCTGTTGGTATCCTCTTAGTCTAGTTTAATGCTTTTAATTGCCCTTTACAGTTATTTATGTTATGCCTTTGTGTTATTTCTACCATGTCAGTAGTTATAAGCTATTTTGAAAATGGAGTTCGATGCCAAGAGCATAAGCATGGTGCCTCTTGTGCAGTCGATACTTTGATTGAGCTATTTTATTTTTCAATGTACAGATTCGATTATGCTTTTGATCATTGTAGTCATAGCACTTTAGTTCGAGAACTGTTACATATTTGCAGATCAAGAGAACGTGGTCATGTCCTAACATGTGGCATGAGAGATGTAGTATGGGACTGGCTTGAAACAAATCTGGGTGATGCTTATAAACCTAGAGGTAAAGGTCAGGATCAGCTTATTGTTGGTCTTAGTGCTTTAATGGAACAGTTGCCACTCAAAACTGGCTGTAAGGTGTTCCCCATCAGTCACCAATCTTTTTACATGCCTGCTGAAAACTTTACCATGGGTCAAATTACTCTATCTTTTGAAGCCAATGAAGTATCCAATGGTCGTATTGGAAGAGCAATTGAACATGACATTAGCATTGCTGCTAGAAATGTTCTTAAGGGCTGTTCCAGCACAGCATATAGACAGGATATTTGTTCCATAGTATTACCAGACTTTCTATGTATTGAGGTACCACTTTCAAAGCATTCCAAAAACATTCAGAACCCCCCTCTGCAAATTTCTGAAGAAATAAGGGTGCATTTATCACAGTTTTTTCTCACAGGTAGTGTAGTCATGACTCCAGGACATTTCTTTTGTATTGTACAAAATAGTGGTGGATTTATTGTTGTAGACAGCTTAGCCAAAGATCATGCTGCTCCTTTAACTGTGTTCCCTACCTTTGCAGGGGCCATGATGGGCACAGTAGTGTTTACAGAAAGAGTTTATACGACTAGTTCAGAAGCATGCAAGGGGGTAGCTTACTTAGTGTATAAGTATGGGTATGGAGACAAGCGCTCTGTCATTGACATACCAAGGCGGCATTTGTGTTCTGCAGCCATGGTTAGTAATAGTCCCAGTCTGAATGCTACTGTCTCATGTTCAACAGAAGAACCTGCCATAATCACAAAAGTATCTCATGTCCAGCCTGTTGAACTTGGTATGTCTTTGCCAAAAGAATCAGAACCACTAGATTTTTCTCAACCAACCAGCTCTTCGACCCAAATTGAAATCACTTGGGCTGATATTGTTAAGGGAAGCCATAATGCTAGGTCCCAAGATCTAGGTAGTACACTGTCTGTGAAGGTTTCATCAGGAAAAAAAGAGGAAAAAGACAAGCCACTTAAATTTGGGCAAAAAAACACTCATTCACCTTCTCGAGAACCTGTTACTGAGGATGATCTGCCTGTCACAGAGAGTGATAGTGTTACAAGAAATATGGGTAGTGATGCAAATAACATTGTAAGTCAAGAGAAACTGTCACATCCTATTCAAACAGAGATGACAGTGAAAAAGAGAAACTGACTGTTAAAGAAGATAAGTTTGTAAAGAATGTGGCAAGTTCAGGTAACAAAGGACAGTTGAATATTGACAAAAAACCTCAAATGAGAGTTGCAACAAAATCAAATAATTCGAATTTAAAGTGCTCAAATATGAGGGAGGCTGAAGTTAATTTGTGTAGCACTCTAGTACCTTACTTGATAGAAGATGGACAGCTTTGGCTAGGCTGTAAAAGTGCCTTCTCAGCAGCAGGCATGAAGAAACACATAGAAAAGGAGGGTTATGTGTCAATAGACAAACGACTTAAAAAAAAGGGTTATGCCATTGATGAAAGCTTCAAGTTCACACAACTGCAAAGAAAACGAACTTACATTAAACACTCTGTGTTATCTGCTGAGTGACAAATTGGGTTGGTGGAAGGACAGCATAAAATCATTTATGGATGAACTTCATGCCTTTGTGTCTTCTAGTTTTGATAATGTCATAACTCCAACAGCTTCTACTCGCAAGAATATGCCCTCTATTAAACCTTCCAGATCAGCATGAAGAAATGGTAGAAGCCATAGCACAAAATATCAAACCTTCATCAAAGAGACAACAAAAAATTGAACAAAGAAGATGTGCTAAAAATTTTGTCAAATACTGCACCCTCATCAAACAAAAAAGGTCAATTTCAAAACCTATTGGAAGAAATTAAAGGTCAATCCCTAACCCCACAAGATGTTATTCAAATAGAGGAAAATTTTTCAGGTACAAGGCTAATGGAACAGCTTAGAAAAAAAATACCTAGTCACATCCCATCACAGAGGGAGGAAAGAAAACAAAAGAAGCTGTATGATAGCGAGTTCAAATCTATATTAGCACCGTGTAGGACATTTTCTGGGTGGCGAATTCTGCCAGAGAGACTTGTTGAACTATTATCGTTTGTGAATTATTGGAACAATGGAAAAATGTACTGGAGGGTTTATGGGGATGGAAGAGAAATTGGTGGTCGTCAGTCTACATTTATTGCTATTAGTGTCCTTAATAATGAGTCAGCTCTTCATGGAAATCTTTTTCAAACTCCAAAGGGAGTCTATCCTGTAGCAATGTTTTATGAGAAAGACTCTCGTGAAAATTTGGAACTTGGGGTATAATTCATCAGATTGGTTGAATAACTTCATTTCTAGAAGGTCCGAAGATGAATTTTTTTTGACCGGTGACGAAATGTTTTTAGAGAAGATGCTAGATGATGGAGAGTTTGGGCTTAGCCCTTCTTCAGATGAAGGGTGGTGTATTTATATCAAGCATTCCAAACAAAGTAAAGGTGATGTAGGGGAAGATAAATGTAGGCTGAGTCTCAATCTAGAAATCACAAGGGAGCATCCAAATGCCATAATTAAGAGGATTACAACTGATCATGTTGTGATGTGCCTGCTTCATGGTGTAGCTCGCTCTGTTGAAAAGTTGTTGTCCCTTGAGGTAGAGAACATTGTCTCCGAAAGGAACATGGGTACGTGTAGTGCTAAGGAAAGAATTTCCACACTTGTCACCAATATTAATCTAAGAGGGGTAAGACAAGGTAACTTTGAGATTCACTTGGAGAAAAATGGAACAGTGAAACCTATCAAGTTAAACAAAGAACATGCTGTGACTATCATTTCTCTGCCACCAGAGGGTATGAAAGAAAAATTTCCTCATGTTTTGAAGGGAGTGTGTGAGCACAGGACGTACCAAAATACATTGCCTAGAAATGTTGTCACAAAACTGAAACTTGAAAAGTGTTATACAGCATTTGAGTTAGTAAGTCAGATCTGGTACCATTTTTATGAAATGATTTTAATTCTAAAGAAGGATCCAAAACCGACCCTAATTGAGGGGAGAAAATCTGGTTCACTTGATCCATCTGATTATGTGTGGGGTTACTCTCAAAATGATATATTCCAGTACGAGTTGCATGCAGAGTCCTTCTATCAACTCTTTGTTCTAAGGTACACAGCAAATGAGTTGACACCATATATGCTTAAATTTGTTGATTTTGGAGCTGTTCTCATGAGATCGCTACCATTTTCATTAGCAAGGTTCCAAGCAGAGGCAGGGGAACACGCAAACTATGATCACAACAGGTACTTTTATCAGCACACAACAAGTGGTGGTGGTCATTCAAATGATGATGCAATCTTATCTATATTGAGTAATATGTACAAGCAAATATCTTACCAGATTCTGAATAATGTTAGTTCTCCTGATAGCATTTTAGCATCCAAGGCTTTCATGAGGTACAAGGAATTACATATGGCTGCATACACCATCCAGAAATGGTGGAGAGGCTTGAAAGCAGACACAAAAAGAAATCTTAGCAAAAATGGTGTTAAGTCCAATGAAGTGTTCCATAACTGCATTTTCGTCTTGTGTGGTATTGTTCCCAATATCAAGGGACAGTCATTCACTCATGCCAACATGAGAGAAATGATCATTGCTAATGGTGGTAGAGTTGTGAAGAGTCTTCCTGATAAAGTGCTATCTAGTGAACGCTACATAGCAGTCACTCAGGGTACTGTCAACACTAACAAACCCCTACCAGACCAATTGTTTAAAGCACTGCGTTCTGGTTGTGCAATAGTTAATTTTTCCTACATATTTGACTGCATTCAGGATGAGGAGAGGAAAGATTTTTCTCAATACAAAGTTGATTTAGGAAAACATGCCTCAGCTATTACCAGAGAAATTAATATTGAAAATAAGCATTTCAGAAAGACACCAAATATGACTAGTATTTTGAAAAAGAGGGACAAAAAAAAGAAACAAAAGGTTAAAATTCCTTCAAAGGGCAACCCAGGGAGTCATTATGTGTGGAAGCATATGAGAAAGGAAAAGTCCAGTAGTTTTTTCAGGAACTCCCAATTACTGAAACATTATTTCAAAAAGTACAAATTTTTGTCCCCCCAGTCAAGGTCACAAAATTTAGCCGAGTGGCAAGAAGTATGGGAGGAGAAAAAGAAGAGGTACAAACTTGTATCTTGCCAACCTTCATCATGTCAAAGGATACCATCATATGGAAAGGTCTTAAATTTTTGATAATATGTTGTACTTTTGTTGATATGAGTCAGGGGCAAGGATGAAATTATAGTAGTCAGTAATTCTATGCATATGTGAAGAATATGCTGGGCATGCATTCAGGTGAAATCATACATCAGTCATGAGTGCAATGAACAATCATCTATGCACTGTTACAAGTCGGTATTTGGTCCAAAAGGTTTCCTTAACTTTTATTTGATAAAGAAGTTCCATTAAAGTTTTCCGCCTTCCCACAATGTGTGTTTGTGTACACACTGCATGGAAAGATTGCATGCAATAGATGGCCCTTACTCCTCTGTGTGAGGGAAAATTTTATACACATTTGGAATTAAGTAAGAGATAATCATTCTACCATAAAGAGGGTCTTGTCCTCTTTTAGAGCCAAGGCTGTTTCCTCTATTGTCTTCTCAACTGGTTCTATGTGCAATTTATCTCCAGTATTAAACAAAATTATTTATCAAGTATTGAATGAACACACTGACCAAAGCTTGTATGGATTTTATATTGGTACTAGAATGAACTTTTTGAACTAATAAGCTTTTGTGTATTCTATTAATATTTTGGTGGGAATATTTTAACCCAATGTGAAAATTGTAATAAAGATGAATTCCACATGTTTATGTGAGAAAATCACATTACAATTTCATACATGTATGTCATCAGCTATGATCAGGGTATTTCAAAATAAGTGTCAGCTGCTGTATTAGAGACTGCTCTTAATTTTAACATTAGTGTGAAAGCAATGTTGAATTCGTTTGATCACTGTTTTTGTATTTGTAGAGAAGAGTTACATAGTATAAGATATGGTATTACTGTATATTTTAAGTTTGTAAAGGAGCAGTTTTAAGTCTTTATGCCAGCTTTATTGAAGCTTGGACTAAACTATTTCATTCCGTTGCCTTCAAGATTGAATCCTAAGTTTTTCACATTGGCTTTTGATTGAGGGTGGCACCTGGTGTGGGGCACAAGAGCCCTGCCCCCCTCAAGCTATTCTTACTATTCTTGTTACTTTTGATACCATTGTGTCTTTATAGATTGTATAGTTTTTAGTTTTTTGTTTTTTTTGTTATTGCACTTCAGTCTTTCTATCATAGTTGTAGGGCAGATTTGGAGGAGGGGGAGTGGGGCCCTAAATGCCTGCCACCCCCAAACAATTATAGCTTCTGTGATTGTGCATATTTTTATTGGCTTGAAGTAGTGAAGACAGAAATATGCTCAGAATAGATAAACATAGCCTCCACACCCTTTCTCCAAATTCTGTCCCTACAAACAACTTTGCCTTCACTGTCTTTGTAGTATTCATGAGTTTGTGTACCCTCATGAAAATATTCTTCTGTGTGAGGGAATAAATTGTACACATTTCTGAAAGAAGTAAGAGACAACACTACTGTAAGTAAATTTTAAAAGGGGTATCAGTGCGTTGGGACATGCTATCAAGCATTAAATGAATACATTTAACAAATCTTCTATGGGTTTATTTCTTTACTAGAATGAACTTATTCTTTTCAACTTTCCAGCTTTTCTGTATTCCATGTCAAAATTATTGTGGAAAGAAACTTTTTACCATAGTGTGTAGATAGTAATTAGTGATGCATTCCACAGATTTGTTTGAAAAATGTGTGTTATCAGCTGCTATGATCAGGGTATTTCAAAATTAATGTCAGCTGCTGTTTTAGAGACTTCTTGCTCTTAATTTTAACATCATTGTGAAAGTAAAGATGCAATTTGTTTTATCAGTTTACACATAGAGGGGAGTCACATAAAACTGAGTATACAGTACATGGTTACTTTATGATGGCCACCCAATGTAAATTTTTGTCAGCATGAGGAGCAGTACTATATTTTAAGTGTGTGAAGGAGCAAGTTGTTAGTCTTCTTTTAGCCAGCTGTATTGCATTTAGGGGTCAAATATTTTATTTGTGGCTCATTTGAAACTGAATCTTTTCTTTTTAGCCTTCGCCTTTTGATAAAGGGGGGCTCCCAGTATGGGGAACAAGGCACACTCCTCCCCGTAGCTATGCCATCTTGTTGAAATAAATATTCTTGTTAATACTTTTGATACCCTTTGTGTGTTGTGGTTTAACTATTTGTATGTTATACATGGTTGTTGGGTTTTTTTTTTTTTTCATTACACTCAAGTCTTTCTGTTATACGATACATTATTCACATAGTAGTAACATCCCAATAATCAAGTGTGTGCTACTTGCCATGTTCTGTCCAGAGAGAATTGGTCTTTTTTATGTGTGTTGAAAGTCTTACGGGTATTTCAGTTTGTCTTTTAGAAAAATAAATTAAATATTTCTTAAGAAAATAAAATTCTGTTGTCATTTCCAGTTTGTTGTTTGCATTCAAAATCCAAATACTAAGGTTTTCTGTGAATATGGAAATTCCAACTGAGGTGACTAAAACATCCTTCCTTGAAATCTAGTTCTGGTATCTGAATGCAGTGGGTTTGAGCCAGCTACATACATGCATTTTCCTGCATGGGTAGGCAAACATGAGTATTAGGCTAAGCAGATATGACTATCCCTTTCAATCCTAATTATTGTCCAGCAAAATACTGAAACAACCCAGAATGCATTGGATTGTTTCCTGCTACATGCACATAGGCATCACCTCGAGGAAAGGGGGGGGGGATGCACGGCTGGGACAAGACCCTCAATCATATATTGATCAAATAAAATAAGTGTACTTGAAAACTTATTTGAGCGACATTTATGTTGAAGGTTTTGGTGAGGTGTAATTAATCAGAAAAATTCAATTCAAAAGGGCTTGAAGACGCCATTTCTGGTGATCTTGTAGGTTTTGTGGGGTAAAAAAATTTTCGATCCGTTCCAATGATGGTCACGCTCAGCTTAGATGCTACTCTTTGTACAATTCTCAGCCTTCCACTGACTGTAATCCAAGCCCTGGATCCACCACTGTCTATCAAGCTATTTCGTGTTGGTCAGACGGGTCACAAACTTTTTCTACTTTCACGACTTCTGCCTCCAATGAATGGTGAATCCAGCCTCGAGTACCCAACATCATAACAGAGAAGGCTCGGATGACATGCAATTTCAACTCATGACCTAACTAATGAATTGAAGTCCAGAGCAAGAAAGAGGCAGTACTTTAAATGTAGCATGGATTAGTTCAGTGAACTAATCCATGCTGCATTTAAAGTACTGACTCTTATGATTTTATTAGAATTTGACTTGAAAATTTTCCAGAGGGGATGGGGACCCTCCGCTTGAACCTCTCCCCAAGGATGGCTATCCATGTGTGTCCTCCTCAGAAAATAAATTGGGGTAGCTTTAACCATGGCTCGTAAAAAAGATACACCTATAAGTAGTGCCCATTGAACACCCGAAAAAGAGGAACAAAAATTGACTTTAAATGATGCTAAATGTTGCACCACATTACATCTGTGGGTACCTGAATGTCAAAAGTTTCCAATGGGAGGGGGACACTAGACCCCTCCTCCAGGACAGGGATCAAGCTCTCCCAAACGAAAATCCTGCATACGTCAGTATAGATAGTATATGTTCTACTATAGACATAAGACAATATCTGCCCCCCTCCCCCTCTTCCAACCATCAGATCCTGGCGGCATCCCTGATCTGCTGACCTGCCAAGTCTTCCGTTTTATAGCCTTTATGTGTTCACATAACTGCTGACTGGCATGTTATTTTATAGTTATGACAGAAAATTTATGTAATGTATTGCAGGGCTCAAAAATACTAGACTGACGCAAAAGCGTCTGAGACAGCCACAACTGCACAAGAAAACAGAAAAGTGAGTGTTTGTGAGGGGCTAAAAATAGAGGCAGATGCATAAGACTAGAGAATTTATGAACTCCTGCAACTCCCCAACCTCCACATTCAAGGTTTCCTTCATGTCAATCCAAAACTGCCATAGGCTTTATATGCACCCAGTCCCTCCCCTGCCCCCTTCCAGGTTTTTCAGAGGAGTGACTACACCGATACTGCCTGTTATTCCACCAAAAAAAAAACGGTCTTTGACTTATTTTCTGTCTGTTATTTTGAATTTCTTTTTACTAAATGCACTGATAACATCTGGGAGATGATCAGAGAATGTTACCGGCATGGAATAAGGGAATAGCCAAGGGAGGGGGAGGAGGGTGACACTCTCCTTGGAAATTTTTTGCCCCCTTCAGTATCTTGTCTGAGTATGGGTCCCCCTTCCCCCGGCAGATATGCTACTGCTTTTGTTACGCAGTGCAGTGATCCGTTTCAGATATTGGGAGAAATCTGCAGGAAGTAAGGGTTTGCACAATCGGTCAGAGACCGCCTTGGGACTTGACTTCTGTTTGGGTCCAGGGGCGAGCAGTTTGGTGCACTTTAGGGGACATAGGTGACAAAATGTCTTGTTTTGAAAATTGTTATGCAAAATTTGGGAAAATGAGTAGCAATGCTTCAAAAAGTCTGGGGATGTCATCAGTGTTTATAGATGGTAAAGGATGTTGAAAAGTTTTACAACAGAATTCTGTGATAAAAAGTCAATATACTTGTAATAAAATCACCGGTAAAGACAAACCTTTATTTACAGACCCAGTAAATTTGTCACTTACTTCAATTAATAATTCCCTAGTGGTGGTACTGAGTCTAAAATTAATATGTGATAGATTAAAAAATATTGAAACGTAATTTCAAGCTACTTTTTATATGGGACAATGTGCATCTAGTGAAACTACATTCACTGTTAAAAATTTCTGTAAATTTACAACTTTATTACTTAACCTTTCTGTATTTAACTTTTAACAGAAATTTTCTGTAACTTTACATACACTTCGTATTACTAGAAATGTTGTTTACATGTATTTTCTGAATATTTGAAAAACCATTTTGCCTGCTTTTTTCAACCAAATTTTACTGCTCTGTAAATATTTTCTCTAAATATACAGTAAGTTTAACCGTATTTTGTATTTTTCAGGAAAAAAAATGAAATAGCCCGAAAATTTTTGGGAAAATTTATGGCCCTATTTGAATATTATGTTAGCTTACATTTATTGTAAAACATGTTTTTTTTTCTTTTTATAAATATCACATATCTAATGTTTTGTAACACATTCAGAAAATAAAAAGAAATTGTAATCCCCTATAATTTCAGAGCAGTGGCAATTAGTACTGATGTCAACTCATCGCCACATGCATTTTTACACTTAATCGGAGCAAATTGAAAACCTTTCACAAATTTATTTTAACTGTTTAAAAAGTCTGTAAATTTACCACTTTATAATGCAAATCTGGCATACAGCATGTGTGGACATACTATGTCAAATCCAGGGAACTGAATACTGTAGTGTATAAATCAACAGCTCCACTGCTTTGTCCTGTGCAAATTGAGTTCTGTTTATACCACATCCTGTGTGCCAGCTGGGAGCTACCACTACCTGATACCACATAGCCTACTCAGTTCCCTTGGAATGCTGTGCTTTATTGTGTAAACAATAACAAGTGTTCATCACAAGCCGGAACTACTTTGTGCTGTGAATAATAACCTTCATCCCTTATCAGGCCCATAATTGCTTTTCACACCCATGCTGGGCAGGTCTTGACCAAGATGAAAGATAATCCCCTGCTGGTGAGAACAGTTATCTGATAAGCACACAGCAAATTTCTGTAACCCAGGCGAACACATAATGAAAAATTTGTGTAGCTCTATACAAAGCTATTTACATATTTAATCACACATGGTTACAGGTTAACTACCACCCGCTCCGCCCTCACCGAGATAATTGGCCCCCACCGCCTGCCGAACGTCGACCTCGGCAGACGAATGAAGTCTGCCTCAACCTTCAGTTTAATCTCCGTCCTCACTGACGCCAGGACGACGTCCGCAGGCCTCCCCTCCCTCCTAAAGACTATATTACAACGGTCTCTCCATATGGCCAGCTTAACCGATGACGAAACAAAGGTGAGTATACCATGAACACTTGTGTTACATGGTGGGGGCGATAGACCGTACAAAGCATAGTCCTGGCTGACAGCCCAGGTGTTACAAAACGTCAGGCGGTCAGCCAGGACTTGAAACCACTCCCAGAGGAGGGCCACAAAGCTACAGTGCCAAAACAGATGAGGCACACTCTCCCACTTTGTGCACCCAGTGCGGGGGCAAATGCCATCTCCAAGACGCCACCGGAGGCGCTTGAGGTTGGTAACGATGGCATCGTGTGCAATTCGCCACAACAGGTCTCGCTGGCGGTAGTCTAGTGACCTGCTGTGCACTACGCGCCACACTTCCGGTCCCAATGCACAGTTGTTCGGTTGGGCCTGGCCGACCAAGTCATTAAAAATTCCCCGGTACAGGTCCCCTGCACTGAACTGCGAGACGTCCCCTGCTGGTGACATCATACGGAGAGTGTCCCTCATGTGACAATAGGCCCCCGAAGGCCTCCAACTGTGAGGGGCACTATTTCTAAACAGGGTCGGAAAGAACCTACGGAGTGATATCCCCCCCCCCCAATAACGGACAAAGTAGGAAAATGGCATTTCACTTTCCACAGCACAAAAAATACACTTGGCCAGGAGAACACGGAGCTTTGAGGGAAAATGCACAAGGCCAAGTCCCCCGTGCTGAAGGTCCTGGTACACCACCTTCCTTTTGACCAGCTCCGTTTTCCCTGACCATAGGAACTTAAAGACAACCCTCTCAAGTCGCACAATGACACTTTCTGGAGCAGCCAGAACAGTGCCCGGGTACCACAAGAGAGGGTAGATGAAACGATTAATTACAGTTACTTTCCCCAACAGACTAATGTAGCGTCCTCCGTAGTCTGTGATCCTAGCCTCCACCAGGTCCACTTTCTCATTCCAGGTAAGTAACTCGGGAGAGCCGTAACCGAACCATATGCCATTGATTTTCATGGCGTCGTCAACCCATGATGCTGTGAAGGGTAGCCGTTTCCACCGCCACTTACCTAGACGAAGTCCTTTGGTCTTTGTGGGATTCAGTTTGGCACCTGTCGCTCTTTGAAACGTGGACAGGGTGCCAGTAAGGGCCCTGAAGGAAGCTAGGTCAGAGACTATGCATGGGACGTCATCAGCATACTGGAGGCACTTGACTTCAGCTCCACCGGGTATGCGAAAAGGGCGGAACAAAGGCTCAACTTCGAGGGCTCTCGCAAGGGATTCACTAAACAACACATAGAGTAAAGGTGACAGGGGGCACCCCTGGCGTACCCCGCGCTGGACCCTGAAGGGGTCCGACGGTAGGCCATTTACAATAACACGACTATATACACTTTTATACAATAAGGCGATCCATTTAACAAAACCTGGATTCAAACTAAACTTCATCAAGACTTTAAAAAGGAATCCGTGATCAACCATGTCGAAGGCCTTCTCCTGATCGAGGGAGACAAGCGCACATGGAAGATCACGGTCTGTCACATACTCAAGTATGTCCCGCACCAACCAGAGGTTTTGCTGAATACTGTGTCCCCGCACCGCACATGTCTGAAAAGGACCTACAAGATCCGACATGACAGAGCCCAATCTGTTGCAAAGAGCTTTCGCCAGGATCTTGTAGTCCACATTTAAAAGAGTAATTGGTCGCTTGTTTTTCGGTTCAAGGGGGTCTCCAGACTTGGGCAACAAGGTAATCACTCCTGTGCGCTGCGACGGGCTCAACGATCCAGCGAGGAAGGCGGAGGTGAATACATCGCGGAGATCGTGTCCCACGGTACCCGAAAAGCGTTTGTAGAATTCTACCGGAATACCGTCCGACCCAGGTGACTTTCCGGCCTTCATTTTCGCCACTGCCTTCCAGAGCTCGTCGACAGTCAAGGGGGAACCAAGTTCATCGTTCTGCTCTGTAGAGGGGAACTTGTTAATATTATCTAAAAGGGACTGCTGAAGATCCTCATCGACATCTCCCTGGGTGTAAAGCTGTTCATAGAAGTTCTTATATACTTCCACAATGTCGATGGGGTCCTTCTTTACTGTACCATGGACGTCACGGACTGCTCTTACACGGCGATCAATGGCATACTTTGTGACGTCCTGGTAAAATTTGATGGTTGGTTTCTCCTCCGCCTCCACGCAAAGCACACGAGCACGAATGCGGAGCAGAGCAAGAGGAACTCTCCCCTTCTTCGACGAGCTCTTGCTACACAGTACTCAACTGTTAACTGTTTGATGCGAGACTTTACTTCATCCCACCATCCTAAGCCCGTTGAAAAGGCCGGCCTCAGTGTCCGCCACCCTTCGTACCTGGCTTTAAATTGTTCGTTATAGTCAGCCTCTGTCAGAATATCCGTGTTCATTTTCCAGAATCCTCTCCCCGTTGGCCATGACTCTGGGGGCTGGAAGGAGACGGTAACTGCATCGTGGTCTGAAATTGGACATGCCACAACCTCACAATCACTCGGTGACAGCGCAGGTGAAGAGTACACCCGGTCCAACCTTGAGGCGTCCGTGCCATCAGGGCGGTGCCAAGTGAACACGGACAAGCCAGGATGTTGCACTCTCCAAACGTCAACCATGTCGTGGTTCTTTGTGAACATGTCCAACTCCGCCATACCGACACTACAGCTCGAAGATGTGCATGGATACATACGATCGAACTGTGTGTCAGGGACAGAATTGAAGTCTCCAGCCAGGATACATGGGGCACTACCAGGTACGAAGGATGACAGGGTTGTAAAAAAGTTTCTCCTGTCTGGGGGCCGATTTGGTGCGTACACATTACATAGTAGAAAGCTACCACTAGGGTGCCTTATGGTAACGCATACCAACCGACCCTCATGATCAGAATCAACTTTTCCGACCAGGGTAGCCCACCTTGGCGAAATTAATGTAACCGAACCACAAGATGTTGTTGAACCAAAGGAAGCGTGCAACCCCCACCCCACTCAAAAGACCAGGTGTGGACATCGTCCTCATTCACAATGTGGGTCTCCTGGAGGAAAGCGAAGTCCACACCCAGCGACCTGCAAAACTGAAAAATTCTGTTCCGCTTCTGACTGTCCCTCATGCCATTAACATTCAGAGTCAGAAGGGACAGAGAATTCGCCATGGTGAAAAGAGTGGCTACGTGTCCACCACGGACTTGACCTTTTTAGTCCGTGGGCTTGGTGTGGGTGTTCCAGAATGTTGGACCCCCGGGTCTAACATGTCGCCTGAGGCCGACCTCTTTAAAGACGATTCCTCCCCCTCACATAGACCAAACCAGCCCTCCCCAGTGGGTGGGTCCTTCGGAGGAGGCTCCGAGGCAGGCTCCCCATCATGGGACATAGGGAACCCCCACGGGTGCCAGTGAGGAGGATGGTGAGGAGTCCGCCTCGGGAGTTTGTTTGGAGGCAAGGAAGTCCTGTTCCACAACATTAGCTGCCTCCTCCAGTTCCTGAGTGGAATACTCTGGGTCTTGCTGCGAGGGTTCAGGGGCTGCTCCACATCCACACTGGCATGGGCAGAGTACGATGTGGGGCACGCACCAGAAACATGTCCCTCCTCCCCACAGAGGTTGCACCGCACCTTGTTGGGACACTCTACCTTGTCATGCCCCACCTGAAGGCACTTGCCACAACGCCTGTTGGGACACGACCTGGCTTCATGCCCCTCTTCACCACACTTAAAACAGGTGCGTGGCTGCCCAAAGTATCTTACATGGGCCTTCGAACCCCCTATGAACAGGAAGGACGGAATGTCTCTGTTCAGTTCCATACGGAACTGTCTCTTTCCATTAAGAATCCCCCTTAACTCACCCTCACCATACTTACACCACCGCATGTCAGAGACAGTTCCGTATTGGCTCAGAACCCTCGCAACCAGGCGCTGCTCGACCTCGCAGTTCAGGTACAGCACTGTCACCGCCACAGAGCGATCATATGGGGTGACAGTGAGCCCCTCTACCCCCGTCAGGCAGGACACGCCTCTCACCCGGGCAGCATCAGACCTGAACTTGAGGTCATACGTGTTGCGGGCTGCAAGCGCCTGCAACATCTCTATATCTTTAACACCCACTCCTTTATTCTTCAACACAGTAAACGCTTGTGAGGGAGGTACGCTCACCTCCGACGAAAACTCCAACTTAACGATTGTGCTATCCCGACCTCCGGGCATAGCAGCAGGGTTTTTTTGTGGCACGAGGCCACCCAGCAACAGGAGAGAAAGCCTTCAGCACCGCAGTACGAACCAAAATAGAGAAAAAGGTAACCCAACACAAAACACAATTATGGAACAGGCCGTGCTTTTAAACGAGCACGACCAAACCTCTGTCCACGAGAAAGCGAGACCACACCCAACGATTTAGTTAGATTACAGTATAGTATAGTAGACCAAGTATGCCAGCACAGCGCAGTGTCAAAATTCAGCACGATCAGCGAGAGCTCCGCGAAAACACGTCCGCTCTCGACGAAGACCAGAACTGAATGACATTGTAAACCTCTGCAGGTCTGTTTGAGATCACCAGCCTTGTTACTCGTGTTAGCTGTGTCTTTATCTCTTCTCATTTACCTGTGCATGAATATAAGTTCATTTTCTTCGCCATCCTTACCAAGGGCACCCAGGGAGGCTGAAATGATGAAAGTAGAGGACCTTCTGAGTATTGTTCAGTTTCAGCATTGTCGGGTGGCGGGGGCGGGGGGTGGGGGGGCTGCCTCAGAGCCTCCTGCAAAGGAGCCACCTTCAAGAGAGGGTTGGTTTGATTTGTGTGAAGGGGAGGGGCCAGAGTCTAGTCTTAAGAGGTCAGCCTCTGAAGATGTATCAGATCGGATGGCCCATCAGTTTGGGACGCCTGTACCGAGCCCACGTATTAAAAAGGTGAAGTCCCAGACCGATGGGTAGCAATGGGCAGTGTTCATAGTTTTAGTTTTGTTCTGTGTTGGCCTGACTTAGTTGTATTTGTACCTTTTTCATGGGTGTTTTGTGAATGGTTCGCAATTTTGTTTTGGTCCAGTTCTGTTTTGGTTCTAGTTATTGTTTCCCTGTGCCTTTTTTGTGTACAAACCTTTATATTGTGTTTCGGTTGAGATGACGGGTTGTTCGGGTGGGGTTGGTGTGTCGTTTCCGTTTGTGACAGACCTTTTGTGCTTTTGTGTGCTTTTTAAGTGCATTGAAACGGCACATACAAAACAAAAACAAAAAACTGAAACCGGATCGGGCAAAAACATAAACGCAAAACTATTTACAGACTGCTAAATCAAACAGAAAATTATGTTCATTACAGTAATCAAAACTATGTACAGAAAATTATACACACAGATATTTACATACTTTTTACAAGCCCCTTACATACCCACCCTATTACAAATTGACCACCACACGATCCCCCCTCACCGAAACGAGTGGACCCCATCGCCTACCGAACGCCGACCTTGGCAAACGAACGAAGTCGGACTCAACCCTCAGCCTCACCTCCGCCTTCACCGATGCCAGGACGACGTCCGCAGGCTTCCCCATCCCCCTAAAAACAACGTTACATCGGTCTCTCCATAAGGCCAGCTTTATGGAGGCCGAAGCAAAGGTAAGTATGCCCTGAATACTTGTATTGCATGGCGGGGGTGAAAGACCATACAAAGCATAGTCCCGGCCGACCGCCCATGTGTTGCCCATCGTCAAGCGATCAGTCAGGACTTGGAACCATTCCCAAAGGAGGGCCACAAATTCACACTGCCAAAACACATGTGACACACTTTCCCACTTTGTGCATCCAGTGCGTGGGCAAATTCCATCTCCAAGACGCCACCGAAGACGCTTGAGATTAGTAACAATCGCATCATGTGCGATTCGCCACAACAGGTCTCGCCTGCGGTAATCTAATGATCTGCTGTGGACCACACGCCACACTTCCGACCCTGAAGCATAGTGATTGGATTGGACCTGGCCAACCAATTCTTCAAAAACAGCCTGGTATAGGTCTCTTGCACTTAACTGCGAAACCCCCACTCTAGATATAATGAGGAGCGTTTCTCTCTTTTGACTGTATGCTTCCGAGGGCCTCCAGCTGTGGGGTTCACTGTTACTAAACAGGGAGGGAAAGAACCGACGGAATGATAATCCCCCAATAACGGACAAAATAGGCGAAAGGCATTCTCCTGTCTACAGCACTATAAACACACTTGGTCAGGAGAAAACGGAGTTTGGAAGGAAAATGCACAAGGCCCAATCCACCACGCCTAACATCCTGATATACCATCCCTCTTCTTACGAGCTCCGTCTTTCCTGACCATAAAAACCTAAACACAGCCCTCTCGAGACGCAACAGGACACCCTTTGGAGCAGCCAGAACGGTGCCTGGATACCACAAAAGGGGATAAATAAAACGATTGATAACTGTCACCTTTCCGAACAGGCTAATGTGGCGCTCGCCGAAGTCCTTCAACCTAGCTTCCACCAGGTCCACTTTCTCATTCCAGGTAAGTAACTCGGTTTGTCCATAACCAAACCATATGCCGTTTATCCTTATGGCGTCGTCTACCCATGATGCAGCGAAGGGCAGTCTTCTTGACCGCCACTTACCTAGGCGAAGTCCTTTGGTCTTATTGGGATTCAGTCTGGCACCTGTGGCTCTTTGAAACTTAGACAACGTGCCACTAAGGGCCTTGAAGGAAGCTAGGTCGGAGACTACGCAAGTGACGTCATCGGCATACTGAAGGCACTTAACTTCAACACCACCGGGAATGTGAAATGGTTGAAACAAAGGCTCTACTTGAAAGGCTCTTGCTATTGATTCACTAAACAATACGTAGAGTAAAGGTGATAGGGGGCACCCCTGCCGTACGCCACGTTGGACTTCGTGCTTTTTAAGTGCATTGAAACCGGATCGGGCAAAAACATAAACGCAAAACTATTTACAGACTGCAACAGAAAATTATGTTCATTACAGACAGACCTTTTTGTCCCGTGTTTTGCGTGTGGATGGTTGATGGTAAGCTGTTGTGTTTTCGTCCGGCTGGGTTAAGTTAGGTCTATTTGTTCATACGTGCCTGTTTCTATGTACGTTTTAAAAAAGAAAAGTTCATTTTCTTCGGGGTTATCATGTCAACAGTCCATCCAAATTGCATGAGGGTTGTAGATGTCATATTTGGAGGTCATGAGTGATTGCAATGTTTAATTGCCTTTCATATTTGTCCAGATCAGTGTTTAGTCATGAGGGGAAACAATCGAGCACTGAAAGCTAAGGATCATGTGCTCAAGTCATAATCGTATACTACTAACTGGCCGATTCGCTCCGGTGTCTCGCTCATGGCATTGTCCCACGCAGTTTACGCGTTTGAATATGACCTGTTCTGTTGGACACTCCAAGAACGCAGACACCTATTGTGGTGTAAGTCAAAGAGTAATTATCACTAACAATAGGGTAAAGCACAATAGGTGCAAGTCTTGAAAGACTCCAGGAGAAAAGGTGTCTTTGCCTTGCAGATCTCCAAGCGGATATGGCCTATCGAAAGGGTTAAAAGGCTCCATTCTCAGAGGATATAAATACACCCAGGAACCACAACACAACCTAACGTTATGCTTGTCAACAGATCAATTTCAAGAAATCACACTGAAATTTACGTTATCATAAAAAAAAAAAAATCTGTTCTATTTATTTATATTTTTTCTTCCTTTTCGGCGAAAATTTCAACAATAGAAAACTTCATCATACACTGAAATCGAAACTGTCAAACACATTTTATGGGATTGCCCAAAAGTTGAACCTATTAGACATTGGATTAGTGAGTTATGGAATCAGTTGTTGGGGGATAATGCACCGAAGTTGCTCCATTACACCCTTTTCACTTATGGTTTTCCGGCGTTAATAGCCCCTAAGGCAGTTTTTAAAAGAATTTGGTATGTGTTATGTGTTGCAAAGTTCATGGTTTGGAAATCTAGATGCCTTGTTTTTAATCTGAGGACCGCCCAAGTAAAGCTATTGTTTCGTCGATAATTAAAAGCGTAGAAAGAGTTAAAGCGGATCACAGTAAACAAAAAAATCATTCGTGAACCTGACTATTAGAGTTTACTTTGTTGGGAAAAGTGTGTACCTATGTACTTACCCTTACGAGTTACGACAATAAGCTCTTACTTATCATTAAAACTGCTGAATTGGGTTTCCAGTTCATATCTATTTAAGTTAACCTATATACTTACCCTTATGAATAATGAACTTTAACATATTGTAAATATTGTATTTATTCTTGCCTGAACTGAAGTAAATTTGAAGCTTCCTTCATAAAGAAAGAAAAAAAAAAATCATTATACACACGAGGAAACCCGTCACGTATAAAATTTGTTGTTTCAACTGCAGTTAGATTATATCATGTTTATATTGTATATTACTAGTCCCAACTTTCTTTTGATGTAATTAACGTCATGTTGATGGAACTCAATGGAGTGGCAATTTTGTAAGTCCAATTATCAATTTCTGTAGTCCCCCGACCCTCTGACACAGGGCCATTCGGCGAAACCAAAACTTTAAATGCGAGTTTCGGAAGAAGCTTTTACGTCCACTAAAGGACAATGCGTGTCTTTTCTCTCTTTTTAAGTTGTTTGGGAGAATCGCAGGGGTCAACCCATCCGAAAGTGCAATGGACAGGCCTCACCCAGGGAGTTCCGCCTCCGTGATCACGGACACTCCTGCGCCAGGTAAGTGTGCTGTTTACAGGCGCTCACAGGGACCATCCTTCAGTGAACCCAAATTCTACTGCAGCGAATACAGTTCGGGTTTCCTCCAAATTTTCTGTAACGTCATGGATTGGCTGGAGAAATATCATGTGACAGAAATTTCACCTCCTATTTGACCAAATCCGCTAGTAGGTACTTTTGCTGGTACAACAATTTTGGAACTGACAAGGGATTGTTATATCTCGCCCCCCCCCCCCCCTTTTCTCAATGTCTGAAAAAGACATCTTCGCTGCAGTGTATATCAATAAGAAAGTAGATTCTGTAAATCATTTTATTCTCCACTACTCTTGTGTACGGCCATGTCACGTTGAAATACCGGCGCCGGTCGTGAGAAAGCATACACAGATGCGAGAGAACGGTGTTAAAATAACCGTGCACTGGACTGTGTGAAAGTAGGCTTAGAATGGGTACTTACTGTCAGTTCTAAGAGTGACGCTGAATTACTGCAGAGTGTAGGGCTTGTAGTGGGAGGTAAGGCCTGCGACGTGAGAGGAGTTACTGGTCTTATTTCCGCAAGCGTCTTTGGAGTGCCTACTTTTGTTTCAGACGAGGATTTTACAGAGAAATTAACATCTTACGGTTCGAAACTGCGAACTTATTGGACTCACAAAATGTACGAGGACTTCTGTGGAGAATGGAATACGTTATGCAAGGATTGAATTGCCGACAAATACGAAAAGTCTACCGTATTCAGTCGTCACCTCTGGCAAACAATGAACAAACCCGAGTGTGTAACCTATGTTTAGAAGAAAACCACCTTATGAGTGAGTGTGCACTATATGGGTGCAGGGAGTGCAAGAAGCAAGGACATTTTGAAAGCAAATGCCGCAACGGTAAGTGCTACCGGTGCCAGGGACGGGGGCACAACAGTTTCAATTTCGACGTCAGTCCAGCCTTCGAAATGGAACAAGAGGCAAATACAAGCTACGAACTGCATAACAACCTGACCGAGGCAATTTCCGATACAACCCCCCAAAATTGGCTGATATTCAAAACTCCACTGACGAAACGACAAAGACGACCAATCATAGTCCTGTTACGAACAAGCAACAACCACGAGAAAGTGCAGAAGCGGCCGAAAAGGATTCCGTACCAACTGAACCTCAGAACAAGGGAGAGAGAGAGAGATCCAAGCAGTGATAAATTAGCTACATCATGCTCAGGCTTGCCACTCTTAACTGCAACGGAATGGTGAGTCAAGAACGAATGAACAATTTGTTTACCCTTATAAGAAAGACCCAAGTTCGATGTTACTTTTTTGCAAGAGACCTTTTGGGATACATATTCTTAATGAAGCACAAAGGCAGTGTGACGGAAGCATTTATGCTTCTTAGTATCCGAACGTGAGAAGACGAGGTACCGCCTCAGCTTTCGGAAAAGATAGTCATATTAACCGAGGGCAAACTTCGCCCCCCCCCCCCCCAAAAAAAAAAAAAACAATCACCTGCTGCGTGATCCCGACGGCGAAATGTTCCTAGATAGGTCATATATTTCGGGAGGGACTGTTTGTGGCAATCCTTGAGCTTATTTTGTTAGAATATCCGGATAACCCTGTAACTGCCGACACAGTGGTTGATGGGCCATACGATTTGTAATGCTTTCTCTGATCCCTGGCTCCCAACGATTCTCCAGGGGGACTCTCTTGTTACAATTGACAAGGAAGAGAGCTTTCATTTGGACTTTGACGGGGAGAAAGAAGTTGATCACTGGGTCAGCTCTACCGCACTTTATACTAAGAGTGCGGTCAGGTTACTGCAAGGGCAGACTTCGGTTAAACCAAAAGGGGAAATGTATTGGAATGAGAAATATCCTGACCTCAAACTCTGGTTTAAAATCATTCAGCGATGCTGACATCGATTTTAAGATAGGATATGTTTTCTTTACAAATTACAAACTCTATTTGAATAGAAATACAAAGTACTACAGAATCGTTAGGCCTACTTTTACGAACGTTACTCATCACGGTCTTTCCTAAGGTGCACTGGAAGTCTACTAAATATGGATAATCCTTTTCTTTGGTCAACAGTACAACTGGCAACACTTCACGGAGCTCTCGCTGATCGTGCTGTATTTTGGCACTGCTGTGCTCTGCTGTGCTGCTTGTTATACTAACTTATACTACTGTCTGACTGTTGGCTACTATTGTGCCTTGCTATATACTATATACTGCTGTTGTGTGTATTTGACTTTGACTTTGTATCGTGGGTGTGCTTTTTAAGTACATCAAAACGGGCACTGAGAAACCAAAGGGACAGGAACTCAAACCAGACCGGACAAAAAGGCAAAGGCTATTTACAGAACCTTAACATTCACCAGGAAACAAAAATTTGTGTAGCTATATACAAAGCTATTTACATATTTAAGCACACATGGTTACAGGTTAACTACCACCTGCCCCGCCCTCACCGAAATAATTGGCCCCCAACGCCTGCCGAACGACGCCCTCGGCAGACGGAGGAAGTCTGCCTCAACCTTCAAATTAATCTCCGTCCTCACCGACGCCAGGACGACGTCCGCAGGCCTCCCCTCCCTCCCAAAGACTATATTACAACGGTCCCTCCATATGGCCAGCTTAACCGATGCCGAAACAAAGGTGAGTATACCATGAACACTTGTGTTACATAGTGGGGGCGATAGACCGTACAAAGCATAGTCCTGGCTGACAGCCCAGGTGTTACAAAACGTCAGGCGGTCAGCCAGGACTTGAAACCACTCCCAGAGGAGGGCCACAAAGCCACAGTGCCAAAACAGATGAGGCACACTCTCCCACTTTGTGCACCCAGTGCGAGGGCAAATGCCATCTCCAAGACGCCACCGGAGGCGCTTCAGGTTGGTAACGATGGCATCGTGTGCAATTCGCCACAACAGGTCTCGCTGGCGGTAGTCTAGTGACCTGCTGTGCACTACGCGCCACACTTCCGGTCCCAATGCACAGTTCGGTTGGGCCTGGCCGACCAAGTCTTCAAAAATGCTCCGGTACAGGTCCCCTGCACTGGACTGCGAGACGTCCCCTGCTGTTGACATCATACGGAGGGTGTCCCTCATGTGACAATAAGCCCCCGAAGTCCTCCAACTGTGAGGGGCACTATTACTAAACAGGGTCGGAAAGAACCTACGGAGTGATATTCCCCCCCCCCCCCCCCCCAGTAACGGACAAAGTAGGAAAATGGCATTTCACTTTCCACAGCGCTAAAAATACACTTGGCCAGGAGAAAACGGAGCTTTGAGGGAAAATGCACAAGGCCAAGTCCCCCGTGCTGAAGGTCCTGGTACACCACCTTCCTGGAGCAGCCAGAACAGTGCCCGGGTACCACAAGAGAGGGTAGATGAAACGATTAATTACAGTTACTTTCCCCAACAGACTGATGTGGCGTCCTCCATAGTCTGTGATCCTAGCCTCCACCAGGTCCACTTTCTCATTCCAGGTAAGTAACTCGGGAGAGCCGTAACCGAACCATATACCATTGATTTTCATGGCGTCGTCAACCCATGATGCTTTGAAGGGTAGCCGTTTCCACCGCCACTCACCTAGACGAAGTCCTTTGGTCTTTGTGGGATTCAGTTTGGCACCTGTTGCTCTTTGAAACGTGGACAGGGTGCCAGTAAGGGCCCTGAAGGAAGCTAGGTCAGAGTCTATGCATGTGACGTCATCAGCATACTGGAGGCACTTGACTTCAGCTCCACCGGGAATGCGAAAAGATCGGAACAAAGGCTCAACTTCGAGGGCTCTCGCAAGGGATTCACTAAATAACACGTAGAGTAAAGGTGACAGGGGGCACCCCTGGCGTACCCCGCGTTGGACCCTGAAGGGGTCCGACGGTAGGCCATTTACAGTAACACGACTATATACACTTTTATACAATAAGGCGATCCATTTAACAAAACCTGGATTCAAACTAAACTTCATCAAGACTTTAAAGAGGAATCCGTGATCAACCATGTCGAAGGCCTTCTCCATATCGAGGGAGACAAGCCCACATGGAAGATCACGGTCTGTCACATACTCACATAGAGTCCCGCACCAACCAGAGGTTTTGCTGAATACTGTGTCCCCGCACCGCACATGTCTGAAGAGGGCCTACAAGATCCGGCATGACAGAGCCCAGTCTGTTGCAAAGAGCTTTCGCCAGGATCTTGTAGTCCACATTTAAAAGAGTAATTGGTCGCTTGTTTTTCGGTTCAAGAGGGTCTCCAGACTTGGGCAACAAAGTAATCACTCCTGTGCGCTGCGACGGGCTCAACAATCCAGCGAGGAAGGCGGAGGTGAATACATTGCGGAGATCGTGTCCCACGGTACCCCAAAAGCGTTTGTAGAATTCTTCCGGAATACCGTCCGACCCAGGTGACTTTCCGGCCTTCATTTTCGCCACCGCCTTCCAGAGCTCGTCGACAGTCAAGGGGGAACCAAGTTCATCATTCTGCTCTGTAGAGGGGAACTTGTTAATATTATCTAAAAGGGACTGTTGAAGATCCTCATCGACATCTCCCTGGGTGTAAAGCTGTTCATAGAAGTTCTTATGTACTTCCACAATGTCGATGGGGTCCTTCTTTACTGTACCATGGACGTCACGGACTGCTCTAACACGGCGATCAATGGCATACTTTGTGACGTCCTGGTAAAATTTGATGGTTGGTTTCTCCTCCGCCTCCATGCAAAGCACACGAGCACGGATGCGGGCCCCGTGCAATTTGTGATCAAGGTGCTGCTGGATGGCGCGGAGTGCGGAGGTGTCCCCGTTCCTATCTCTGGAGCAGAGCGAGAGGAACTCTCCCCTTCTTCGACGAGCTCTTGCTACACAGTACTCAACTGTAAACTGTTTGATGCGAGACTTCATCCCACCATTCTAAGCCCGTTGAAAAGGCCGGCCTCAGTGTCCGCCACCCTTCGTACCTGGCTTTAAATTGTTCGTTATAGTCAGCCTCTGTCAGAATATCCGTATTCATTTTCCAGAATCTTCTCCCTGTTGGCCATGACTCTGGAGGCTGGAAGGAGACAGTAACTGCATCGTGGTCTGAAATTGGACATGCCACAACCTCACAATCACTCGGTGACAGCGCTGGTGGAGAGTACACCCGGTCCAACCTTGAGGCGTCCGTGCCATCAGGGCGGTGCCAAGTGAACACCGACAAGCCAGGATGTTGCACTCTCCAAACGTCAACCATGTCGTGGTTCTTTGTGAACATGTCCAACTCCGCCATACCTACATTACAGCTCGAAGATGTGCATGGAGACATACGATCGAACTGCGTGTCAGGGACAGAGTTGAAGTCTCCAGCCAGGATACATGGGGCACTACCAGGAACGAAGGATGACAGGGTTGTAAAAAAGTTTCTCCTGTCTGGGGGCCGATTTGGCGCGTACACATTACATAGTAGAAAGCTACCACTAGGGTGCCTTATGGTAACGCATACCAACCGACCCTCATGATCAGAATCAACTTTCCCGACCAGGGTAGCCAACCTTGGCGAAATTAATATAACCGAACCACAAGATGATTTTGAACCAAAGGAAGCGTGCAACCCCCACCCCACTCAAACGACCATGTGTGAACATCGTCCTCATTCACAATGTGGGTCTCCTGGAGGAAAGCGAAGTCCACACCCAGCGACCTGCAAAACTGAAAAATTTTGTTCCGCTTCTGACTGTCCCTCATGCCATTAACATTCAGAGTCAGGAGGGACAGAGAATCCGCCATGGTGAAAGGAGTGGCTACGTGTCCACCACAGACTTGGCCTTTTTAGTCCGTGGCCTTGGTGTGGGTGTTCCAGGGTGTTGGACCCCCGGGTCTGACATGTCGCCTGATGCCGACCTCTTTAAAGACGACTCCTCCCCCTCACATAGGTCAAACCAGCCCTCCCCAGTGGGTGGGTCCTTCGGAGGAGGCTCCGAGGCAGGCTCCCCATCATGGGACATAGGGATGGACTCAGAGTCTGCCGAAAGCAGTAGGTCTTCCTCCACTGTCGTAACATCAACCCCCACGGGTGCCAGTGGGGAGGACGGTGAGGAGTCCGCCTCTGGAGTTTGTTTGGAGGCAAGGAAGTCCTGTTCCACAACATAAGCTGCCTCCTCCAGTTCCTGAGTGGAATACTCTGGGTCTTTCTGCGCGGGTTCAGGGGGCTGCTCCACATCCACACTGGCATGGGCAGAGTACGATGTGGGGCACGCACCAGAAACATGTCCCTCCTCCCCACAGAGGTTGCACCGCACCTTGTTGGGACACTCTACCTTGTCATGCCCCACCTGAAGGCACTTGCCACAACGCCTGTTGGGACACGACCTGGCTTCATGCCCCTCTTCACCACACTTAAAACAGGTGCGTGGCTGCCCAAAGTATCTTATATGGGCCTTCGAACCCCCTATGAACAGAAAAGAGGGAATGTCCCTGTTCAGTTCCATACGGAACTGTCTCTTCCCGTTTAGAATGCCTTTCAACTCGCCCTCACCATACTTGCACCACCGCATGTCAGAGACAGTTCCGTATTGGCTAAGAACCCTCGCAACCAGGCGCTGTTCGACCTCGCAGTCCAGGTAAAGCACTGTCACCGCCACAGAGCGATCATATGGGGTGACAGTCAGCCCCTCTACCCCCTTCAGGCAGGACACACCTTTCTCTCGAGCAGCATCAGACCTGAACTTTAGGTTATACGTGTTGCGGGCTGGAAGCGCCTGCAACATCTCTATATCCTTAACACTAACTCCATTATTCTTTAACACAGCAAACGCTTGTGGGGGAGGTACGCTCACCCCAGACGAAAACTCCAACTTAACAATTGTGATATCCCGACCTCCCGGCATACCAGCAGAGGGTTGTGGCACGAGGCCACCCAGCAACAGGAGAGAAAACCTTCAACACCGCAGTTCAAACCTAATATGTAAAAGTAAGGTAACCAAACACAAAAACACAACTATGGAACAGGCGTGCTTCCAAACGAGCACGACCAAACCTCTAACCCAAGAGAGAGACCGCACCCAACGCTTCAATAATATGACAGCAGAATAGTATAGTATAGTATACCAAATAAAGCTAGCACAGAGCAGCACAATGTCAAAACCTAGCACGAGCAATGGACGAGAGCTCCGTGAATACACGTTCAGTTCTGGTCTTCGTCGAGAGCGGACGTGTTTCACTGAGCTCTCGCTGATCGTGCTGAATTTTGGCATTGTGCTGCTTGTGATACTAACATATACTACTGTCATTTTACTGAAGTGTATTGGGTATTGGGTGTAGTCTCTCGCTTGGGGACGTGGTTTAGCCGTGCTCGTTTTTAAGCACGCCTGGTCTGTAGTGTAGTGTTGGGTTCCCTTTCTATTTTCCCTGCCTGGGTTTGATCTGCTGTGCTGAAGTTTTCTCTCTACTTGCTGCGTGGCCTTGTGCCGCAAACCTTTGCTGCTATGCCCGGAGGTCGGGATAGCAGTATCGTTAAGTTAGTTTGAGTCGAGGGGGAATGTTACACCCCTGCATGTTTTTTCTGTGTTGAAGAACAATAAGGTAGAGGTTAAGGATATAGAGATGCTGCAGGCCCTTGCATCGCGAAATACGTATGATTTGAAGTTCCGGACTGATGCTGCTCGATTAAAGGGGGTTTCCTCCCTGAAGGGAGTGGAGGGTCTGACTGTCACCCCATATGACCGCTCTGTTGTGGTGACAGTGTTGTACCTCAATTTTGAGGTAGATCAGAGCCTGGTAGCGAGGGTTCTAGGACAGTACGGAACTGTCTCAGACTGGCGTTGGGTGAAATACAGTGAGGGTGAATTAGCCGGTATTCTCAACGGAAAGAGACAGTTCCGTATGGAGCTGAAACGAGACATCCCCTCCGTCCTGTTCATAGGGGGGTCTAAGGCCCACATCAGGTATTTTGGCCAGCCCCGCACATGTTTCCAGTGCAGAGAGGAGGGGCATGAGGCCAAGTCATGCCCAAACAAACGCTGTGGCAGATGCTTGCAGTTGGGGCATGACAGGGCAACATGTCCCAATGAGGTGCGGTGTAACCTGTGTGGGGAGGAGGGACATGTCTCTGGTGCCTGCCCCACGTCGTACTCTGCGCGTGCAAGCGCAGATGTGGAGCCGGCAAGTGAACCCTCGTTATCAGACCCTGAACCAATGGTGGAGGAACCCAGGTCCCCTACGCCTGATGAGGTGGCACATCAGGTGGAACAAGAGTTCCTAGCTTCTAAGAGACGTGAGGTGGTCTGTGTGAACCCTGAGGTAGGCCCTTCCCAACCCTCCACATCAGTACCTGAGGCACAATCCGCACCAGTTCCTGGGGAGGCTGGAATACTGACAGTAGAGAATGACCTTCAACTGTCATCGGATTCGGAGTCTGACAGTGCCATGTCAGATGTGGGAGGACCTGCCTCAGAGCCTCCACCAAAGGACCCACCATCTGGGGAGGGCTGGTTGGATTTGTGTGAGGCCGTTGAACTTGAGCCCAAGTTGAAAAGGTCGGCCTCAGGGGAGGTGTCCGACCGGGGAGGGGGAGTTAGTCCTTCTGTGCCACCAGCACCAGATCCATGTAACAAAAAGGCCAGGTCAGAGACAGTTTTGTAATTTCACACTCCACATTTCATGAATGGTCCCCTGTCCCTCATGACCCTGAATGTAAACGGCATGAGGGACAGTCGGAAGCGGTCCAGAATATTCCAATTTTGTAAATCATTAGGTGTGGACTTCGTTTTCCTCCAAGAGACTCACATTGTTAATGAGGACGATGTCTACACCTGGTCCTACGAATGGGGTGGGGGTTTGTACGCTTCCTTTGGTTCCGCATCTTCCTGTGGATCTGTCATTTTAGTTTCTCCAAGATGGACTTCCCTGGTTGGAAAGGTTGATCATGATCATGAGGGCCGGTTGGTATGCATCGCCATCAAACATCCTTGCGGGAACTTCTTCTTATGTAACGTTTATGCCCCCAACCAACCTACAGACAGAAGGAATTTTTTTGCTACCCTGCCATCCTTCGTTCCTGGCTGTGCCCCTTGTATCCTATCTGGAGACTTCAACTGTGTCCCTGACACACGGTTTGATCGAATGTCCACCTTCACATCTTCAAGCTGTAGTGTCGGTACGGTGGAGTTGGACATGTTCACAAAGAATCACGATATGGTTGACGTTTGGAGAGTGCAGCATCCTGGCTTGTCCGTGTTCACTTGGCACCGCCCTGATGGCACGGACGCCTCAAGGTTGGACAGGGTGTACGCTCCAACGGCTCTGTCACCAAGTGATTGCGAAGTTGTGGCATGTCCAATTTCGGACCATGATGCAGTTACTGTCTCATTTAAACCCCCAGAGTCATGGCCAGTAGGGAGGGGGTTCTGGAAAATGAACACAGATATTCTAACGGAGGCTGAATATAGCAAAGATTTTAAGGCCAGATACGAAGGGTGGCGAACTTTGAGGCCGGCCTTTTCAACAGATTTAGAGTGGTGGGATGATGTATAGACCCGCATCAAACAGTTTACAGTGGAATATTGTGTAGCAAGAGCTCGTCGAAGAAGGGAGGAATTCCTTTCACTTTGCTCTAGGGAGAGGAACGGGGACCACTCCGCACTTCATGCAATCCAACAGTACCTTGATGGAAAATTACACGGGGCCCGGGTTCGTGCTCGTGTGCATTGTGTGGAGGCGGAGGAGAAACCAACCATTAAGTTCTACCGGGACGTCACAAAGAATGCCATCGATCGAAGTATAAAAGCTGTCCGTGACGCCCACGGTGTCGTACATAAGGACCCTCTCGACATTGTAGAAGTGTACAAAAACTTTTATGAGCAGCTGTATATCCAGGCAGATGTCGATGAAGACCTTCAAAAGTCCCTATTAGATAACATTGACGAGACCCCCTCTAAAGATCAGAATGATGAACTTGGCTCCCCTTTGACTATTGACGAGCTCTGGAAGGCAGTGGCGAAGATGAAAGGCGGAAAGGCACCTGGGTCCCACGGTATTCCAGTAGAATTCTATAAACGCTTCTGGGGTACCGTAGCACATGATCTCCGTGACGTATTCGTCTCTGGCTTCCTTGCTGGCTCATTGAGCCACTCGCAGCGCACAGGCAAAATTACTTTGCTGCCTAAGTCGGGAGACCCCCTCGAACCGAAAAACAAACGGCCAATCACCTTGTTAAATGTAGATTACAAGATTCTGGCGAAAGCCCTTTGCAACAGGCTAGGCACAGTTATGCTAGATCTTGTAGGGTCCTTTCAGACTTGTGCGGTGCGGGGACACAGTATTCAGCAGAACCTCTGGGTGGTGCGGGACTTAGTTGAATACGTGATGGACCGTGATCTTCCATGTGCCCTGGTCTCCCTCGATCAGGAGAAGGCCTTTGACATGGTTGATCATGGATTCCTCTTTAAAATTTTGAAGAAGTTTTGTTTGCATCCAGTTTTTGTTAAATGGACCTCCTTATTGTACAATAGTGTAAATAGTCGGGTTATCGTTAATGGCCTACCGTCAGACCCCTTCAGTGTCCAACGTGGCGTACGGCAGGGGTGCCCCCTATCACCTTTACTCTACGTATTGTTTAGTGAATCAATAGCAAGGGCCTTTCAAGTAGAGCCTTTGTTTCAACCATTTCACATTCCCGGTGGTGTTGAAGTTAAGTGCCTTCAGTATGCTGATGACGCCACATGCGTAGTCTCCGACCTAGCTTCCTTCAAGGCCCTTAGTGGCACGTTGTCTAAGTTTCAAAGAGCCACAGGTGCCAGATTGAATCCCAATAAGACCAAAGGACTTCGCCTAGGTAAGTGGCGGTCAAGAAGACTGCCCTTCGCTGCATCATGGGTAGACGACGCCATAAGGATAAACGGCATATGGTTTGGTTATGGGCAAACCGAGTTACTTACCTGGAATGAGAAAGTGGACCTGGTGGAAGCTAGGTTGAAGGACTTCGGCGAGCGCCACATTAGCCTGTTCGGAAAGGTGACAGTTATCAATCGTTTTATTTATCCCCTTTTGTGGTATCCAGGCACTGTTCTGGCTGCTCCAAAGGGTGTCCTGTTGCGTCTCGAGAGGGCTGTGTTTAGGTTTTTATGGTCAGGGAAGACGGAGCTCGTAAGAAGAGGGGTGGTATATCAGGATGTTAGGCGTGGTGGGTTGGGCCTTGTGCATTTTCCTTCCAAACTCCTTGTTCTCCTGACCAAGTGTGTTTATAGTGCTGTAGACAGCAGAATGCCTTTTGCCTATTTTGTCCGTTATTGGGGGGGATTATCATTTCGTCGGTTCTTTCCCTCCCTGTTTAGTAACAGTGAACCCCACAGCTGGAGGCCCTCGGAGGCATACAGTCAAATGAGAGAAACGCTCCTAATGATATCTAGAGTTGGGGACGTTTCGCAGTTAAGTGCAAGAGACCTATACCAGGCTGTTTTTGAAGAATTGGTTGGCCAGGTCCAATCCAATCACTATGCTTCAGGGTCGGAAGTGTGGCGTGTGGTCCACAGCAGATCATTAGATTACCGCAGGCGAGACTTGTTGTGGCGAATCGCACATGATGCGATTGTGACTAATCTCAAGCGTCTTCGGTGGCGTCTTGGAGATGGAATTTGCCCACGCAATGGATGCACAAAGTGGGAGAGTGTGTCACATGTGTTTTGGCAGTGTGAATTTGTGGCCCTCCTTTGGGAATGGTTCCAGGTCCTGACTGATCGCTTGACGATGGGCAACACATGGGCGGTCGGCCGGGACTATGCTTTGTATGGTCTTTCACCCCCGCCATGCAATACAAGTATTCAGGGCATACTTACCTTTGCTTCGGCCTCCATAAAGCTGGCCTTATGGAGAAACCGATGTAACGTTGTTTTTAGGGGGATGGGGAAGCCTGCGGACGTCGTCCTGGCGTCGGTGAAGGCGGAGGTGAGGCTGAGGGTTGAGTCCGACTTCGTTCGTTTGCCAAGGTCGGCGTTCGGTAGGCGATGGGGTCCACTCGTTTCGGTGAGGGGGAACCGTGTGGTGGTCAACTTGTAATAGGGTGGGTCTGTAAGGTGCTTGTAAATAGTTGTAAATATCTGTATGTATAGCTTTATTACTGTAATGAACATTTTCTGTACATAGTTTGTAAATATTTGTACATATACCTCATTACTGTAATGAACACAATTTTCTGTTTGACTTACAGATTGCTTATGTTTTTGCCCGATCCGATTTCAGTTTTTGTTTTTGTTTTGCATGTGCCGTTTCAATGCACTTAAAAAAGCACACGTCCGCTCTCGACGAAGACCTGAACTTTGTATCGTGGGTGTTTCCGACCGAGCCTTCCATTCACGGTTTATTTTTAAAGGTACTGAGGTTTTTTTGTGTGAGGTGGCCTAGAGCCACACCCCAAGTTGTTGCTATGCCCGGAGGTCGGGATAGCACAACCGTTAAGTTAAGAGTTTAAGTCGGGGGGGGGGGGGAGTTTCTCCTCAACAAGCGTTTTTTGTGTTGAAGAATAAGGGGGTAGAAGTGAAGGAAATTGAAATGTTACAGGAGCCTGCAGCCCGCAACACGTTTGACCCTAAGTTTAAGTCTAATGCTGCCCGAGTGAAAGGTGTGTCTTGCTTGGAGGTGGTG
Source organism: Holothuria scabra (assembly GCA_037179385.1). Classification (NCBI taxonomy): domain Eukaryota; kingdom Metazoa; phylum Echinodermata; class Holothuroidea; order Aspidochirotida; family Holothuriidae; genus Holothuria; species Holothuria scabra. The sequence goes on along the minus strand of CM074183.1, from coordinate 21,310,583 downwards.
GAGGGACTCACCGTCACTCCATACGATAGCTCTGTATGGGTGACAGTGTTGTACCTACCATTTGGGGTCAACCAGCTCGCAGTTTCAAGATTTTTACATCAGTACGGAACTGTTTCTGACTCCCGATGGTGGAAATATAGTGAGGGTGAAATGAAGGGCATTTTCAATGGAGGCAGTATGGAACTGAAGACACACATTCCATCGCTCCTGTTCATTGGGGGCTCGAAGGCGCACATCAGGTACTTCGGGCAGCCCCGCACCTGTTTTAAGTGTGGAGAGGAGGGACACGAGGCCAGGTCATGTCCCAACCGTCGTTGTGGCAGGTGCTTACAGCTGGGGCATGACAAGGCAGCGTGTCCGAACGAGGTGCTTTGCAATCTTTGTGGGGAGGAGGGGCATATTTCTTGTGCATGCCCCACATCATACTTCCCCGGAGGCAGGCCCAGAATACTCCAGCCAAGAATTAGAGGAGGCAGCACTGGAGGTTGGACAGGAATTCCTGGCCTCCAAACTGTGTGAAGGGGCTGCTGAAGCTCCCATTACTGACTCCCCGATTTCCTCCCCGTCAACACACATGCAGGCTGATGTGAGGGCGGTGGAGAAGGACCTTGAGCCCTCCTCAGACTCAGAGTCCTCCACGTCAGAAGAGAATGTGCCTGCCTCAGAGCCTCCTCCAAAGGACCCTCCTTCCAGGGAAGACTGGTTTGATTTGGGCGGAGGGGAGGAGTCTTCCTTGAAGAGGGCGGCCTCAGGAGAGGTGTTAGTAGACCCAAGGGCCATCGACCCTGCCGCACCTCTGCCTGGGCAACAGATTAAAAAGGCGAAGTCCCAGCTGAATATGTAGCCTTTTTTCACCATGGCTGATCCCCTGTCCCTCCTGACTCTAAACGTAAATGGCATGAGGGACAGTCGGAAGCGTTCCAGAATTTTTCAGTTTTGCAAGTCCCTTGGTGTGGGCTTTGTGTTCCTCCAGGAGACCCACATTGTGAGTGAGGAGGACGTCCACACCTGGTCCTTTGAGTGGGGTGGGGGTTCGTACGCTTCCTTTGGTTCAACAACATCTTGTGGTTCAGTTATTTCAGTTTCGCAAAGCTGGACTCCCCTGATTGGAAAAGTTGATTCGGACCATGAGGGCCGGTTGGAATGCATCACCCTTAAGCACCCTTCTGGGAACCTGTTCCTGTGCAATGTGTATGCGCCCAATCGGTCTTTACATGCATCTTCGGACTGTGGTGTCGGCGTGGCGGAGTTGGACATGTTTGCAAAGAATCACGACATGGTTGACGTTTGGAGAGTGCAGCATCCTGGTATGTCCGTGTACACTTGGCGTCGCCCTGATGGCACGGACGCCTCAAGCTTAGACCGGGTGTACTCTCCAGCCGCTTTGTCTCCAAGCAAATGTGAAGTTGTGACATGTCCACTTTCGGATCATGATGCAGTTACTGTCTCCTTCCAGCCCCCACAGACATGGCCATCAGGGAGGGGATTTTGGAAAATGAACACCCATATTCTATCGGAGGCTGACTATTGCGAACAGTTAGCCAGGTACGAAGGGTGGCGAACATTAAAGCCGGCCTTCTCAACGAGTTCAGAGTGGTGGGATGACGTAAAGTCCCGCATCAAACAGTTTACGATTGAGTACTGTGTAGCAAGAGCTCGTCGAAGGAGAGAGGAGTTCCTCTCTCTCTGCTCAAGAGAAAAAAACGGGGACTCCTCCGTACTGCATGCAATCCAGCAGTATCTTGATGAGAAACTACACGGGGCCCGCATTCGTGCTCGTGTACATTGTGTGGAGGCGTAGGAAAAACCAACTATCAAGTTCTACCGGGATGTCTCGAAGTACGCCATAGACCGTCGCATCAGGGCGGTTCGTGACTTTCTCGGTACAGTACACAAAGACTATTTAGACGCTTCTATAACCAGCTTTACACCCGGGCACAGGTTGATGAGGGCTTTCAAGAGTCCCTGTTAGACAGCCTTGATAAGACCCCCACGAAAGAGCATAATGATGAACTTGGTTCTCCCTTGACTGTCGACGAGCTCTAGAAGGCAGTGGCGAAGATGAAAGGAGGAAAGGCACCTGGGTCCGACGGTATTCCAGTGGAATTCTATAAACGCTTCTGGGGTACCGTTGGACATGATCTCCGCGATGTATTCGTCTCTGCCTTTCTTGCTGGCTCATTAAACGTGGACTATAAGATCCTGGCGAAAGCCCTTTGTAACAGACTGGGCACAGTCATGCCAGATCTTGTAGGGCCTTTCCAGACATGTGCGGTGCGGGGACACAGTATTCAGCAGAACCTCTTGGTTGGTGCGGGACTCTATGTGTTGTTTAGCGAGTCCCTAGCAAGAGCCTTTCAAGTTGAGTCTTTGTTCCGACCATTTCATATTCCTGGTGCCTCCAGTGCCTCCAGTATGCTGACGATGTCACATGTGTAGTCTCCGACCTTGCTTCCTTCAAAGCCCTTGCTGACACGTTGACTACATTTGAAAAGGCGACAGGTGCCAAACTGAACCCCAACAAGACCAAAGGACTTCGCCTAGGTAAGTGGCGGTCAAAACATCTGCCTTTTGCAGCTTCGTGGGTTGATGACGCCCTAAAGGTCAATGGCATATGGTTTGGTTATGGCTCGCCCGAGTCACTTACCTGGAATGAGAAAGTGGAGCTGGTGGAAGCTAGCTTGATGGACTTCAGCGACCGATATATTACCCTGTTGGGAAAGGTAACAGTTATCAATCGTTTTATTTTCCCTCTCTTGTGGTACCCGGGCACTGTTCTGGTTGCTCCAGAAAGGGTCCTGGTGCGACTGGAGAGAGCCGTTTTTAAGTTTCTGTGGTCAGGAAAAACGGAGCTGGTCAGACGAAAGGTCGTTTATCAGGACCTTGGGCGTGGGGGCTGGGCCTCGTTCACTTTCCCTCGAAACTCCGTTTTCTCCTGACCAAGTGTGTTTTTTGCGCTGTTTGCAGTCAAATGCCGTTTGCCTACTTTGTCCGTTATTGGGGGGATTATCATTTCGTTCCTTTTTCCCCTCTCTGTTTAGCAACAGTGTGCCTCACAGTTTGAGGCCCACAAAGGAATACTTTCATATGAGGGACACTCTCCGTGTTATGTCAACCATTGGGGATGTTTCACGGTCCAGTGTGGGGGATCAGTACAGGGCCGTTTTTGATGACATGGTTGGCCAGGTCCAACCCAATAACTATGCGTTGGGGTCAGAAGTGTGGCGTGTAGTCCACAGCAAGTCACTAGACTTCCGCCGGCGATATATGCTGTGGCGAATTGCGCACGACGCCATTGTAACTAATCTCAGGCGTTTTCGTTGGCGTCTTGGAGACGGCATTTGCCCCCGTAATAGATGCACAAGGTGGGAGAGTGTGCCCCACGTGTTTTGGCAGTGTGACTTTGTGGCCGTCCTCTGGGAGTGGTTTCAATGCCTGACTGATCGCCTCACGTTTTGCAACACCTGGGCGATCAGCCAGGACTACGCTTTGTATGGACTTTCGCACCCACCATGCAGTACAAGTGTTTGCGGTATACTTAATTATGTGTCAGCCTCCTTGAAGTTGCCCATATGGAGAGACTGATGTAATACTGTCTTTAGGGGGGAAGGGAGGCCTGCGGACGTCGTCCTGGCATTAGTTAGGGCGGAAGTTAGTTTGAGGGTTGAGGCAGACTTTGCTCGCTTGCCAAGGTCGACGTTCGGTAGGCGGTGGGGTCCGCTTGCCAAGATGCGGGCTGGCCAGCTGGAAGTTGTTTTGTAAATTGTTAACTAGGGGGTTGGGGGATTGTATATTATTGCCATAGAAATATTGTTCTCTGGCTCACAAACAAGTTTCTAAATAGTTTCGTTTTGTTGGCCACTGGCCCGTGCCTTTCTGTACGTTGAAAGAACACTTTAATTTGGTTTTGTTCTCACAGAAATTTTTGTTGTTTTCTTCGTCTTTAGAAGTATGTGAATAGTTCATAGTTATGTGTGGTTTGTCGTGTTGGCCATTGGCCCGTGCCGTTTTTGTACGTAAAAAGTAAACTGGCAACACCAGTACACGGTATTTCATAAAAGCCTGTACCGGGAATAACCACTGGTCAGTAAAGCGTTTCTTCCTCCCCACGTCTCGCAAGATGTGCCATAAGATAACCAACGAAGCGATCATTAAAGAAAGAAAGATACAAAGAAAAAAATTAACTAATTAGGCTGAGCTACCTTCCTTCAGGGACTTGAAACTTGAAGCCTACAGTACTAGGCTTTGATGGCTTGTGCCAATAGTCTGCAATGTATCTTTGCTCCATGTACTGTAGAGAATAAATTTCATGTTCATGCAGTATCTATTTTAGTAGTCAATTCATCTTTCACAACTATTCGAAGAGAAATTTGTCTGCCATAACAACACTTTTGAAAGAAGTGATTGGTCAGCTATATACAGTAATGCATCCATCTGAATGTATGTTGTAAGCAGAAGTAAGAAGTAGATGCACTGGACATATCCCATATTACAGTATACATCACTTCATGAAGAATGCAGAACTTGTTTATGTGCTCACAGTGCCATTTTTAACATCCATAAGTAAATGCCTTTTACTTGAGAGCATACTTTCTTTGGTGGCTAGCGCCTCAGTCAGTATCGTTCATTTATTTTGTTTTCAGTTTCTCCAGGGAGGTGTTTGGAAGATCAGCAATAGCTACCAAATGGAACAAAGGGACCTGCCGATAAAAGTTCGACACTTGTGGAAATGATCAATGTTCTTAAGTACCTGATGCTGGTACAAAAATCACTGTTGCAGCTCCTTTCAAACAGCTCCCTGATTCATCCAAGGGGCATAGGAGTTCAGTTCAGGTCTTCGTCGAGACCCTTTGTTTCGACCTTTTCATATTCCTGGTGGAGCCACAGTCAAGTGCCTTCAGTATGCTGATGTCACGTGTGTAGTCTCTGACATCCTGTCTACCTTTCAAAGAGCGACTGGTGCCAGACTGAACCCCGCCAAGACAAAAGGACTCCGTCTGGGTAAGTGGCGGTGGAAACAACTGCCCTTCGTGGCATCTTGGGTTGACGATGCCATGAAAATCAATGGTATATGGTTTGGTTACGGCTCACCTGAGTCACTTACCTGGAACGAAAAGGTGGACCTGGCGGAAGCTAGGATGACAGACTATGGGGAGCGTTACATTAGTCTAATGGGGAAAGTAAGAGTTATTAATCGTTTCATTTACCCTCTCTTGTGGTACCCGGGCACTGGGTGCCCTTGTGCGACTTGAGAGGGCCGTATTTAAGTTCTTATGTTCAGGGAAAACGGAGCTGGTCAGAAGAGAGGTTGTGTACCAGGAACTTAGACGTGGGGGCCTAGGCCTTGTGCATTTTCCCTCAAAGCTCCGTTTTCTCCTGGCAAAGTGTGTGTTTAGTGCTGTTGACAGTGAGATGCCCTTTGCGTATTTTGTCCGTTATTGGGGGGGATTGTCATTACGTGGGTTCTTTCCGTCCCTGTTTCGTAATAGTATGCCCCACAGCGGGAGACCCTCAAAGACATATTGTCACCTGAGGGATACTCTCCGTATGATGTCAACTGTAGGAGAGGTTTCGCAGTCCAGCGCGGGGGACCTGTACCGGGCCATTTTTGATGACTTGGCGGGCCAGGTCCATCCAAGCGATTGTGCCTTACAGCCGGTAGTGTGGACCGTAGTGCACAGCAAGTCACTAGACTACCGCCGGCGGGACTTGCTGTGGCGAACTCAAGCGCCTTCGGTGGCGTCTTGGAGATGGCATATGCCCCCGCGCTGGGTGTACAAAGTGGGAGAGTGTGCCCCATGTGTTTTGGCATTGTGGTTTTGTTGCTCTCCTCTGGGAGTGGTTTCAAGTCCTGGCTGACTATGCATTGTATGGTCTATCGCCACCACCACCACCATGCAATGCAAGTATTCGTGGCATACTCACCTTTGTTTCGGCCTCCATTAAGCTGGCTGTTTGGAGAGACCGATGTAATATTGTTTTTAGGGGTGAAGGGAGGCCTGCCGACATCGTGTTGGCGTCGGTAAAGACGGAAATCAAACTGAGGATCGAGGCCGACTTTGTCCGTTTGCCGGGGTCCACGTTCGGCAGACGTTGGGGACCAATTTTTTCGGTGCGGGCGGGGCGGGTGATAGTTAATTTGTAATTAATCCTGTTTCCTCAGGGGTCGTTTTGTACATATTTTTTCTTTGTTTGGTAATGTGTAAATAGGTGAGTTTGTAAATAGTCCTGGGGTGGGGTGGGTTTTGTAAATTTTCGTCACAAAATCTTTCTTTGCGTCCGTAATGGTATGAATTCTGTACATAGTTCAAGTTATGCTTTGTCCCGTTCGTTCTCCGTGCCCGTTTCTATGTACGTTAAAAGCACTAATTAGGAAGAGGGTAAAGGCTTCCAATTAGACACGCCTCCTATCTTAAAGTAATGGTGAACCCTCAATGGAGTTACGGCTTTTTGGTAGCCCTAGTAACAAAGCTTATGAATAATCAGTTTTAAAATCCTGCCCAACACCCACAAAAATAACGGAGGGGTTCCGAAAGTCAACCACTACTAAAAGTGTGCTTTTTAAGTGCATTGAAACGGCACATACAAAACAAAAACTGAAACCGGATCGGGCAAAAACATAAACGCAAAACTATTTATAGACTGCTAAATCAAACAGAAAATTATGTTCATTACAGTAATAAGCTATATATACAGATATTTACAAAAACTATGTACAAAAAATTATACACACAGATATTTACTTACTATTTACAAGCCCCTTACATACCCACCCTATTACAAATTGACCACCACACGCCCCCCCCCCCCTCCTCACCGAAACGAGTGGACCCCATCGCCTACCGAACGCCGACCTTGGCAAACGAACGAAGTGTATGGTAGACTGTTCGTATAGTCTGCATACCGGACTAATGGCGCCGCCCTGTACAAAAATTGACCGCAATATACGGGAATATTTTTTCACTAAAAAATTGCTTTCTCCCGGACTGTCTTTGGAGAGTATGCGCTTTTGTGACCCCAACCCATGACCTCCACAAACAAGAGAATCTCCCATGCAGTTATAATACTGGTAAACTATGTTGTCTATTAACTTGATAAAGAGGTATTTTTGAAACATGCTCCTTTAAATCAAAATTTCGGGAACTGAGGATGGCTCTCTATATAATGTCTCTATGATCCAACAAATTGACTGCATTGAGGTTAATGTTAGAACAAGCCCTAATCCTAACGGTCATCTATAAATTGGAACATACAGTAGAGACATCTCAACAGAAAGGTGTAACATAGGCTATAAGTGATGGTCCGTGTTTGTTTTTTTGGTGTAAAGCCCTTCCCCAACGACTATGATGTCCTTGAAAATTAACAAAAAATGTGAACCCTATTAATCCAGAAATTAACAAGATTTTTAATTTGCCCTAAATTGTCTGCTTGAAGGAACACCACATAGCAGAGTACAAGTCAAGTGTCCTTTTTTGATACACAGTAGATACTATTACGCTTGTTTTGATTACCTGAACTATAGTATTTTCTGACCAAGAGCCCAATGGGCACTGTGGTTCCTTGCTGGATATTATAAGAACTGTACAGCCAGTCTATGAAATAGAGCTATTAGCAAAAGTTCATAATCAATGTTTGTAACATCTTCACCAGGGGTATTTTAGTACTAATACTACATGAAATCAAAGATGAAATTTCTATGGCTTACTGACATTCAACTTTTGTAATGCTTGGTGATCCTTCAAAAACACTACCTCATTTCCATATGCATTTATGCTTGTAATCAAACTTGATATTATCACCAATAAACAGTACACGATGTGGTCAGAGAGAGAGAAAAACACCCATTGTAGTTTTCTCACAAGTTGCCTGCTCTCTAATAAAACTTGTTATTACTTTAAAACAATCTACCATTTGTCCTGTTTGCTACCTCAACACAGAAAACAGGGTTTATTCAGCAGTTAAGCAGAAAGCGAGTGATTAATGGGGTGTGATAATCGAATGGGGATTAGGTTACCCCCACAGAGCACAGCAGTATTAAAGAGACATAATGTATAATCCATGAATTGCTTCCACTGGCAGAGAGACCTAATGCAGAGTGACCTGTGCTCAGTGAAATCTACAGATTTCAGTTATTGCCTTCTTAAAACTTTGAATGATCCAGAATATGTGTAAAACCTGAAGGAATACTTACTGAACGAACATAAAGGACAAATTTCTAAGATGTTTGGGTGCGTAAGCATGCAAAACCAGGTGAGATAAAAAAATCTATTGAAACTATCTTTATCTAGCTTACAATAACATTTCCAGGGGTTGACCTCCAGTGACCTTGATGACCTTTGACCTTAACCAAACAGATTGATTTGAAATCTGTCCTTTCTACCTTAAAATAGTATGACATTTATCCAAGTTTCCTAACTAGAAATATCGTGTTGAGAAGGTTTTTTTTTGTTGACCTCTGGTGACCCCAAATGACCTTTCACCTCCACCAAAAACGATAGGGCACACCTTCTCCCTATGACAAATCTATGTACCAAATCTAGATTCCATCCAACCTTCCCTTGCTGAGTTAGAGCGTACCGAAGCAAGTGTCACACACACACACACATACACACACGCCAACCTAACTACATAGGTTCCTTAAAACAAGCCTTACTGAGAAGGCTAAATAAGGGTCAGACACTATCTCTAGACAGGTAGGAAATGGTTAAATCCATTGAGCTGTATGATTCAATGAGAAAACCCCTCAGGACACTGGCAGTCAAATGTGACAAATTAGGTAAGATAACAGTGACCAGTAATTTTCACAGACTCTGGTGGGTCACTTACCATTTGATTCATTCAATTAGACAATCTCAGTTCAAGCATGCTCAAGGGTATCCAAGTGATCAGTTATTTAGTTCTTTTCATAAAACTAATTACCCATGTTGTATTTAATTATCTAGTTCCCACTTACATGTCCTTATGAGGACAGTGGCACAAGGTTTGTCTGTAACTGTTAACAATCTTTGATACTGAGTGAAATGTTATCTTCATTTTTTCTTTAGGGTTATGGAACATTGTTTTGTATGCTCTAAAAGAAATTTTGGGCATCATACAGAGCACTTGATCTGTTAAAAGTTTACACTTATGAAGTTTCCCACTGAACAATTCCTCTGCTTTGTGGGCATGGAAGCTTTCTCCAATATGTTCAGACTATGTCCCCAAATAAGACTTTGTTAAACTCACATTTTCCAGACACTGTTAGAAACGTCCACTTAAGAGTAGGAAATATATTACATGAAAATCTACAGGCCGAGATACTTATGGCAAAATCAGCATACCTATGACAAAGATAAATTAACTAACATGTCAGCCTGATGAACAGTTTTTTTTCCTTTTTAACTTTACTCTAATGCGTATTAAAACTGACACTAAATGTTATAGGGCAAAACTTCAAACCAAAATCAACATAAATACTGTACCAAATGCACTTTTATGCACTTTAGACATTCTTAATACAGTGAGTTAGTTAGATGGGGTTTAACGACACACCAACACCAACTTAATACAGTGAGATTACTGTGGATTCCAAAAGCTTACCTATTCATCTTACATTACCCATGCTATTCAAAACTCTTAACCCTATGCACTAATGAATATTAACCCTAACAATTATCCTTTTGCAGATATAGTGTGTGCAAGGTTTAACCTCCGATGATATTTAATTACCTTTGACCTTTGACCAGTAAAAATAATAGGGATCATCTACTCAATATGAACAATCCACATGCTAAGTATGAAATCCCTTACAGTTACCTTTCTGAAGAAGTACAAAGTTTTGACGTTTTGACCTCTGGTGACCCCAGATGACCTTTGACCTCCAACAAAAACAACAGGGATCATCTACTTAACATGGGCAATTTACATGCTATAAATAAGAACTCTCACAGTTACCCTTCTTGACATACAGTGTTTACACGGTTTTGACCTTTTTACTTCTAGTGACCCCAGATGACCTTTGATCTCCACCAAAAACAATAGAGATCATCTACTCAATATGGGCAATTCACATGGTAAGTATGAGATCACTCACATTTTTCCTTCTGGAGATATCGTGTTTACAAGCAATTTCCAAGGTACTTACCATTTGACCCCCGGTTACCCCAAATAGCCTTTGACCTTCACCAAAAACAGTAGGGATCTTCTACTCAATGTGGGCAATCTTACATGCCAAGTTTGAAATCTCCCAGACTTACCCCATACACACACACACGACATCACCATCGCATATATTCCTTGCCTGCCTTCGGCAAGGAATACAACAGAATGCAAAAATGCATTGAGGTTTCGATGATACATAATTATTCCGTTTCAAAGAACGCCATCATGCACCATTTTCTTCTCATTCAAGTGTTATACTAGCACGTTCAAAAAATATTTGTCATTTCTGATCACCTTTTGACCTCAATAAAAGCCATACATAGCTAGACAGGCAAACAACAGACAGACAGATGGACAAACAACTATCTCGAAAGATCGTACTTAAAAAGGTTCCTAGACTTTGATCTCTGGAGACCCCAGATGACCTTTCATTTCTGTCAAACACAATGGGGCTAAATCGAGGGTAGAAAATCGCATTTATTCCGCCTAAATAGGGAAACTTGGCATATCTGCCTTTGACCATTTCCTGACCATAACCTATCCACATGCCAAATATGAATTCTATTCAAGTTTCCTACATTGAGATAAAAAATTTCAAACTTTGACATCTGCCACAAAAACAGGAGCATTTCCTGACCATAACGTTCTACATATTAAATATGAAATCTATCCAAGCTTCCCATCTTGAGATTTCATGTTAACAAGATTTTTAGACTTTGACCCCTGGTGACCCCAGGTGACCTTCGCCAAAATTAAATAGGACCATCTACTGTTTAAAATGCATCCACATGCCAAATATGAATTCTATTCAAAGTTTTCTACCTTGAGATATCGCGTTAACAAGGTTTTCAGACTTTGACCCCTGCTGACCACCTCCTGACCATAACGCATTTACATACCTTCAGTTCAGTTCTGGTCTTCGTCGAGAGCGGACGTGTTTCACGGAGCTCTCGCTGATCGTGCTAAATTTTGGCATTGTGCTGTACTGTACTGTGCTGCTTGTTATACTAACATATACTACTATTGTCGATTTACCGAAGTGTTGGATATTGGGTGTGGTCCCTCGCTTGGGGACGTGGTTTGGCCGTGCTCGTTTTAAAGCACGCCTGGTTTATAGTTTTTTGTTGGGTTCCCTTTATTTTTTCCCTGCCTGGGTTTGATCTGCTGTGCTGAAGTTTTCTCTAGTTGCTGCGTGGCCTTGTGCCACAAACCTTTGCTGCTATGCCCGGAGGTCGGGATAGCAGTATCGAAGAACAATAAGGTAGAGGTTAAGGATATATACGTATGATTTGAAGTTCCGGACTGATGCTGCTCGATTAAAGGGGGTTTCCTCCCTGAAGGGAGTGGAGGGTCTGACTGTCACCCCATATGACCGCTCTGTTGTAGTGACAGTGTTGTACCTCAATTTTGAGGTAGATCAGAGCCTGGTAGCGAGGGTTCTAGGACAGTACGGAATTGTCTCAGACTGGCGTTGGGTGAAATACAGTGAGGGTGAATTAGCCGGTATTCTCAACGGAAAGAGACAGTTCCGTATGGAGCTAAAACGAGACATCCCCTCCGTCTTGTTCATAGGGGGTTCTAAGGCCCACATCAGGTATTTTGGCCAGCCCCGCACCTGCTTCCAGTGTAGGGAGGAGGGGCATGAGGCCAAGTCATGCCCAAACAAACGTTGTGGCAGATGCCTGCAGTTGGGGCATGAGAGGGCAACATGTCCCAATGAGGTGCGGTGTAACCTGTGTGGGGAGAGGGACATGTCTCTGGTGCCTGCCCCACATCGTACTCTGCGCGTGCAAGTGCAGATGTGGGGCCGGCAAGTGAACCCTTGTCTTCAGACCCTGAACCAATGGTGGAGAAACCCAGGTCCCCTACGCCTGATGAGGTGGCACATCAGGTGGAACAAGAGTACCTAGCTTCTAAGGGATGTGAAGTGGTCTGTGGGAACCCTGAGGTAGGCCCTTCCCAACCCTCCACATCGGTACCTGAGTCACACTCTCCACCAGCTCCCGGGGAGGCTGGAATACAAACAGTGGAGCACGACCTTAGAATGTCTTCGGACTCGGAATCTGACTCTGCCATGTCAGATGTGGGAGGACCTGCCTCAGAGCCTCCACCAAAGGACCCACCATCTGGGGAGGGCTGGTTTGATTTGTGTGAGGCCGTTGAACTTGAGCCCAAGTTGAAGAGGTCGGCCTCAGGGGAGGTGTCCGACCGGGGAGGGGGAGCTAGTCCTTCTGTGCCACCAGCACCAGACCCATGTAATAAAAAGGCAAGGTCAGAGACAGTTTTGTAATTTCACACTCCACATTTCATGAATGGTCCCCTGTCCCTCATGACCCTGAATGTTAACGGCATGAGGGACAGTCGGAAGCGGTTCAGAATATTCCAATTTTGTAAGTCATTGGGTGTGGACTTCGTTTTCCTCCAAGAGACTCATTGTTAATGAGGACGATGTCTACACCTGGTCCTACGAATGGGGTGGGGGTTTGTACGCTTCCTTTGGTTCCGCATCTTCCTGTGGATCTGTCATTTTAGTTTCTCCAAGATGGACTTCCCTGGTCGGAAAGGTTGATCATGATCATGAGGGCCGGTTGGTATGCATTACCATCAAACATCCTTGCGGGAACTTCTTCTTATGTAACGTTTATGACCCCAACCAACCTACAGACAGAAGGAATTTTTTTGCTACCCTGCCATCCTTCGTTCCTGGCTGTGCCCCTTGTATCCTATCTGGAGACTTCAATTGTGTCCCTGACACACGGTTTGATCGAATGTCCACCTTCACATCTTCGGGCTGTAGTGTCGGTATGGTGGAGTTGGACATGTTCACAAAGAATCACGATATGGTTGACGTTTGGAGAGTGCAGCATCCTGGCTTGTCCGTGTTCACTTGGCACCGCCCTGATGGCACGGACGCCTCAAGGTTGGACAGGGTGTACGCTCCAACGGCTCTGTCACCAAGTGATTGCGAAGTTGTGGCATGTCCAATTTCGGACCATGATGCAGTTACTGTCTCATTCAGACCCCCAGAGTCATGGCCAGTAGGGAGGGGGTTCTGGAAAATGAACACAGATATTCTAACGGAGGCTGAATATAGCAAAGATTTTAAGGCCAGATACGAAGGGTGGCGAAATTTGAGGCCGGCCTTTTCAACAGATTTAGAGTGGTGGGATGATGTAAAGACCCGCATCAAACAGTTTACAGTGGAATATTGTGTAGCAAGAGCTCGTCGAAGAAGGGAGGAGTTCCTTTCACTTTGCTCTAGGGAGAGGAACGGGGACCACTCCGCATGCAATCCAACAGTACCTTGATGGAAAACTACACGGGGCCCGGGTTCGTGCTCGTGTGCATTGTGTGGAGGCGGAGGAGAAACCAACCATTAAGTTCTACCGGGACGTCACAAAGAATGCCATCGATCGCAGTATAAAAGCTGTCCGTGACGCCCACGGTGTGGTACATAAGGACCCTCTCGACATTGTAGAAGTGTATAAAAACTTTTATGAGCAGCTGTATACCCAGGCAGATGTCGATGAAGACCTTCAAAAGTCCCTATTAGATAATATTGACAAAACCCCCTCTAAAGATCAGAATGATGAACTTGGCTCCCCTTTGACTGTTGACGAGCTCTGGAAGGCAGTGGCGAAGATGAAAGGCGGAAAGGCACCTGGATCCGACGGTATTCCAGTAGAATTCTATAAACGCTTCTGGGATACCGTAGCACATGATCTCCGTGACGTATTCGTCTCTGGCTTCCTTGCTGGCTCATTGAGCCACTCGCAGCGCACAGGCATAATAACTTTGCTGCCTAAGTCAGGAGACCCCCTCGAACCGAAAAACAAACGGCCAATCACCTTGTTAAATGTAGATTACAAGATTCTGGCGAAAGCCCTTTGCAACAGGCTAGGCACATTTATGCCAGATCTTGTAGGGTCCTTTCAGACTTGTGCGGTGCGGGGACACAGTATTCAGCAGAACCTATGGGTGGTGCGGGACTTAGTTGAATACGTGATGGACTGTGATCTTCCATGTGCCCTTGTCTCCCTCGATCAGGAGAAGGCCTTCGACATGGTTGATCATGGATTCCTCTTTAAAATTTTAAAGAAGTTTTGCTTGAATCCAGTTTTTGTTAAATGGACCTCCTTATTGTACAATAGTGTTATCGTTAATGGCCTACCGTCAGACCCCTTCAGTGTCCAACGTGGTGTACGGCAGGGGTGCCCCGTATCACCTTTACTCTACGTATTGTTTAGTGAATCAATAGCAAGAGCCTTTCAAGTAGAGCCTTTGTTTCAACCATTTCACATTCCCGGTGGTGTTGAAGTTAAGTGCCTTCAGTATGCCGATGACGTCACATGCGTAGTCTCCGACCTAGCTTCCTTCAAGGCCCTTAGTGGCACGTTGTCTAAGTTTCAAAGAGCCACAGGTGCCAGACTGAATCCCAATAAGACCTAAGGACTTCGCCTAGGTAAGTGGCGGTCAAGAAGACTGCCCTTCGCTGCATCATGGGTAGACGACGCCATAAGGATAAACGGCATATGGTTTGGTTATGGGCAAACCGAGTTACTTACCTGGAATGAGAAAGTGGACCTGGTGGAAGCTAGGTTGAAAGACTTCGGGGAGCGCCACATTAGCCTGTTCGGAAAGGTGACAGTTATCAATCGTTTTATTTATCCCCTTTTGTGGTATCCAGGCACCGTTCTGGCTGCTCCAAAGGGTGTCCTGTTGCGTCTCGAGAGGGCTGTGTTTAGGTTTTTATGGTCAGGGAAGACGGAGCTCGTAAGAAGAGGGATGGTATATCAGGATGTTAGGCGTGGTGGGTTGGGTCATGTGCATTTTCCTTCCAAACTCCGTTTTCTCCTGACCAAGTGTGTTTATAGTGCTGTAGACAGCAGAATGCCTTTTGCCTATTTTGTCCGTTATTGGGGGGGATTATCATTCCGTCGGTTCTTTCCCTCCCTGTTTAGTAACAGTGAACCCCACAGCTGGAGGCCCTCGGAAGCATACAGTCAAATGAGAGAAACGCTCCGAATTATATCTAAGAGTTGGGGACGTTTCGCAGTTAAGTGCAAGAGACCTTTACCAGGCTGTTTTTGAAGAATTGGTTGGCCAGGTCCAATCCAATCACTATGCTTCAGGGTCGGAAGTGTGGCGTGTGGTCCACAGCAGATCATTAGATTACCGCAGGCGAGACCTGTTGTGGCGAATCGCACATGATGCGATTGTTACTAATCTCAAGCGTCTTCGGTGGCGTCTTGGAGATGGAATTTGCCCACGCACTGGATGCACAGGGTGGGAAAGTGTGTCACATGTGTTTTGGCAGTGCGAATTTGTGGCCCTCCTTTGGGAATGGTTCCAAGTCCTGACTGATCGCTTGACGATGGGCAACACATGGGCGGTCGGCCGGGACTATGCTTTATATGGTCTTTCACCCCCGCCATGCAATACAAGTATTCAGGGCATACTTACCTTTGCTTCGGCCTCCATAAAGCTGGCCTTATGGAGAGACCGATGTAACGTTGTTTTTAGGGGGATGGGGAAGCCTGCGGACGTCGTCCTGGCATCGGTGAAGGCGGAGGTGAGGCTGAGGGTTGAATCCGACTTCGTTCGTTTGCCAAGGTCGGCGTTCGGTAGGCGATGGGGTCCACTCGTTTCGGTGAGGGGAGGCCGTGTGGTGGTCAATTTGTAATAGGGTGGATATGTAAGGGGCTTGTAAATATCTGTGTGTATAATTTTCTGTACATAGTTTTGTAAATATCTGTATATATAGCTTTTTTCTTAAAGTCCCCACGACTCTCTGGCGAAGAGCCAAGGGGCGAAAACCAAACGATTACTCCCGGAGGAGTTCTGCTCCCTTAAGGAGCTTAACGTCCCAAATGGACAAGTACGCCCTCCAAAGGGCAAACACTGAGTGGTCCTGCTCTAAACTGGCTAAATAGAGCAGAAGCCACAACAATGAGGATACTTTGTTATCACATTGTAAATATCTGTATATATAGCTTATTACTGTAATGAACATAACTTTCTGTTTGATTTAGCAGTCTGTAAATAGTTTTGCGTTTATGTTTTTGCCCGATCCGGTTTCAGTTTTTGTTTTGTATGTGCCGTTTCAATGCACTTAAAAAGCACAATTTTACTGTTGGTTACTACTGTGCCTTGCTATATACTATATACTGCTGTTGCGTGTATTTGACTTTGTATCGTGGGTGTTTCCGACCGTGCTTGGTTCTTGTGGTATTTTGTGTTGGGTTATTTTCCTTCGATTGACGGTTTATTTTAAAAGGTACTGAGGTTTTTGTGTCTGGTGGCCTAGTGCCACACCCCAAGTTGTTGCTATACCCGGAGGTCGGGATAGCACAACCGTTGGGAAACACATGGGCGGTCGGCCAGGACTATGCTTTGTATGGTCTTTCACCCCCGCCATGCAATACGGGTGTTCAGGGCATGCTTACCTTTGTTTCGGCCTCCATAAAGCTGGCCTTATGGAGAGACCGATGTGGCATTGTTTTTGGGGGGATGGGGGGCCCGCGGACGTCGTCCTGGCGTCGGTGAAGGCAGAGGTGAGGGTTGGGTCCGGCTTCGTTCGTTTGCCGGGGTCGGCGTTCGGAGGGCGATGGGGTCCGCTCGTTTCGGTGGGGGGGGGGGGATCGTGTGGTGGTCTATTTGTGATGGGGTGGGTCTGTGAGGTGCTTGTAAATAGTATGTAAATATCTGTGTGTATAGCTTTGTTGCTGTAGTGGACGTGGTTTTCTGTCCATGGTTTTGTGGATATCTGTATGTATGGCGTGTTGCTGTAGTGAACGTGGTTTTTTGTTTGATTTGGCAGTCTGTAAATAGTTTTGCGTTTGTGTTTTTGCCCGGTCCGGTTTCAGTTTTTGTTTTGTATGTGCCGTTTCGGTGCACTTGAAAAGCACGCATTTACATACCTATCTATCCAAGCTTCCTATCTTGAGATATCATGTTAAGAAGATTTTTAGACTTTGACCCCTGTTGACCCCAGGAGACTTTCGATCTGTGCCAAAATTAAATAGGACCATCTATTGACTAAAACGCATTAGGGCTGTGTTTTTTCAGTTAATTCACTATCCGTTAAACTGATTTTGTTAACCGGCGGTTAACCGTTTAACCGAAAATGACGTAATGTTAACACAACAACAAAAAGTCAACACTCCCAAAGAGTGCCATCACTTTTGAAGTCGTGTTTGCCGATGAAAGGATGTGGCAAAAATATTGTTATTTTGCGCTGGGTTTATATCATCTTTTCTCAGTAAAAGTCCATCCCGCATTCACAGAAGCTTTCTTCAGAAAATGTGCATTTTTTAACATTACACCAACTGTTGTATTTTCCCGCCTAGTCCTATGTAATATCGCTAGTTACTTTATGAAACACTCCAACGCCGCTGCTTTGATGCAGCTTGCTTGCGATGCAGTGTTCAATACATGTACAGCGCTCACATGTTTGTCCTTTAAACGGCCAACAAGCCGCAAACATCACAACCAAGCTCTATTACCCTGCATAAATTAAGGAATTCCCAGCATTCCTACTGTGAATTTGTTTACAGTAGGACTTAATTTTCCTTATCATATGACGTCATTACGAACGAAAACAATTATGCATGTGGTCCCATATGCATGCAGTAGACTTGCGTGCGTATCCGCTTTTACCACTCAACAAGGGACCATGTTTTGCTCGGTGACATCATATGCATACAATTTACTGCAAAATTTAAATTGCCTCTGCATCGTGATTGGATCAAATTCGTTGATTCTGAGCCAGCCAATCACAACTCGCGCCATCGCGCATGGGATTAAGTGTGTGAAAATACCAGACCTCATTCGTCTGCCGAGGTCGACGTTCGGCAGGCGGTGGGGGCCAATTATTTCGGTGAGGGCGGTGCGGGTGGTAGTTAACCTGTAACCATGCATGAAGCCAGGTCGTGTCCCAACAGGCGTTGTGGCAAGTGCCTTCAGGTGGGGCATGACAAGGTAGAGTGTCCCAACAAGGTGCGGTGCAACCTCTGTGGGGAGGAGGGACATGTTTCTGGTGCGTGCCCCACATCGTACTCTGCCCATGCCAGTGTGGATGTGGAGCAGCCCCCTGAACCCTCGCAGCAAGACCCAGAGTATTCCACTCAGGAACTGGAGGAGTCAGCTAATGTTGTGGAACAGGACTTCCTTGCCTCCAAACAAACTCCAGAGGCGGACTCCTCACCGTCCTCCCCACTGGCACCCGTGGGGGTTGACGTTTCGTCAGACTCTAGAGTCCATCCCTATGTCCCATAATGGGAAGCCTGCCTCGGAGCCTCCTCCGAAGGACCCACCCACCGGGGAGGGCTGGTTTGACCTATGTGAGGGGGAGGAGTCGTCTTTAAAGAGGTCGGCCTCAGGCGACATGTCAGACCCGGGGGTCCAACACCCTGGAACACCCACACCAAGCCCACGGACTAAAAAGGCCAAGTCTGTGGTGGACACGTAGCCACTCCTTTCACCATGGCAGATTCTCTGTCCCTCCTGACTCTGAATGTTAATGGCATGAGGGACAGTCAGAAGCGGAACAGAATTTTTCAGTTTTGCAGGTCGCTGGGTGTGGACTTCGCTTTCCTCCAGGAGACCCACATTGTGAATGAGGACAATGTCCACACCTGGTCTTTTGAGTGGGGTGGGGGGTTGCACGCTTCCTTTGGTTCAACAACATCTTGTGGTTCGGTTATATTAATTTCGCCAAGGTGGGCTACCCTGGTCGGAAAAGTTAATTCTGATCATGAGGGTCGGTTGGTATGCGTTACCATAAGGCACCCTAGTGGTAGCTTTCTACTATGTAATGTGTACGCACCAAATCGGCCCCCAGACAGGAGAAACTTTTTTACAACCCTGTCATCCTTCGTACCTGGTAGTGCCCCATGTATCCATGCACATCTTCGAGCTGTAGTGTCGGTATGGCGGAGTTGGACATGTTCACAAAGAACCACGACATGGTTGACGTTTGGAGAGTGCAACATCCTGGCTTGTCCGTGTTCACTTGGCACCGCCCTGATGGCACGGACGCCTCAAGGTTGGACCGGGTGTACTCTCCACCTGCGCTGTCACTGAGTGATTGTGAGGTTGTGGCATGTCCAATTTCAGACCACGATGCAGTTACCGTCTCCTTCCAGCCCCCAGAGTCATGGCCAACGGGGAGAGGATTCTGGAAAATGAACACGGATATTCTGACAGAGGCTGACTATAACGAACAATTTAAAGCCAGGTACGAAGAGTGGCGGACACTGAGGCCGGCCTTTTCAACGGGCTTAGAATGGTGGGATGAAGTAAAGTCTCGCATCAAACAGTTTACAGTTGAGTACTGTGTAGCAAGAGATCGTCGAAGAAGGGGAGAGTTCCTCTCGCTCTGCTCCAGAGATAGGAACGGGGACACCTCCGCACTCCACGCCATCCAGCAGCACCTTGATCAGAAATTGCACGGGGCCCGCATTCGTGCTCGTGTGCTTTGCGTGGAGGCGGAGGAGAAACCAACCATCAAATTTTACCAGGACGTCACAAAGTATGCCATTGATCGCCGTGTAAGAGCAGTCCGTGACGTCCATGGTACAGTACAGAAGGACCCCATCGACATTGTGGAAGTATATAAGAACTTCTATGAACAGCTTTACACCCAGGGAGATGTCGATGAGGATCTTCAGCAGTCCCTTTTAGATAATATTAACAAGTTCCCCTCTACAGAGCAGAACGATGAACTTGGTTCCCCCTTGACTGTCGACGAGCTCTGGAAGGCAGTGGCGAAAATGAAGGCCGGAAAGTCACCTGGGTCGGACGGTATTCCGGTAGAATTCTACAAACGCTTTTGGGGTACCGTGGGACACGATCTCCGCGATGTATTCACCTCCGCCTTCCTCGCTGGATCGTTGAGTGATTACCTTGTTGCCCAAGTCTGGAGACCCCCTTGAACCGAAAAACAAGCGACCAATTACTCTTTTAAATGTGGACTACAAGATCCTGGCGAAAGCTCTTTGCAACAGATTGGGCTCTGTCATGCCGGATCTTGTAGGTCCTTTTCAGACATGTGCGGTGCGGGGACACAGTATTCAGCAAAACCTCTGGTTGGTGCGGGACTTAGTTGAGTATGTGACAGACCGTGATCTTCCATGTGCGCTTGTCTCCCTCGATCAGGAGAAGGCCTTCGACATGGTTGATCACGGATTCCTTTTTAAAGTCTTGATGAAGTTTAGTTTGAATCCAGGTTTTGTTAAATGGATCGCCTTATTGTATAAAAGTGTATATAGTCGTGTTATTGTAAATGGCCTACCGTCGGACCCCTTCAGGGTCCAGCGCGGGGTACGCCAGGGGTGCCCCCTGTCACCTTTACTCTATGTGTTATTTAGTGAATCCCTTGCGAGAGCCCTCGAAGTTGAGCCTTTGTTCCGCTCTTTTCGCATACCCGGTGGAGCTGAAGTCAAGTGCCTCCAGTATGCTGATGACGTCACATGCATAGTCTCTGACCTAGCTTCCTTCAGGGCCCTTACTGGCACCCTGTCCACGTTTCAAAGAGCGACAGGTGCCAAACTGAATCCCAAAAAGACCAAAGGACTTCGTCTAGGTAAGTGGCGGTGGAAACGGCTACCCTTCACAGCATCATGGGTTGACGACGCCATGAAAATCAATGGTATATGGTTCGGTTACGGCTCTCCCGAGTTACTTACCTGGAATGAGAAAGTGGACCTGGTGGAGGCTAGGATCACAGACTACGGAGGACGCTACATTAGTCTGTTGGGGAAAGCAACTGTAATTAATCGTTTCATCTACCCTCTCTTGTGGTACCCGGGCACTGTTCTGGCTGCTCCAGAAAGTGTCCTTGTGCGACTTGAGAGGGTTGTCTTTAAGTTCCTATGGTCAGGGAAAACGGAGCTGGTCAAAAGGAAGGTGGCGTACCAGGACCTTCAGCACGGGGGACTTGGCCTTGTGCATTTTCCCTCAAAGCTCCGTTTTCTCCTGGCCAAGTGTATTTTTAGTGCTGTGGAAAGTGAAATGCCATTTTCCTACTTTGTCCGTTATTGGGGGGGAATATCACTCCGTAGGTTCTTTCCGACCCTGTTTAGAAGTAGTGCCCCTCACAGTTGGAGGCCTTCGGGGGCATATTGTCACATGAGGGACACTCTCCGTATGATGTCAACAGCAGGGGACGTCTCGCAGTTCAGTGCAGGGGACCTGTACCGGGGCATTTTTGATGACTTGGTCGGCCAGGCCCAACCGAACAACTGTGCATTGGGACCGGAAGTGTGGCGCGTAGTGCACAGCAGGTCACTAGACTACCGCCAGCGAGACCTGTTGTGGCGAATTGCACACGATGCCATCGTTACCAACCTCAAGCGCCTCCGGTGGCGTCTTGGAGATGGCATTTGCCCCCGCACTGGGTGCACAAAGTGGGAGAGTGTGCCTCATCTGTTTTGGCACTGTAGCTTTGTGGCGCTCCTCTGGGAGTGGTTTCAAGTCCTGGCTGACCGCCTGACGTTTTGTAACACCTGGGCTGTCAGCCAGGACTATGCTTTGTACGGTCTATCGCCCCCACCATGTAACACAAGTGTTCATGGTATACTCACCTTTGTTTCGGCATCGGTTAAGCTGGCCATATGGAGAGACCGTTGTAATATAGTCTTTAGGAGGGAGGGGAGGCCTGCGACGTCGTCCTGGCGTCGGTGAGGACGGAGATTAAACTGAAGGTTGAGGCAGACTTCATTCGTCTGCCGAGGTCGACGTTCGGCAGGCGGTGGGGGCCAATTATTTCGGTGAGGGCGGGGCGGGTGGTAGTTAACCTGTAACCATGTGTGATTAAATATGTAAATAGCTTTGTATATAGCAACACAAATTTTTGTTTCTTGGTGAATGTTAAGGTTCTGTAAATAGCCTTTGCCTTTGTGTTTTTGTCCGGTCTGGTTTGAGTTCCTGTCCCTTTGTTTCTCAGTGCCCGTTTTGATGCACTTAAAAAGCACACCAGACCTCCGAACGAATCTTTGCATGCGTGAATTTTTCGGGGATCCGACTAAAGTGCATTTCAGTTGCTAATTATTTTTAAACAAGACGTAAGGTTTGGACAAGAAGTGCCAAAAATACGGGAGTATTTATATGAGAAAGGAACCATAACATACGCTAATCAATTCCATTCTTTTGCCGTCCAGAACCACTAAAAATTAGATTGTTGCGTATTTTTACATGCATCGTAGGGTGGACTTCTACAGTACAGTTCGTTATCGCAACTATACAACCCAGGTGGTTCAACGAACTGCGTATGCTTATTCATAAGTATCAACATGGAATGTTCCATTTTATATGATATTGTGCAAACAAAAAATGGCAGGAATTATCTGTTGCTAAAGATCGTATTTTAGAGGTTAAGGTTAATTGTGCCTCCGTAGGCTCTAGGTGGGTAGAGTCTCAGAAGCAACCTTTTGGAGTTATTTCCATTTCGATTTTCTTAGTTTCTGGAAGACTCAACACAAACTTTCCACATTTAAAATTAACCTTGACTTTAAAATATCTTAGATTTATACAAAGGTTATAGACAGACAACATGGTTTCACTCAGGAGCAAGTGAGAAAAATTTGCTATGGTGGAGACAAAAATGTACAGATTGCCTACTTAAACTTCTGAATGTTTGAAATAACAAAACAAAGGAACAAAAATTAATGCCTCTTTGATGAATTTGCTTACTGTACCTTCTGTACCATGCTCCAGTCAGTTCATTTTTTCGTTTTCTTTTATTTTAAAGCAGGAAACAGTCAACTCTTTTCAAACTAACAACTAAGCAAAGATGAGGTGGATGAATTACTATTGCACTTGCAGTCCAGCAGCAGTGTCCATCGGTCCCCTTCGGCGGTTACTGCCTGTTGCCCACCGGCGGCCCGGCAGAGGGCCAACCGCGGGAAACAGGGTCGGTAAAACAGCGGCCCGACGTTGGTTGCCATCTATCTACCGCATTCGGACCGACGGTGGGCCAACCACGGCGTTAGAGCCGGCCCACCCGCGGCAAACGGCGGCTATATGAGGTATAATACGCGTACCTCGGGTATAGGTTTTGGTAATTAAAATTACATTTCTGGCGGATCTTTTAGAAATGTTTTCATTATCTCTTCTATGAATTGAAAGACGTGAGGATGGGAAAGGATTACTAAATATAAAGCGACCTTTCTTTGAGATACTTTGTTCTTTGCTTTGTTTAAAAAGGTAGAATCTTTAAATGTTTAGATGGAAATGGAGTACAAAGGTTAATGTTTGGGGATGGAAACTTAGTTTTAGAAGATTGTCATTTTAGACTTACAATGATTGTATAGAACTTTTTGTTAAAAATTTCTAGCCAACAACACAACTTGAAGCATTAAAAAACAAGAACGAAATATGACTTCATATTTCAAACATCAGGGGAAACTTTAATTTGAGTTTACCCCATTTCCAAACGCCTTACAGAAAGATAAGATTAAATTAGAAAATCAGCAATAATTATTTCGTAAGTTTTGTCTGATTCTCCTTGCCAGTGTTTCTACCCCTTGCCTCCCATGACAGATATAAATATGAAGAAATGGCGCTATGTTAATTTTTTCCCTAAGTTAACTTGACTTAGGACATTGAAAGCCTGTATCAAATATCAACAAAGGCTTATAAAAACTCTAGGCTGATTATGTTGGGTATAATATTCTTCTTTTGATAGCTCGATAAAAGTGTCCTCCAGCAGTTTTAAAGCGGAAATGCTAGCAACTGTCAAAAAACATGATTTTGTTTTTAACATTCTGATCGGGAAATAACCCTTTACAATTTGTTGACCTTGAATACCTTTTGTTACAAATTGTTGATTTCACGCATCAAAACTACTTTGTTAGCCATTAATATTCAAATTTCATACAACAAGTTCGATACAGAAATCATACTTTGCAAAATATGTGACATCCATTTTCAAACTTTGATTGAGCTAACTACTTGATCCTTTCTTGAGTAGGCCCACCATTGTCTGTCACGCGATCAATCAACACCTAACTTCCATTCAAACGTACCACTCTTCGTTTGCATAAAATATGAGAAGGACATTGAATGGGGGTGAAAGGAATTTTATGGATACACTACATGTAACTCTCCCTGTTTCAAAAAATTAACAAACAAATCAGAAAAGTGCTTAGGGCCCCATTGCAAGTCAATACAAATTGTTTACTTTTCAAGAATATCAATATTTAAATAATGAGCGACAACTGTAACAAACTCATTTTAATCTTCGCAGAAACCTCTGCAATTATAGGCCCAGTTCTCTCACCCCAAACAGTACCAATTCTCCTAACCTTCTTACTGAAGCCCCCCCCCCCCCCCACAATTCTCCATCCAGACACAATCTCAGTTTATTGCTTCAGGGTGAGTATAGAAAAACTCAATTTATATAATCAAAACACTCTCATGCTGTGTAATATAAGCTTTGGCACTCTGCATTGTTTGAATTAGCTCAATCAAAGAGCTGTGCCAATTGAGAATTTAGGTACCCCGGTACCAAAATTGTAGTTTGGGGTGAGAGGCTTGGCCCTTTAAGGAAAAAGAAGTCACATGTTCAAGGTTGGATTTTTCATGCTATCATAAGGCTGAAGTGAACTGGTGGCCAAAAGGCTATGAACGTTGTGGTCGTTGTGTCATTCCAAAAAATACCAGCATATTGGACCTCATAACAAAAAATGTTCTTTTTGTCATGGGCCCCTTTAAATAAGAAGAAATGTGCCCTTAAAAATTAAGCAGTAATTTTTCCTTGTAATTTTGTCTTATTTATAGCCCTGGCATATGGAATTAGTCATTATAGTCAGCAAACATGCATATCTCTACAAAGCCTTGCAATATGAGTCACATTTATAATCTTAAAAGAAATTAAAAAAAAAAAATAGCAGCACAGCAAAATAAAAAACAAAATATTGAAACAACAAACACACACACAAAAGCTCCTCCTTACCATGTCTCATGTGATTGTGATTGTGGTGACCCAAACCCCTGTGCTTATATTCCTGGTACACCATTTTTCTTTTGACTAGCTCCGTTTTTCCTGACCACAGAAATCCAAATATGGCCCTCTCAAGTCGTATCAGAACTCTCTCTGGAGCAGCCAGAACAGTGCCCGGGTACCACAAGAGAGGATAAACAAAACGGTTGATTACTGTCACCTTTCCCAAAAAAGTTAGATACCTACGACGCTGAGAAAGGGAGGGACTTCCACCGCCACTTGCCTAGACGGAGTCCCTTGGTTTTAGTGGGATTCAGTCTGGCACCTGTCGCCCTCTGAAAGGTAGACAGCGTGTCAGAAAGAGCCCCAAATGAAGGTAGGTCGGAGACCACACAAGTGACATCATCAGCATACTGGAGGCATTTGACTTTGGCTCCACCAGGTATGTGAAAGGGTTTGAACGAAGACTCAACTTGTAAGGCTCTAGTTAGAGTGACAGTGGGCACCCCTGACGTACCCCACGTCGGTATGGTAGGCCATTAACCACAACCCGACTATATACACTATCATACAATAGGGTTCCCATTTAACAGATCAACTTCACATACTCAACTAGGTCCTGCACCAACCAGAGGTTCTGCTGAATACTGTGTCCACGCACCGCACATGTCTGGTAAGGCCCTACAAGATCCGGCATAACTGTGCCCAGCCTGTTACAAAGGGCTTTCGCCAGGATCTTGTAATCCACATTCAACAGGGTGATGGGCCGCTTATTTTTGGGCTCGAGTGAATCTCCAGACTTGGGTAGCAGGGTTATTACGCCGGTGCGCTGCGAGGTGCTCAATGAGCCGCCAAGGAAGGCAGAGACGTACCCATCACGGAGATCATGTCCATCGGTACCCCAGAAGCGTTTGTAAAGCTCCACTGGTATACCGTCGGCTCCGGGTGTCTTTCCTCCTTTCATATTGGCTACTGCCTTCCAGAGCTGGACGACAGTCAATGGGGCGCCAAGTTCATCATTCTGCTTTTTCGTGGAGGACTTGTCAATATCGTCTAACAGGGTTAATTGAAGTCCCTCATCGACATCTGCATGAGTGTAAAGCTTTTCATAGAAGCTTTTAAATACTTCCACCATGTCAAGAGGGTCCTTCTGTACTGTACCATGGGCGTCTCGCACCGCCTTTATGCGGCGGTCAATGGGGTACTGCGAGGCATCCCTGTAGAACTTGATTGTAGGCTTTTCCTCCGCCTCCACGCAATGCACGCGGGCACGAATACGAGCCCCATGCAGTTTTTGATTCCTTGCCGAAGGCAGGCAAGGAATCTATGCGATGGTGATGTCGTGTGTGTGTATGTATGTGTGTGTGTGACGCCTGCTTGTAAACACGATATCTCAAGAAGGGTAACTCCCAGGGATCTCAAACTTGGCATGTAGATTGTCCACATTGAGTAGATGGTCCCTATTTTTTTTGGTAGAGGTCAAAGGTCATTTGGGGTCACCAGAGGGAAAAAGGTCAAAACCTTGTAAACACTATCTCAAGAAGTGTAAATGTGAGGGATCTCATACAGTAGATGATCCCTATTATTTTTGGTGGAGGTCAAAGGTCATTTGGGGTCATCAGAGACGAAAAGCTCAAAAACTTGTAAACACCATATGTCAAGAAAGGTAACTTGCCAGGAATCTCATATTTACTAAGTGGATTGTCCATATTGAGTAGATGACCCCTATTGTTTTTATTGGATGTCAAAGGTCATTTGGGGTCATCAGAGTTCAAAACATCTAAACCTTGCAAACACTACATCTCAAAAGAGTATATAACTGTTGAAGTTAATGTCCATGAATGGTTAGGGTGAAAGGGTAAAAATAATTTTTGGCATGGGTAATGTAATAGGCATAGGGTATATAATTTTTTTGGAACAGTTTATTAACTTCACTTTGTTAATTCTTTAGTGAGGTAATTTTGAAAATGTATTTGTTAAGTACTGAAGCAAACTCATAGGAAGAAGGTCTAAGGTGCACAAAAAGGCACATCACATGGTACAGTAGTTACTGTACAGTATGTTGATTCTGGCATGAAATTGTGCCCTGTTATTACATTAAGTTCCAAGTATTAATACATGAAAAAGTGGGCAGAGCAAAATATACAATCTTAAAAGGCAAAATCTGTTCATCAGGCTGGCCTACATGCTTCAATGCTCATGGGTATGCTGATTTTGCAGCCACAAGTAAATAGATTTTCATGAAACTGATGTGGAACATGTGAGTTTAAACAGTCTGCATAAGGGTCATTTAGGGACATAGTATAAACTTTGAACAGAGAGTACTCTGTGTGATGCACAAGAATCTCATTTATAACATACTTACATTGCTTTTTCAATAACCTTAAAGAAAACCTGAAGAAAACATTAAATTTAGTGGCAAAAAGTGTTAATATTTGACAAACCTTGTGCCTACTGTCCTCATGAGGACATGTGCATGCAAGTATGCATTAATTGGAAGTGGGAATTGATCAATTAGATATACCACAGTTAATTAGTTTTACAAAAAAGAACCTAATTTACACTGATCATTTGGTATCAAATACCCTTCAGGGCACATGAACTGTCATTGCCTAATAGAGTGAATCAAATTGTGACTGACCCATTCTTTGCCATTTGGTCACAGTTATCTGGCCCAATTTTTCACAGTTGACTGCCAGTTATCCCCACAGTGTCCTGAAGGATTACCTCATACAAACAAACAGCTCAATTGACTTAAGCTTTTTACTGTATAAGTGGTGTTAATTGACTCTTATAAACCCTCTGAAGAAAGCTTATTTTTATCTCATTACATAACCATGACAGCCCATTGTTTGTATATACTCCTATTTCCTGCCATTCCCTGCAGGCATTCGGTACTCTATTTGTGGTCAAAATGTCAGACCTCCATGAAAGTCACACCTCTGCTAAATCCAGCATAAAATAACTGTCCACATTATCTTGTCTCATCTGACCACAAATAAAAGTTGTTTGCCTAGCCCTTGTCTGGAGATGGAGAAGTTCATGTACACTGATCAAGTTTCTAAACTGAAAGTCATCTAAGAAATACTGTAGATTGACACCCTTCAGAAATTAGTGTCCTTTACATAGAAGCTGGTGGAATTGAACAAATACTGTGTTTGTATAAGGAATTTTGTTGAACACAACTTTAAACATTGGTGTCTGTCTAGATTGGGGTTTCTGCTTTACAGTTTCAATACATGCTCTACAGTGATTATTTGTCACTTAGTTTCATTCTAGAATTTGTTTTAAATTTTTGATAGCATAAAATGTATCAGCATACTACTTACCTCATCTCTGCATATATCTGGATAACCGCACCAAAAAAGTAACCCCTGTGTGAAGGATTATATAGTTATGTCAAATATCATCATCGAGTGGGAGTTCTTGTCTCACATTTCATTTTTATCCATGTCACTATCCCCCCCCCCCCCCCACAAAAAAAAAGGTGTACCAGCTTTATGCATAGAACCATTGCTTCAAGATTACCCTTTATGACACTTTTCAAAAGTATTAAGATTTTATTTTGCATTGCTGCTGTCGTTTAAAAGTAGTTCAGGTAATAAGAGCAAGCATAATGTTGTATACTGTGTATCAAACAAGGAAAACTTGTACTGTATGTTATGCTGTACCTACAGTATAAGTAGACAAAAGGGGAATTAAAAGTCTTGTTAAATTATGGATAAACATGCTCCTTTAAATCAAAATTTTGGGTATTGAGGATAGCTCTCTATATAATGATGTCTCTATGATCCAAAAAGCTGACTGCATTGAGGTTAGTGTTACAACAAGCCCTAATCCTAACAGTCATCCATAAATTGGAACATACAGTAGAGACATCTCAACAGAAAGGTGTAACCTTGGCTATAAGTGATGGTCCTTTTGTATTTGTTTTTTGGTGTAATGCCCTTCACAATGCCTATGATATCCTTGAAAATTAACAAAAAATAGGAACCCTAATAATCCAGAAATTAACAAGATTTGTAATTTACCTTAAATTGTCTGATTGTAGGAACACCACATAACAGAGTGCAAGTCGTGTCCTTTGTTTGATACACAGTAGATACTATTATGCTAGTTTTGATTACCTGAACTACAGTACTTTCTGAAAAACAAGTCTTACTGAGAGGGCTAAATAAGTGTAAGACACTATCTCCAGACAGGTAGGAAATGGTTAAAGCCATTGAGCTGTACGATTCAATGAGAAAACCCCTCAGGACACTGTGGCAGTCAAATGTGATGAATTAGGTATTAAAGATAACAGTGACCAGCAATTTTCACAGACTCTGGTGGGTCAGTTACAATTTGATTCATTCAATTGGGCAATCTCAGTTCAAGCATGCTCAGGGGTATTTGATCCAAATGATCAGTTATTTAGTTCTTTTTATAAAACTAATTACCCGTGGTGTATTTTATTATCTAGTTCCCACTTCCATGTCCTTATGAGGACAGTGGCACAAGGTTTGTCTGTAACTTTTAACAATCTTTGATACTCAATTTAATGTATCTTCATATTTTCTTCAGGCTAACCCTGTGTTTTCCAGTCTGTGTTCTCACGTTCCCAGTGTTTCGTTGATTGGATAGTGTTACCATAGTAACGAGGCCAAATATTTCACATGCTGATTACAGCAAAATTTAAGAACATACCTGTCATCAGTGCCATAAATACCTGTGACCTTGCTTGATTAAAACAAACTCGATGTTTAAAACTGCTTAACCCTGCGATTTGAGGTGGATCGAAATTTAAACACCGACCCCGCGTTAACCCATGTTACTCGAGCATGAGGTAACACAGTGTTACCTCGAGCGCGGGGTATGTGAGAACACAGTATTTAGACAGTTTTCTGGCATATTAAAGCTGTGTGAGAAATTCCTCTTGTATGTGGAGATCAAAGGTTTGAGGTGACAATTAGATCAAACTTTGTAGACATAATATTTTTAGGGGGATAACTGTGAGGGATCTCATACCATGGAGGTAGTACTTCCATACTCATACTGTGCTAAGCTTAATTTTGAATTGCTCATGTTGGTAAGGTGATCACTATTGTTTTTAAGGGGTCAAAAGGCCATTTTGGGTCATATGAGGTCAAAAAGTTTTAACCTTACTAGTATTATATCTCAATTAAGTAGGATAATTGTATGGGATCTCATGCCTGTCATGTTTGTTTCCATGTTTGCTATGATATATCATACGGCAAGGAATCACTAAGCCTGTTGGCTTTCTAGTTTATCAAGATGTTGCTGAATTGCATTCCTCTCCCTGGAGCAGAGCGAGAGGAACTGCTCCCTTCTTCGACGAGCTCTTGCTACACAGTACTCAATAGTGAACTGCTTGATGCGGGACTTAACGTCATCCCACCAATCTAAACCCGTTGGGAAGGCTGGCTTCAATGTCCTCCACCCTTCGTACCTGGCCTTTAACTGTTCATTATATTCTGTCTCTGCTAAAATATCAATATTCATTTTCCAGAAGCCCCTCCCTGTTGGCCATGACTCAGGGGGTTGAAAGGAGACAGTAACTGGTCCGAAATTGGACATGGCACAACATCACAACTGGTTGGTGACAGAGCCAGTGGAGAGTAAACCCGGTCTAGCCGTGATGCCTCCGTGCCATCTGGTCGGTGCCAAGTGAACACGGACAAACCCAGGTGTTGTGCTCTCCAAACGTCAACCATGTCATGGTTCTTTGTGAACCATGTCCAATTCCACTATTCCAACACCACCGCTGGAAGGCGTACACGAGAACAGTCTGTCCAGCCGAGTGTCGGGGACGCAGTTAAATCTCCAGCCAGGATACACGGGGAACCGCCAGGGACAAAGGATGGTAGGATGGTGAAAAAGTTCTTCCTATCGGAGGGCCGATTTGGCGCGTACACATTACAAAGCAAGAAGCTACCACTTGGGTGCTTTATGGTAACGCATACCAAACGGCCCTCGTGATCAGAATCAACTTTTCCACTGTTCCACAAGAAGATGCCAAACCAAAGGAAGCATGCAATCCTCCACCCCACTCGAAGGACCAGGTGTGGACACCGTCCTCATTCACTATATGCGTCTCTTGGAGTAGAGGAAAGTCCACACCCAGTGACCTACAAAACAGAAATATTCTGGCCCGCTTCCTGCTGTCCCTAATACTGTCCCTAATACAGTTGACGTTCAGGGTCAAGAGGGACAGGGGGACAGCCATATGGCAAGCCGTTTTAACATTTACCTCACTTAAGTGGAATGCATTTCACTTAAGTGGAATACAATTCCACTTAAGTGGAATACATTTCACTTAAGTAAAATGTATTCCACTTAAGTGGAATGACATGGATCGCTACCGTATTTAACTTAAGCTTAATTGAATTTCACTTAAGCTGAATTGAATTCCACTTAAGTGGAATTCAATTCTATTCGACTTAAGCGAAATGTGATTGGTCCAATTCTCTTCGACTTCAGTGAAATGTGATTGGTCAGCTCCCGGGAGGCTTTGATTGGCTAAGCCATAGCGCGCTAGACTGCACTATATAAAATATTCAAAGAGTCGACGCTAGGCCTGCAGCGCATGTAGCAGCTAGATATTATACTGGATTCATAAGCCGGTCAGCCCAATAAACAAGGCGCAAGGCGTCGTTAATGTTTGACACCAATAAGAACAATACAATCGGTCATGTCATCCTTGCAAGTTGTGGCAGCCACGGCCGAAGCCAAGTCCGACTCCGACAAACAGAGGTAAGCCTAACGTTAGGCCTAGGCCCTAGCCTAGCCTATGCATCAAGAACTAACAGTTAGCAGGCGATCGAATGTAGCGTCGTTCCGCCATCGGTACATTTCGCCATAACATTCCGCCATGGGTTTTGCACCTCTTGGCCGTGGCGGAAAGGTTTCAAACACATGGCGGAAAGGTACAAAACCTATGGCGGAAAGGCACCCTTAAAATCAGAGAAACAAAATGACTTGTTTTCCTTGCAAAGATACCTTTTAAAAAGGATTATTTTGGGAACTACACATCATTCATGGTTAAAATAATCATACTGTAGGGGGCCTAATTAACATTTTCTATGTTGGAAATTACAGTAGTACCGATGGGGGAGTTGTCATCACGCCAGTTGGCACCGGTTGGAACTAACCGGCACTGGACATTGCCGACCAGTACACCACCTAGGCCTAGGCCTAAATCCAAGGCTCCAATTCTCCATTCGTACCTGATCTACCAAAAAATAATTAAATTGACAGGTGGATTGAATTAGGTGGATTCCATGTAGGGTAGAGGGAGGTAAATAATGAAGTATGGAGTCAGATGTTTAGCCCGCACTCAATTTGGGCTGGTGACAATGCTGCAAAGATTGCCATTTTAGAGTCTGGAACTTGGAAGGTTTTAGTTGAAAGATCCGCACTTGAACTGTAATCGTACTGGTCATTAAGAACAAACCATGCTGCCTGTCTTTGAACTACTTCAATGTTATCTAACGTTAGGCCTATATTCAATTTAGTGTAAGGAATTAAAGCATAACAAGTAACAACTAGCCTAGGCCTAGGGCCTGACTAATGACACCATTATTTGCTTAACCAGGGTCCTAGGTCTAGCCTAGCTGATTTGACAATAAGGCTTAGCCTGCTAACTTACCATGTACTGTACATTTGTTTGGGTTGCCCATGTTAGTGAGTGTAGGCTATGCCTAGGCATAGCCTAAGGTAGATGGACTGCCCTTCAAGGCCAAGACCAGTATAAGGTATCAACCCCTTAAGGAACATTTTGCAATTATTTCTCTAAGGTAAAATGGAAAAATATTATCCAAAATATTTTGGTTAGACATATTACGGTTAACATGTCATGCGTGCATCCACTCAAAAATTGTGAATTCAGCCATTCTCTTTGGATTTAAAGGTCAATTTGAAAGTTTGGATTTGCTTGCAAAATTGGCTGTAAGGTGGGGGTCAAATTTGAAATGGAGTTTTTCAAGGACAACTTCTTTGGCAGAGGGTCATCTTTGTGGGGAAGTGTGTGTACGTGTGTTTGTGACATTTTGCTTGTTAACACGATGTCGCAATAAAGTAAAGTCTGATAGTTCTCTAACTTGATACCTAGATCATGCACCTTACTAAGAGGAAGAACCCTGCTGTTTTTGGTGGAGGGAAAAGGTCATCTGGGGTCACATAGGTCAAAATGAAAATCTTGTTAACACGATATCTCACGTAAGGAAACTTGGATGGAGTTCGTACATGTTACAGTATCCATGCGTTATAGTTTGAAGAACCCTAATGTTTTTCGGTGGAGATCTAAGGTCATGCAGAATCACTGGGGGTTCAAAATCTGAAAACCTCATTAACATGATGATGCATTCTGGTGATAAGAATATACTAGTTTTGATTGAAATCAAAGGTCATTTGAGGTCACAAGGGGTCAAACAAAAAGCCTGGTATCATGATTTGTCGAGGAAAGCCCATACAGTACTGTTTTTGTTCCAGTTAGAGGTGAAATAACATAGACCTAGGTACTGTAGGTCTCCTGAGGTCAAAAAGCAAAATGTCACAAGAATTCCGAAGATTAGCTTTTTACCAGTGACAGAAAAAATGAGACATGGCATTATTTGGTAAAAATTTCAATAATTGAAACCACAATGCATTTTTACGTTCTGGTCTTGCATGCAGGCAGGGAATCTACTGTATACAATGGTGATGTCGTGTTTGTGTTAATCTGCATGTGTGTAATTGTGACCCAGCTTGTAAACATATTTCAAGGTAGGAATGACCAACACATATGTCATGTTTAGAGGACATATTGTCTTTAGTGGAGGTGAAAGGTCATTTGATGTCACCAGTTGTAAAACTGCACAACTTTGTTGTTTACAAACACTGTATACATCTCAAGACAGCAATAAATAATGAACCCATTTCATATTTAGTACAGATTTATCATGTTGAGTGAAAGAACCATATTGGTTTTAATGCCAGAGGTCATTGGAGGATGTTGAGGTCACCAGAGGTCAAAGACAAAAACCTTGTAAACATGATATCGCTGGAAATGAAGCATGGAGAGAGTCCATAGATGGTGATGTATTGTAGTCAAGATAGCAATGTCTTTGTTTTGATACCTTGAATTTCTTTTTAACAAGGAATAATTGAACCGTTTTGCTTTATGGTCTTAGATATTATTTAATTCCAAGGAATTGAGCCTCACAAATTCCACAATATTGTCACCACAGAAACACTTCTCCAAGTGTTTTCTTTGAATTGAACAGCATGTGAATGTCTCTGTTCTCCTTTTCTCCAGATACAGATGATAGCTCGGACTTCCTGCCTGATGGACTTATTGAGGATGTGAGAAGAAGGTTCCGGAGGAGACGTATTGGAAGTGACATTCCAGGCAAGCCTTACCTAGTTTATTTGCTTTTTTTTTTTTTTTTTTTTTGTTGTTTTTGTTCTCAAAAGGCTTTCATACATACAATGCAACTTGTCATGTTAATACTTGATGCATTAATGTGGAGGGTATTCTATAATTACTCAAAATCTCATGCTAATATTCAAATAACAACCAAAGCTTTGAAAGCATTCTTTACTATAATGATTTTGTTTAGTTATAGTATTGTATCCGTGTTTCAGTTACAGTATAAATGAAATTTTTAAGAGTTGTGGCACCAAAGATTATTGAGTTGTCTGATCATAATTTATCAAATGTTTTGCAGCAAATACAGAACTATGTGAAAATTAGAACTAGTCATGCAGAAATGTTTATATTGAAATTTTGTACAGCATTGCATTCCTTACATATACATAATTTAAATTCAGGTTATAAATCAACAGTACAGTATAAATATTGGATTGACAATTCAGTTCTGGTCTTCGCCCTTACAAAAAAAAACCCATTGGTTTGCTTAAGGAAGTGGTCATTTCCCCCAAGAAAATCCCCATAAAGCAAGAGGAAATGGCTATTCCCTTAAGGGAATGATACAAAACCCCATAACAACCTTCATTTCCCTATGGGAATTAACACTTTTCCCGAGTCACTTCTTCGGGAAGTAGTGGGAAATAGCCCTTTCCTTAAGGAAATGGTCATTTCCCCGAAGAAATTCTCCATAGAGCAACAGGAAATGGTTATTCCCCTAAGGGAATGATACAAAACCCCACAACAACCTTCGTTTCCCTATGGGAATTAAAACTTTTCCCCAAATCATATCTTCGGGAAGCTGACAACTGTCATGGGAAACTGCATTCCCCATAACAAACTGACAGGAAATGGCTACTCCCTTAAGGAAGTGAAACAAAAGCCCATAACAATCACCATTTAACCATGGAAAATCTCATTTCAGCATCAGACTTACAGGAAATCACTCTTTAGGAAATGCTACAGTTTAATCCCTGTAAAAAATTTCGCTTCCCTGCATGCGGAAAGGGTAAAACTGGCGGGCTGGAAATGCTCGGATTCCCCATCAATTTATATCTCTGGTGCGTTCCTGCAGCAAGTTGGGGAATTGTACAGATGCTGCTTTTCATGTAAAAAAAAAAAATGTTCAGAATGTACATGCCAGATGTACAGGTCATCCTTAAGAAATAATGCAAGCCTTGTGAGATTTGTCTCATTGAAAAAAATTAGTCTTCTCCAATCATATAGTATAGCTTTTGCAGCAAACTAATATATATTAATACAACATTGCGGGAATGACACAAAATTCAAAGCAACCTTTGGTGAATAACAAAATGTTGCAAATATAATGAAAATGAGATTTTAATTAAGATTAGTGACCACTTTATTCTCCTCAGTTCTTTTGATACAAAGGAAAGTATCTGCACCCACAAAGGGAAATATTTGCACACAGAGGCTATGACCCTATGTTTATGGTCAGACAAAGCAAGATTACCTTACAGTTACTTCATGCTTGATTTAGCAAAGGATGTGTGACACCAAGCCTCTAACGTCAGTCAGTAGGTATCTGTGCATTGCAAACAAGTGCTGTGTGCAACGAAATGACAGCTTCATTGGAGTTTCTATGATAATTGAAGAGTTTGACCATAAAATTTGCCAAAATACCTTAGCAACACTTAACAACCATCACTTTTTTAATGTGAAAATACCCAATGTCTTCTGTCACAAAGCCAAAGAGCATGCTCTCAAATTCTCAAAGACATTGACCACTGATCAAGTCACATTCCTTTGCTCTAAAAAAATTTCATCCACTGGCTAGTGTGACAATATCTCAATACATGTTATGTATTGAGATAAAAATATGTACATGTACAAACAATTGCAGTGAGAGTAGCAGTCTATGGTAGTTGTCTAGTTCTTTGAGAGATATTGCTGACATACAAAATAGAACATATAACTCAAAAAAGTAAGTGTTCAAAATCAAAATTTTATGCTTGCCCCTGGTGAGACTTTCACGGATATTTTGAGCCTGCTTCCAAGTAATAACACATTCTGTATGGAAATCAAAGAATGAATAGCTGTATGCCGCCTTTGAGGAAACCCATGTAAAACTTTAAGCTACCAAAACACGTTAGAATAAGCCTTACATTTAAGGGATGAATTTTTTTTCCATTTACATTCTAGGAAATAATGAAGTCACTGACATAAAGTGTATGTATTCATTCACGCATGATGCATACAGATTGCATACATGTACAATGTCATGATCCCACAATCTTTTCGAACTGATAATGCACCCGTACGCAAAATGGTTGTAGTCTCGGTGAAAGTCTCCATTGACCATAAGTACTAAGTGCTCAGTCTAACTCTATACAATTTGGCAGTCTCATGCAATAAGTATTATCATCAAACTTGGCTGTTACACATTTCAAGAACTTGTTAGTTATAAATTTGACAACAAGCTTTTCTTCTTGGTAATCTGATATTTGACTTATGTGGCTAGCATCTGCACCAGTTTGCTGATCACTTCCAAAATTACATTTTCTGATCCTTTTCTCTGAAATTACAAACAGAACTTTGGCAGTCTCTAGACCTGTAACTCTGACAATTGCTTTTATTTCACCAACATGTGATGAACCATACGAAATGTAACAATTTTTACGACTTTATTTAAACTGAAAAATGATAATGATAAAAAATGCAATCAGAAAACAGTTCTGTCATGATTCAGATAAAAACAAATTGGACAACTTCAAGAATCAAGCTCTGCAGTCATGCATGTCTGTGACATTACATGCTGCTGTTGTTGATGCATGATAACCCTCTCAAGATCCTTCAACACCTTGTGATTAAATATGGTTTTGAATAGTGCTATTGCAAGAGATAGAAAATGTGTACTCCTATTGTTACTTCACTTCGAGTTGGTTTCGAAATTTAAAATGAATTATTTAAGTGTACCTAAAGTCTGCAAATTGAAAAATATATATTGTAGAGCATGAAAACTTAATTCCAATGGTGTAATTCATATCTTTACAGGACATTCCTAAGCTGAGATAAAAAATGCTGAAGTTTATCTACTCAATTTAAAATGGTAGATTGTGCAATAATTTGTGATGTCAAAGTTCTAAACTTTAGATACACTTTAAGACAAACATGGTCCATAATTAATTGCCATGAAGAAGTTTATTGCAGGACTGAAAATGATCCAGGGCTACATAGGCAATGACCACAGCTTG
This sequence comes from Holothuria scabra, assembly GCA_037179385.1. Classification (NCBI taxonomy): domain Eukaryota; kingdom Metazoa; phylum Echinodermata; class Holothuroidea; order Aspidochirotida; family Holothuriidae; genus Holothuria; species Holothuria scabra. The sequence continues at coordinate 21,272,878 of CM074183.1, read as the reverse complement.
GGACCCTCCAAAACAGTATAGTTTAAAGTCAATTAGGGCTGTGAAGGTTAATCGGTTAACCGGTTAACCGACCGACCCGTCGCTCCAGATTGAATTGGTGTACCATTTTTTAAATGATACATTTCATTCAGAAAGAAGAAAGATACTTGTAATAGGAGGAGTTTTGTAAGATTAAGTAGACCTGATGAAATAAAACTTCAGATAATGAATATTTCAAATAAGGCAATGGTGCAGAAAATCTTACAGTTAATATTTGTTTCCGTCATAGGAGCAGTCTAGTGTTTTGGATCCAGCAAAGGTGGACAAGGCAATGTTTGCCAAGAATTACGGGAAGCTGGTGTGTGCACTGATGCGGATAGGATTTTCGAGGGAAGAAATGGCCACCTCTTCCTTAATAGGAAAGTCAAAAAGTGGAGAAGCCAGAAATAAATTGGACCCAGTGAAGGTGGATGAGGTGATAAGTAAGTTGAATGTTGATGTTCATATACTGTACACAAATCAGTGTTTGCACCGGGTAGGAAATCCGTACCCAGGTACCCGATCGTAAACCTTACAAAATTTTTTATCCGCCCCGCGGGCTAGGCTAGGCTCTGCACAGTATAGTACGTAGGCCTATGCTTTTTCGTTAAATGGTAAAGGAGCAGATGTTAGAAACACACATCGCGGGAATTGTTTCTGGAAAAGTGCAATTTAACAAAAGCATGTTACGGAAACAAACAAGTTAAACAACTTCATTTCAAATAATTGTGAATGAGATGTGGGTTAATACATTTGTTACTTTCAATAACCATGTTATTTTGCGAAGATCAAAAAGAAATCATAGAAAAATGCCACCCGGTTAGTAATTTTCTACCCGGGTAGCAAGAAAGTCGGTCTGGTACCCGGTGCAAACACTAACATAAATATCCATTGCTAAAGTTGTTGTAGCGCTGGAATTAAACAAAGGCCAAAAAGGTAGTATGGCCTCCCTGCCCTCCCTAATGATGCTACCAAAAAAAAAAAAATATTAGGTATGCAAAATCTTCAGTTGCCAATGAATTTGACTTAGATGGGTTTCTGGGTCTCATACGCAGTCCTTAGTCCCCCTGGACACTTGGTAAAAAAATGTATATGTCAACAAGATGCAGGAGTTATACAACTCTTACTGTAGTTCACCTCAGATGACCTTGGAAGCATATCCTAACAGATTAATAGCAAAAAAAAACCATTAGGCAAAATCTTTGGTCTGTACATTTGTTACCCCTTTGGGATATGCCATTAGGTGTAATGATGGTCTAATTGCAAATTGGCCTGCTGAGTGTAAGTCTTGTTTTCAGCAGTTATTATTGTTCCACTCAGATTTTACATGAATATCATTTATTGTTTTAAAACCAGCAGCTGTCTATGTCTATCCTTGACTTGTTTGTTATTTTATTTCTTGTAGGACTGACGACACAAAAGTTTGGTGTGACAAGGACGGCTGTCAGAACAAAAATGGCCGAAAAGATGAAAGATGAGCGGAAGGCATTTTTCCAGGAAGGAGGGAAGCAAAGTCTTGAGAAGCAGAATGGGGGAGAGGGGGCAGAAAAAACAGGAGAGCAATAAAACATATTATCGAAGCACTTTCATCTATGCACTTTTAAGTTTTCTTGTTTCAGTACTTAAGTGCAACCTCTTTCCATGAAACACAGGGTATATTGATTATGTTTTAAGTTTTAAAGTTTATATAATATGAAGCAACATTTCCAAAAAGTTCAACATTGTAAATCTTTTATAGAAGTATTCATTCCCCACAACAGCTCCGAACAATCCTATATTTCCTTTATTTTTAAAAAGCATAAATTTTCTTACTGTATATAAGAAGAATATAGCTATTAGTTCTATTTAAAAAATGAATTGTAAACCTCTCTCCTCAGGTTCTAATGTAATTATCTGAGATTTAAAGAACCAATAACAGTTCACTTGCTATGTCAGATTGTGATAGGTACCCTCACTTCCTCTAGTATTTTAGGAACCCTGCTAAGGTCTTGTTCACTTTTGTCATTTTTGATCTATGCATGAAAAGTTCTAGTTATTGTTATAGTTATAGTTCTTAAATTACGATATTTTATAAAAAAAAAAAAAGTGCAGTATTATTTAGGATAACATCAACTCCAAATTTAACTCAATTTATACCACTGCGACAATATCGCTTCACTTTTTAAGTCTTTCTACCTAAGAATGTAGTGTTTACTTACCTAGAGGCTAAATGGCACTTTTATTGCTCTCTGTATGCAACTAAGAAGAAGAAGGCATGTTTAGCCTTTATAAGATTACATTCTTTTTTTTTTAAATGGCAATACTATTACCTCTATATTTTAATAGTGTATTACCTTGATCAATTCACAATCCCTCCACTTAAATACAACCTATTTGGAAAGGCATTATTTGCAATTTCACTTTCTTAAATTTCAGCAATTTAGATGAAGGAATGGCCATATTACAGGTTGTGTATACTTTAAACTTGGTCTATTTGTCTTCTTTAGTCTTTGATTGTTATGTAGCTTAACTATATTTGTACTAAACTATTTAAACACCAAGAGTGCATTTTCTGCATGAAAAATCCAACATAAACTCAAACCTACGGCAACTTGTGAAGGATAATGGGTGCATCCAATGAGATTCCAACAGCTTTTTTGACAGGAAAATCCCCATGCATGCTGGTCGGCAGGAACATTTCTTCAGGTTTTCTGCAGAGGAATTAATGGGCCTAACTTCGGGGAATTTCTGAAGGGTACATGTTTGGGGAAATCCTGATTGTTTCGGGAATTTGTTAAAGGAGAAATCTTTTCGGGGAATTCTGCCACGGGAAATTGTAGGGGGAAGCCTTTGGGGATTCCTTCTTCGGGAAGCTAGGGATCTCCTATATTCGGGATTTGATCTGCGGGATTTTATGTTTCCCGTAAAATTTTCCCATCGAATTTACCCGCAGAATATATTCCCCGTGGGCCAAAATCCTTAAGGGAATTTTCTGCGGGTTTTTTCTTGGGGAAAAACTAATGGGTTTTTTTTATAAGGGCGTCGAGAGCGGACGTGTTTCGCGGAGCTCTCGTGCGTGCTTTTTAAGTGCATTGAAACGGCACATACAAAACAAAAACAAAAAACTGAAACCGGATCGGGCAAAAACATAAACGCAAAACTATTTACAGACTGCTAAATCAAACAGAAAATTATGTTCATTACAGTAATAAGCTATATATACAGATATTTACAAAACTATGTACAGAAAATTATACACACAGATATTTACATACTATTTACAAGCCCCTTACATACCCACCCTATTACAAATTGACCACCACACGGCCCCCCTCACCGAAACGAGTGGACCCCATCGCCTACCGAACGCCGACCTTGGCAAACGAACGAAGTCGGACTCAACCCTCAGCCTCACCTCCGCCTTCACCGATGCCAGGACGACGTCCGCAGGCTTCCCCATCCCCCTAAGCTCTCGTCGATTGCTCGTGCTGAATTTTAGTTTGCTCTGTGCTAGCTGGAGTTAATAGTGTACTATACTCTACCTGCCATACTATTTTATTATTGTAGCGTTGGTGTGTTATCTCTCTAGGGGAAAGGGCTTTGGTCGTGTTCGTTTTGAAGCACGCCTGTTCCGTGGTTGTGTTAAGTGTCGGGTTTTCTTACTGTTTACTCCTGCCTGGGTTTGATTCGAGGTGCTGAGGTTTTTTTCTCTTGCTGTTGCGTGGCCTCGAGCCACAAACCTTTGCTGCTATGCCCGGAGGTCAGGATAGCAGCATCGTTAAGTTACAGTTTGAGTCGAGGGGGAATGTTACACCCCAGCAGGTTTTTTCGGTGTTGAAGAACAATAATGTAGAGGTTAAAGATATACAGATGTTGCAGGCCCTTGCATCACGGAATACATACGATACGATCTAAAATTCCGGACTGATGCTGCCCGATTGAAGGGGGTTTCCTCCCTTAAGGGAGTGGAGGGTCTGACTGTCACCCCATATGACCGCTCTGTGGTAGTGACAGTGTTATACCTCAATTTTGAGGTGGATCAGGGCCTGGTGGCGAGGGTTCTAGGGCAGTACGGAACTGTCTCTGACTGGCGTTGGGTCAAGTATAATGAAGGTGATTTGGCCGGAATTCTCAATGGAAAGAGAAAGTTCCGTATGGAGCTGAAGAAAGACATTCCCTCCGTCTTGTTCATAGGGGGTTCGAAGGCCCACATCAGGTATTTCGGTCAGCCCCGCACCTGTTTTCAGTGTAGAGAGGGACATGAGGCCAAGTCATGCCCTAACAAACGTTGTGGTAGATGCCTGCAGGTGGGGCATGAAAAGGCAACATGTCCCAATGATGTGCGGGGAGGAGGGACATGTCTCTGGTGCCTGCCCCACATCGTACTCTGCACGTGCAAGTGCAGATGTGGAGCCGGCAAGTGAACCCTCACTTTCAGACCCAGAACCAATGAGGGAGGATCCCAGGTCCCCTACACCTGATGAGGTGGCACATCAGGTAGAACAGGAGTTTCTTGCTTCTAAGGAATGTGTGGCTTCTAAGGAATGTCAGGTGGTATCTGGGAACCCTGAGGTAGGCCATTGTCAGCCCTCCCCATCAGTACCGGAGTCACACTCTCCACCAGCTCCCGGGGAGGCTGGAATACAAACAGTGGAGCACGACCTTAGAATGTCCTCGGACTCAGAATCTGACACTGCCATGTCAGATGTGGGAGGACCTGCCTCAGAGCCTCCACCAAAGGACCCACCATCTGGGGAGGGCTGGTTTGATTTGTGTGAGGGGGTTGATCTAGAGTCTAAGTTGAAAAGGTCGGCCTCGGGGGAAGTGTCCGACCGGGTAGTTTATCCTTCCCTCACTCACAGGTCAGAGACGATGTTGTAGTTGCTCATTCCACATTCCTCCATGAATGGTCCCCTGTCCCTCATGAGCCTGAACGTTAATGGCATGAGGGACAGTCCCAAGCGGTGCAGAATTTTCCAATTTTGTAAATCATTAGGTGTCGACTTCGTTTTCCTCCAGAAGACCCACATTGTTAATGAGGACGATGTCTACACCCGGTCCTATGAATGGGGTGGGGGTTTGCATGCTTCCTTTGGTTCCGCATCCTCCTGTGGATCGGTTATTTTAGTTTCACCAAGATGGACTCCCCTGGTCGGAAAAGTTGATAATGATCATGAGGGCCGGTTGGTGTGCGTCACCATCAAACATCCTTGTGGGAATTGCCATCCTTCGTTCCTGGCTGTGCTCCTTGTATCCTATCAGGAGACTTCAACTGTGTCCCTGACCCACAGTTCGATCGAATGTCCACATGCACATCTTCAAGCTGTAGTGTCGGTATGGCGGAGTTGGAAATGTTCAAAGAATCATGACATGGTTGATGTTTGGAGAGTGCAACATCCTGGCTTGTGCTCGTTCACTTGGCACCGCCCTGTTGGCACGGACGCCTCAAGGTTGGATCGCGTGTATGCTCCCCCTGCTCTGTCACCAAATCACTGTGAAGTTGTGGCATGTCCAATTTCGGACCATGATGCAGTTACTGTCTCCTTCCAAGCCCCAGAAACATGGCCAACAGGGAAGGGGTTCTGGAAAATGAACACGGATATTCTAACTGAGGCTGAATATAACAAGGAGTTTAAGACCAGGTATGAATGGTGGCGAACTGAAGCCAGCCTTTTCATCGGTTTTAGAGTGGTGGGATGACGTAAAGACCCGCATCAAACAGTTTACTGTTGAATACTGTGTAGCAAGAGCTCGTCGAAGAAGGGAGGAGTTCCTCTCGCTTTGCTCTAGGGAAAGAAATGGGGACGTCTCCGCACTCAATGCAATCCAACAGTACCTTGATGGAAAACTTCATGGAGCCCAGGTTCGTGCTCGCGTGCATAGTGTGGAGGCAGAGGAGAAACCAACCCTTAAGTTCTACCGGGACGTCACAAAGTATGCCATCGATCGCAGTATAAAAGCAGTCCGTGACGCCCACGGTGTGGTACGTAAGGACCCGCTCGACATTGTAGAAGTATATAAAAACTTTTATGAGCAGCTTTATACCCAGGCAGATGTCGATGAGGACCTTCAAAAGTCCCTATTAGATAATATTAACAAGACCCCCTCTGAAGATCAGAATGATATCTTGGCTCCCCTTTGACTGTTGACGAGCTCTGGAAGGCAGTGGCGAAGATGAAAGGCGGAAAGGCACCTGGGTCCGACGGTATTCCAGTAGAATTCTATAAACGCATCTGGGGTACCGTTGCGCATGATCTCCGTGATGTATTCGTCTCTGGCTTCCTTGCTGGCTCATTGAGCTACTCGCAGCGTACAGGTGTAATAACTTTGCTGCCCAAGTCAGGAGACCCCCTCGAACCGAAAAACAAACGGCCAATCACCCTGTTAAATGCAGACTACAAGATCCTGGCGAAAGCCCTTTGCAACAGGCTAGGCACAGTTATGCCAGATCTTGTAGGGTCCTTTCAGACGTGTGCGGTGCGGGGACACATTCAGCAGAGCCTCTGATTGGTTCGAGATTTAGTTCAATACGTAATGGACCGTGATCTTCCATGTGCGCTTGTCTCCCTCGATCAGGAGAAGGCCTTCGACATGGTTGATCATGGATTCCTCTTTAAGATTTTGAGGAAGTTTTGTTTGAATGCAGTTTTTGTTAAATGGACTTCTTTATTGTATCAGAGTGTAAACAGTCGGGTTATGGTTAATGGCCTACCGTCAGACCCCTTCAGTGTCCAACGTGGGGTACGGCAGGGGTGCCCCCTATCACCTCTACTCTACGTATTGTTCAGTGAATCCCTTGCAAGAGCCTTTCAAGTTGAGCCTTTGTTTCAACCATTTCACATTCCCGGTGGTGTTGAAGTTAAGTGCCTTCAGTATGCTGATGACGTCACATGCGTAGTCTCCGACCTAGCTTCCTTCAAGGCCCTTACTGGCACGTTGTCTAAGTTTCAAAGAGCCACAGGTGCCAGACTGAATCCCAATAAGACTAAAGGACTTCGCCTTGGTAAGTGGCGGTCAAGAAGACTGCCCTTCGCTGCATCATGGGTAGATGACGCCATAAGGTTAAACGGCATATGGTTTGGTTATGGGCCAACCTAGTTACTTACCTGGAATGAGAAAGTGGACCTGGTGGAAGCTAGGTTGAAGGACTTCGGCGAGCGCCACATTAGCCTGTTCGGAAAGGTGACAGTTATCAATCGTTTTATTTATCCCCTTTTGTGGTATCCAGGCACTGTTCTGGCTGCTCCAAAGGGTGTCCTGTTGCGTCTCGAGAGGGCTGTGTTTAGGTTTTTATGGTCAGGGAAGACGGAGCTGGTAAGAAGAGGGGTGGTATATCAGGATGTTAGGCGTGGTGGGTTGGGCCTTGTGCATTTTCCTTCCAAACTCCGTTTTCTCCTGACCAAGTGTGTTTAGAGGTCTGTAGACAGCAGCATGCCTTTTGCCTATTTTGTCCGTTATTGGGGGGAGGATTATCATTCCGTCGGTTCTTTCCCTCACTGTTCAGTAACAGTGAGCCCCACAGCTGGAGGCCCTCGGAAGCGTACAGTCAAATGAGAGAAACGCTCCTTATTATGTCCACACTTGGAGATGTTTCACAGTTAAGTGAAAAGGATCTATACCGGGCTGTTTTTGATGAATTGGTTGGCCAGGTCCAATCCAATCACTATGCTTCAGGGTCGGAAGTGTGGCGTGTAGTCCACAGCAGATCATTATTTTACCGAAGGCGAGACTTGCATGATGCGATTGTAACTAATCTGAAGCGTCTTCGGTGGCGTCGGTGGAGATGGTATTTGCCCACGCACCGGATGCACAAAGTGGGAGAGTGTGCCACATGTGTTTTGGCAGTTTGAATTTGGGGCCCTCTTCTGGGAATGGTTCCAACTCCTGACTGATCGCTTGACGTTGGGAAACACATGGGCGGTCGGCCAGGACTATGCTTTGTATGGTCTTTCACCCCCGCCATGCAATACAAGTATTCAGGGCATTCTTACCTTTGTTTCGGCCTCCATAAAGCTGGCCTTATGGCGAGACCGATGTAACATTGTTTTTAGGGGGATGGGGAAGCCTGCGGACGTCGTCCTGGCGTCGGTGAAGGCGGAGGTGAGGCTGAGGGTTGAGTCCGACTTCGTTCGTTTGCCAAGGTCGGCGTTCGGTAGGCGATGGGGTCCACTCGTTTCGGTGAGGGGGGACCGTGTGGTGGTCAATTTGTAATAAGGTGGGTATGTAAGGGGCTTGTAAATAGTATGTAAATATCTGTGTGTATAATTTTCTGTACATAGTTTTGTAAATATCTGTATATATAGCTTATTACTGTAATGAACATAATTTTCTGTTTGATTTAGCAGTCTGTAAATACTTTTGCGTTTATGTTTTTGCCCGATCCGGTTTCAGTTTTTGTTTTGTATGTGCCGTTTCAATGCACTTAAAAAGCAATATTTGTTTCAGGACCACCTCCAAAGAAGGAAAGAAAGAAGACAAAGGAATGGAAAACAAAGTTGTTTCTCCTGCAAAAAGCTCTAACAAAGCAAACGCCAACTCCGGCTCAGCAAGAGCGTCTCGAGATAAATGGGCTAGGTTTGTTTTCTTGACATGCATGTCTGATTATTTTGTAGTACAGGGTATCTGGCTAAAACTGAGCGAAACATGGTTGTAACTGATCAATGGGAGATGTAAATATTGAGATTGATTGAAAAGTACAGTGTAAGAAGGAATCAAGCATATAAGCAGGGAAGCGATTTAGCCAGACTGTTTCTACAAAGTGACATTCTGAATTGGCTGTGAGGGGGGAAATCGTAGGGGACTCTTTATAGTCTCTATAGTCTCCAAGTAGATCAGAAATTCAAGAGGTTGATTTGAACCTTACATTGCTCTCAGTCAAACTTGAGTGCACAGGACCCGTGACAGCCCTTAAATTGCTATGTATGGACTTCCAAAGTTTAAAGCTGTATTTTGTATACTTGCATTTTTTCCAACTGAAAACCTTTATTGCTTTGAATAGTTTCAGACACAGAGAGTTTCGAGATCAATGAACATCTTGTATGTAGAATACCAAAATTTGGGACAACTAAATCTTAAGGATCACCATGATTATTAAGCATGTAATAAAAAGTATGTCATAGTTAGTTTTGCCTTCAATGAAAAGAAAAAAAATAGTGTAAGGACCACCATGGTGGTCAAGAGTGTACTATATTAACAGTATGTGACTGTCAGTGTAAGTCAGCTTGAAGAAAAAAGTTGCGGGTAGGAACAGGCTGATAAGGAGTAGTATTTAGGGATGTAGCCAGGAATTTGCAACGGGGGTAGCACTTAATTGTGTCTGATTTGGGGAGGGTACGTCTAAGGAAGTGAGAAATTGTTGAACAATTGCATGTTTGATATCAGGACTTTAATATATTTGACGAACTTAACTGATGGACGACAAACTTTCATAATTTGTAACAAAATTACACATCGTAATTATCGGATGATACGTTTTCTACTGTTTGAAGAGAAGTAAAAATGCATCAATCACTTATGCATAATTGCAAAACATAGGCCTAGATTCACCAAGTGTCCTTCATGTAGAATCACCGGGCAGATATGACATAGGAGTGGAACTCATATAATGTTGCAGTTTCAAATATATCTGGTAATGTTTGAAACAATGCACAATGCATGTATCTGCAACCCTGGATTATGATAGCTGACGAGAATTCAAGATAAAAAGAGCACTGACAAAATACCCGGCAAAAACATAACAATTAACATTTTTTTTACTCTGAAAGAGGGGGGGGGGGGTGACCGCTCTCCCTGGTTTTGTCCCTGGTAGTATTTACAATGAAAAACTTCTGAACAAGTAACTGTATTGGAAAAAGTAAAGGGCCATCAGTAACTGTTTTTAGTTTTTTGAAGGGAAAATCATTTCACAAAGGGCTTTGATTAACTTACAAAAGTTTGATGTTAACTGTATGCAGATATATACAACTTTTCTCGAAGTATTTGTATTTACCACCCTCATTCTAAAGTCTGTGATTTCCCATTGGAAGGTCCTAACCCTATTTATTTGAAGGTCAACACAACTAACGGAAATAAAGGAAAAAGGCATTCCTCGTCAATGTGAGGAAGTGATATATTCTCAGCTGTCCACAAGATCACTTTGGAACACAAATCTAGTACTGGTATATAACTTCATTTGCTGATATCTAAAGAAACACATGTCCAATTTGAATCGAAGTTTCACCAAATGGTGTAGATTTAGTTCCTCTTCCTTGTGAGAATTAAATTTCTGCCTGAACCATTCATTCCATAAATGGTCAATGACATTAGTCCTGTCAGATTAAAGAAAATGAATTTGAAATTTTGCAACATTTGCTTTTCTCTGCATCTGTACTTCATACCCTGCATGCATAGAGCATAGAGGATCAGTTTTGGTAATCTTCCTGTCTTACATAAACTACAGTAGGTAATAGGTGTTTTTGCAGTTTGGTCATGAAGTGGTTATGAATAGATACAGAGAAGTCATGAAATGTTAGTTTCCTTAATATCCCTTTCGTTGTGGGACATTTGTCACACAAAGACAGGCTGGCTAATTGTTGACGATGGAACACATACTTTACAGTATTTTACAGTACTGTAACTAGCTAGAAACTAAAGTAGACACATTGGTGGACAGTAAACAGAAACATACATTTCTCAACCCCAAATTTAAAAAAAGATTCCAGACCACAAAATGTACAGACTATGCATATATTTGTGTGCCACATACTGTACAGTAATGAAGGACATACAGTATCTGGGTCTTATCTGGGTCTGAAGGGGATTTAAAGTGACGGTTCTTGGACTTAATTCAGAAGGTTGCATCTTAATATTCAAACAAAACATTGTGTTTCAAATGGTCAGAACTACTGTAAAGTAGGAAGTTCCCCTCCTCCATTTAGGCATATCGTGTAAATTAATTCATGAATCCTCTGGCTCAGTCCATTGTCCCCTTCTGCAAACAAGAAAGTGCTAATAATTGATACATAAAAGGCACCCTTACACAATATTCCAAGTATCAGCAGTGGGTTTTGAACCATATCGATAGTGAACATATAGGAATATCAATTATTGATCCTTAATGTTATGCACAGAAATTTCTCAATGAATCGGTAATAAATTAACTTGAAACCACAGCTATGAAATATCATCATGATCCAATTGATTTGATAATGTAAATCAGGTAGCAAATTATTAATTTCCATATCTATGTTCTTGGACATGCATTTCATCATATTTGAACTACTTTTGTTTAATATGTAATATGATGTTTACCTCATTGAACTAGATTCCTTCATTCAACAAAGCTACCCCAATGTACCTCTTGGGGTAATTGGCTTCACGTATGGATATGCAACAAAGGCGAGGAAGCTGGTTCGCCTCAAGAGGAGGGATTTAAACAGTGTTTTAGACATCGAGGGCAAGGTTGGCCAGGGGAAGTTTTACATCTTCCCAAATGAAGATATCCAGGTATGGTAAAATTCTTTTTAATGTAGCCTACAAAATGCTTCTACAGTATATCCCTCATGGAATGCAGTAAAAAGGGATTTCAAGGTCCTATCATGTAAATGGTGTCAAAATAATATTGTATTATACAAACATAAATGTGTTTAAAACACACAGGTGGTAAGAATTTTCATTTAACTGCCTTGTTTACATATTCATTCTTAGTCATTGTCAAGGTCTGTCAGTGTTTTTTGATTCTTTGAAAGAGATTGAAATTCCTTCACTTTCAGAGAAACATATCTTAAAGGAACAGTCTGATCTTTACACTTAAAAATACCCCATACTTGGGACTGACATGCAGGGCCCTGTTGGATATTTTTTTTTTTTTTTTTTTTTTGTAGATTGTTTAAAATTTACCACCATCTTTGTACAACTCAACTCTGATATATTGATAGCATTTATGCATCCCGAGCAATGAAATTTTGGAAACTTTGTTTGCCCGAGTGGCAAATTAGCAACTCTAACCGATCCAAGGTCGAAGAGTAGGATGAAAAACAAGTAAAAACAAAGTATTGGCCATCAATGTGAATTAATGACATCACATCATATCTTCTCACTTTTTGATTCCTTGCTGAAGGCAGGCAATGAATCTACTTTGTATGTGATATAGTGATGTTGTGTGTGTGTATGCGTGTATGTACACTGTATGTAAAAACAGGACAAATAGCCGGACAATGAACCAAATACGAAAGATTTAGTCATCCTGGAAGAAGCACAACCTTAACAATCAATAGAACATTGAAACAGCATATTCGAACAAATTAACTTACAACGTAGACACATATCCTAATCACAATCATCCCTCCCAAAAAGTATATACTCCAAACTACTTCGTAAGTCAGATCATTGAGCTCTAGAATTGCAAATAGCTTTTCAAAATGATTGGTCGTAGCAAAAGAGAGAAATGACGAAAAACAAAATGATGTGTGACTGGAATGTTTCTGAAATGGTTGGATAAGGACATTTAAATTTCAGTTTTATTAGGTGTTTCTCTTCAAAACTTAGTACACGTTTTAACGTTTTTGTTCATTTCTCATTGATATATTGAAGGTTAAGATAGGCAGTGATTGTTTGATACAGGTCAATTTATTGTAGAGATCTTTACAAATTGAAAGTGAGATAAAAACAAATACATATCTGAGAAAGGATTGCCAAAATGGATGCATTCTGGTGCCTGGTGGGGACAGTGCGATGCATTCCCACAAACTTTTTCAGTGCTGAGGGCATCATATGCTGTGTCCTCATCAATTTGTCTTGAAAAAATGCTGCATTTTGAATTCCCTTTATTAAACTTTGGTGCAGAATTATCTAGCATTGTGCAAGTGATGTGGTATAAAAAATAGTAATATTACTACTGACACTCTTTTAGGCCCCTGAAGTATTAACACATTCAGACTTTCTGAAGTAGACGATTTCTTGTTTTTGAGGCAAACAGAATGGAATAGTAGGGTAACAGCTTCTGCATACGGACAAAAGCAGGAGGTATCTTGGAACGCCCCAAAACTATTACCCTTAACCGAGGTTTTCTCAAAGAACCAGAGAAAGCTGTCAAAACAGAAATAGCAAATGATGGCTGTTTGTGTGTTACCACCTACAAGGAGCTTGCTTCAGTGACGTTGGAACAGGTTGTGGTATACAACAGGAGACGTCCAAAAGAAGTTTAGTCGATAACCGTGAAAGATTATAAAGAGGAAACTTAAAAAAAAATGCAAGCACATGATGAAGTATTACAATCACTTTCCACACCAGAAAAAAATTCTCTGACAAGGATGACTTTCGTCACCGTTACAGGAAAAGGGGAGAGGTGTACCCATTCTCCTTCCCAAAAGCCTAAAGGAAAGCACACATATGCTGGCTAGACACAACAAAAGAAGAAAATACTTGTTTTCAAGGATTGGAGATAGACAGCTTATCACATATTAGATGTACCAGACTGCGGAAACACTTGGCTACGTTGTCCCAACTGTTGTCTTTGCAAGAAAATGACCTTGAACAGCTGGCCCTTCACGTGGGTCATAATATAGCAACACATCGTGAGTACTACAGGCTTCCAGTCGAGACCATTCTTTTAGCCAGAGTGAGCAAGTTACTTTGTCTAGCAGAAGCTGGACGGACCCAATAGTTTCAAGGAAAATCCCTGTCAGAAGTGAATGTTTGTCGTGAGGGGTCTGTGCTCCTAAACGCGAGTGGAGATGAAGATGAATCTACTGCATCAGATACAGATCAGTCACAGGGAGAACACTCGCCAGCCATGCCTCGGAAAGTGAAGTGTTTTTTCCCTAGAAGTCCCCTCGACTCTCTGGCGAAGAGCCAAGGGGCGAAAACCAAACATTTACTCCCGGCGGAGTTCTGCTCATTTGTCCCAAATGGATATGTGGTCCTGCTCTACACTGGGTGAATAGAACACAAGCCACACCCTGAATGCAGTTTCACGTAAGTGATATGTAAACTTAGTATGAGTAAGGCACAAAATATAACAAATGGTCAAGAGGACTTCCTCGGAGATTAGAAAAAGAATCTTTGTGTGAACCCATAATACAAAGGAGCAATAACTCGCTTCACCACGCTGTCAAAGCAAAAAGAAAATGAATTTTCATGCAAGTGGGTGCTAAGAATATTCCTTTGGTAGTCTAGTTTTAAGTAAGTTGTCAATGATTTTGCACCCAACCTTTACTTTGTTTGATGTTAGTAAGAAGTTACATTGAAGCCCTGTTACATTTGTTCAAAATGTGTTGTTACATGTACTCCAAAACTGTTCAGTGGATCTGTATGGAACTCTGACATATTCAGTCTTGGGGTGCTTTTTAAGTGCATTGAAACGGCACATACAAAACAAAAACAAAAACTGAAACCGGATCGGGCAAAAACATAAACGCAAAACCATTTACAGACTGCTAAATCAAACAGAAAATTATGTTCATTACAGTAATAAGCTCTATATACAGATATTTACAAAACTATGTACAGAAAATTATACACACAGATATTTACATACTATTTACAAGCCCCTTACATACCCACCCCATTACAAATTGACCACCACACGGCCCCCCCTCACCGAAACGAGTGGACCCCATCGCCTACCGAACGCCGACCTTGGCAAACGAACGAAGTCGGACTCAACCCTCAGCCTCACCTCCGCCTTCACCGATGCCAGGACGACGTCCGCAGGCTTCCCCATCCCCCTAAAAACAACGTTACATCGGTCTCTCCATAAGGCCAGCTTTATGGAGGCCGAAGCAAAGGTAAGTATGCCCTGAATACTTGTATTGCATGGCGGGGGTGAAAGACCATACAAAGCATAGTCCCGGCCGACCGCCCATGTGTTGCCCATCGTCAAGCGATCAGTCAGGACTTGGAACCATTCCCAAAGGAGGGTCACAAATTCACACTGCCAAAACACATGTGACACACTTTTCCACTTTGTGCATCCAGTGCGTGGGCAAATTCCATCTCCAAGACGCCACCGAAGACGCTTTAGATTAGTAACAATCGCATCATGTGCGATTCGCCACAACAGGTCTGGCCTGCGGTAATCTAATGATCTGCTGTGGACCACACGCCACACTTCCGACCCTGAAGCATAGTGATTGGATTGGACCTGGCCAACCAATTCTTCAAAAACAGCCTGGTATAGGTCTCTTGCACTTAACTGCGAAACGTCCCCAACTCTAGATATAATTAGGAGCGTTTCTCTCATTTGACTGTATGCTTCCGAGGGCCTCCAGCTGTGGGGTTCACTGTTACTAAACAGGGAGGGAAAGAACCGACGGAATGATAATCCCCCCCAATAACGGACAAAATAGGCAAAAGGCATTCTGCTGTCTACAGCAGGAGAAAACGGAGTTTGGAAGGAAAATGCACAAGGCCCAACCCACCACGCCTAACATCCTGATATACCATCCCTCTTCTTACGAGCTCCGTCTTCCCTGACCATAAAAACCTAAACACAGCCCTCTCGAGACGCAACAGGACACCCTTTGGAGCAGCCAGAACGGTGCCTGGATACCACAAAAGGGGATAAATAAAACGATTGATAACTGTCACCTTTCCGAACAGGCTAATGTGGCGCTCGCCGAAGTCCTTCAACCTAGCTTCCACCAGGTCCACTTTCTCATTCCAGGTAAGTAACTCGGTTGGCCCATAACCAAACCATATGCCGTTTATCCTTATGGCGTCGTCTACCCATGATGCAGCGAAGGGCAGTCTTCTTGACCGCCACTTACCTAGGCGAAGTCCTTTGATCTTATTGGGATTCAGTCTGGCACCTGTGGCTCTTTGAAACTTAGACAACGTGCCACTAAGGGCCTTGAAGGAAGCTAGGTCGGAGACTACGCATGTGACGTCATCGGCATACTGAAGGCACTTAACTTCAACACCACCGGGAATGTGAAATGGTTGAAACAAAGGCTCTACTTGAAAGGCTCTTGCTATTGATTCACTAAACAATACGTAGAGTAAAGGTGATAGGGGGCACCCCTGCCGTACGCCACGTTGGACACTGAAGGGGTCTGACGGTAGGCCATTAACGATAACCCGACTATTTACACTATTGTACAATAAGGAGGTCCATTTAACAAAAACTGGATTCAAACAAAACTTCTTTAAAGTTTTAAAGAGGAATCCATGATCAACCATGTCGAAGGCCTTCTCCTGATCGAGGGAGACAAAGGCACATGGAAGATCACGGTCCATCACGTATTCAACTAAGTCCCGCACCACCCAGAGGTTCTGCTGAATACTGTGTCCCCGCACCGCACAAGTCTGAAAGGACCCTACAAGATCTGGCATAACTATGCCTAGCCTGTTGCAAAGGGCTTTCGCCAGAATCTTGTAATCTACATTTAACAAGGTGATTGGCCGTTTGTTTTTCGGTTCGAGGGGGTCTCCTGACTTAGGCAGCAAAGTTATTATACCAGCCAGCAAGGAAGCCAGAGACGAATACGTCACGGAGATCATGTTCTACGGTACCCCAGAAGCGTTTATAGAATTCTACTGGAATACCGTCGGACCCAGGTGCCCTTCCGCCTTTCATCTTCGCCACTGCCTTCCAGAGCTCGTCAACAGTCAAAGGGGAGCCAAGTTCATCATTCTGATCTTTAGAGGGGGTTTTGTCAATATTATCTAAAAGGGACTTTTGAAGGTCTTCATCGACATCTGCCTGGGTATACAGCTGCTCATAAAAGTTTTTATACACTTCTACAATGTCGAGAGGGTCCTTATGTACCACACCGTGGGCGTCACGGACAGCTTTTATGCTGCGATCGATGGCATTCTTTGTGACGTCCCGGTAGAACTTAATGGTTGGTTTCTCCTCCGCCTCCACACAATGCACACGAGCACGAACCCGGGCCCCGTGTAGTTTTCCATCAAGATACTGTTGGATTGCATGAAGTGCGGAGTGGTCCCCGTTCCTCTCCCTAGAGCAAAGTGAAAGGAACTCCTCCCTTCTTCGACGAGCTCTTGCTACACAATATTCCACTGTAAACTGTTTGATGCGGGTCTTTACATCATCCCACCACTCTAAATCTGTTGAAAAGGCCGGCCTCAAAGTTCGCCACCCTTCGTATCTGGCCTTAAAATCTTTGCTATATTCAGCCTCCGTTAGAATATCTGTGTTCATTTTCCAGAACCCCCTCCCTACTGGCCATGACTCTGGGGGTCTGAATGAGACAGTAACTGCATCATGGTCCGAAATTGGACATGCCACAACTTCGCAATCACTTGGTGACAGAGACGTTGGAGCGTACACCCTGTCCAACCTTGAGGCGTCCGTGCCATCAGGGCGGTGCCAAGTGAACACGGACAAGCCAGGATGCTGCACTCTCCAAACGTCAACCATTTCGTGATTCTTTGTGAACATGTCCAACTCCACCATACCGACACTACAGCTTGAAGATGTGAAGGTGGACATTCGATCAAACCGTGTGTCAGGGACACAGTTGAAGTCTCCAGATAGGATACAAGGCCAGGAACGAAGGATGGCAGGGTAGCAAAAAAATTCCTGTCTGTAGGTTGGTTGGGGGCATAAACGTTACATAAGAAATTCCCGCAAGGATGTTTGATGGTAATGCATACCAACCGGCCCTCATGATCATGATCAACCTTTCCGACCAGGGAAGTCCATCTTGGAGAAACTAAAATGACAGATCCACAGGAAGATGCGGAACCAAAGGAAGCGTACAAACCCCCACCCCATTCGTAGGACCAGGTGTAGACATCGTCCTCATTAACAATGTGAGCCTCTTGGAGGGAAACGAAGTCCACACCCAATGACTTACAAAATTGGAATATTCTGGACCGCTTCCGACTGTCCCTCATGCCGTAAACATTCAGGGTCATGAGGGACAGGGGACCCATTCATGAAATGTGGAGTTTGAAATTACAAAACTGTCTCTGACCTGGCCTTTTTATTACATGGATCTGGTGCTGGTGGCACAGGACTACCTCCCCCTCCCCGGTCGGACACCTCCCCTGAGGCCGACCTTTTCAACTTGGGCTCAAGTTCAACGGCCTCACACAAATCAAACCAGCCCTCCCCAGATGGTGGGTCCTTTGGTGGAGCCTCTGAGGCAGGTACTCCCACATCTGACATGGCAGAGTCAGATTCCGAGTCCGAGGACATTCTAAGGTCGTGCTCCACTGTTTGTATTCCAGCCTCCCCGGGAGCTGGTGGAGAGTGTGACTCAGGTACCGATGTGGAGGGTTGGGAAGGGCCTACCTCAGGGTTCCCACAGACCACTTCACATCCCTTAGAAGCTAGGAACTCTTGTTCCACCTGATGTGCCACCTCATCAGGCGTAGGGGACCTGGGTTCCTCCACCATTTGTTCAGGGTCTGAAGACAAGGGTTCACTTGCCGGCTCCACATCTGCACTTGCACGCGCAGAATACGATGTGGGGCAGGCACCAGAGACATGTCCCCCCTCCCCACACAGGTTACACCGCACCTGATTGGGACATGTTGCCCTCTCATGCCCCAACTGCAGGTATCTGCCACAACGTTTGTTTGGGCACGACTTGGCCTCATGCCCCTCCTCCCTACACTGGAAACAGGTGCGGGGCTGGCCAAAATACCTGATGTGGGCCTTAGAACCCCCTATGAACAAGACGGAGGGGATGTCTCGTTTTAGCTCCATACGGAACTGTCTCTTTCCGTTGAGAATACCGGCCAGTTCACCTTCATTATACTTTACCCAACGCCAGTCAGAGACAGTTCCGTATTGTCCTAGTACCCTCGCCACCAGGCCCTGATCTACCTCAAAATTGAGGTACAACACCGTCACCACCACAGAGCGATCATATAGGGTGACAGTGAGACCCTCCACACCCTTAAGGGAGAAAACCCCCTTCAATCGGGCAGCATCAGTCCGGAACTTCAAATCATACGTATTTCGGGATGCAAGGGCCTGCAGCATCTCTATATCCTTAATATCTACCTTATTGTTCTTCAACACAGAAAAAACATGCTGGGGTGTAACATTCCCCCTCGACTCAAACTGTAACTTAACGATACTGCTATCCCGACCTCCGGGCATAGCAGCAAAGGTTTGTGGCACAAGGCCACGCAGCAACTAGAGAGAAAACTTCAGCACAGCAGATCAAACCCAGGCAGGGAAAAAATAAAGGGAACCCAACAAAAAACTATAAACCAGGCGTGCTTTAAAACGTGCACGGCCAAACCACGTCCCCAAGCGGGAGACCACACCCAATATCCAACACTTCGGTAAAACGACAATAGTAGTATATGTTAGTATAACAAGCAGTACAGTACAGTACAGCACAATGCCAAAATTCAGCACGATCAGCGAGAGCTCCGTGAAACACGTCCGCTCTCGACGAAGACCAGAACTGAACAGTCTTGGGCCATAGGCATGGCAGTGTCTTTAGAAGTTCAAGGTTATATTGTGTAGATGGTCGTGGTTAGCCGTTGTGTTTTTGTCCGGCCGGTTTGGGTTGTCCTTTTGTTGCAACGTGCTTGTTTCGATGTACGTTAAAAAAAAAAGGTTATATTTCATTCACAGGTCATCAGGTATCACTGTTTGAAAATATCCAGTTGTTTGTTTTCTTATGGGTAGAAGTGGCTCGATCTTTGTGAAATGTGGGGTTGCATCTCGTAATCATCCAATTCGTACAACAGGGCATGCGGCATGTGTTTAAAGCGTAGTACCATCACATATTTTTTTACGTACATCGAAACAAGCACGTTGCAACAAAAGGACAACCCAAACCGGCCGGACAAAAACACAACGGCTAACTATGACCATCTACACAGGAACACGGAACGAAAACGCGTGTCATGAACTTAAAGACGCACCAAACCCCACCCCAACACCCAAACTCACCACCCAACACAACACCAACACCAAACCAACAAAACCAATTACAGTAAACCAAAACTATGCACAACGTCCATTTGTTTGAATGCCGCAGCAAACCAACTCAACTCAACCATGAACAACCCACACATACAGTAAAGCACGGAATTAAATCGTTCGTCACAACGAAAAGGACGGTCATGAACATAAACGGACCAAACCCCACCCCAACACCCAAACAAACCGCCAAACTTGCCACCCGACACCAACCTCCAAAACAAATCAAGAACTCACCCCACCCCTGGAGGCCAAATCACGAGGAGAGATGTTATATCAGGATGTTAGGCGTGGTGGGTTGGGCCTTGTGCATTTTCCTTCCAAACTCCGTTTTCTCTTGACCAAGTATGCTTATAGTGCTGTAGACAGCAGAATGCCTTTTGCCTATTTTGTCCGTTATTGGGGGGGGTATCATTCCGTCGGTTCTTTCCCTCCCTGTTTAGTAACAGTGAACCCCACAGCTGGAGGCCCTCGGAAGCATACAGTCAAATGAGAGAAACGCTCCTTATTTTGTCTACACTTGGGGATGTTTCACAGTTAAGTGCAAGGGATCCATACCCGGCTGTTTTTGAAGAATTGGTTGGCCAGGTCCAATCCAACCACTATGTTTCATAGTCCGAAGTGTGGCGTGTGGTCCACAGCAGATCATTAGATTACCGCAGGCGAGACCTGTTGTGGCGAATCGCACACGATGCGATTGTAACTTATCTCAAGCGCTTTTGGTAGCGTCTTGGAGATGGCATTTGCCCACGCACTGGATGCACAAAGTGGGAGAGTGTGCCACATGTGTTTTGGCAGTGTGAATTTGTAGCCCTCTTCTGGGAATGGTTTCAAGTCCTGACTGATCGCTTGACGTTGTGCAACACATGGACGGTCGGCCAGGACTACGCCTTGTATGGTCTTTCACCCCCGCCGTGCAATACAAGTGTTCAGGGCATACTTACCTTTGTTTCGGCCTCCATAAAGCTGGCCTTATGGAGAGACCGATGTAACATTGTTTTAAGGGGGGTAGGGAAGCCTGCGGACGTCGTCCTGGCGTCGGTGAGGGTGGAGGTGAGGCTGAGGGTTGAGTGCGATGGGGTCCACTCGTTTCGGTGAGGGGGAACCGTGTGGTGGTTAACGTGTAATTGGGTAGGTCTGTAGGGTGCCTTAGTTGTTGTAAAAAGTTTTGTAAATATCTCTATATATAGCTTTATTACTGTAATGAAAATATGTTCTGTACACAGTTTTGTAAATATCTGTATATAGAGCTTTATTATTGTAATGAACGTAATTTCTGTTCATAGTTTTGTAAATATCTGTTTATATAGCTTTATTAATATAATGAACATAATTTTCTGTTTCATTTAGCAGTTTGCAAATAGTTTGCATTTATGTTTCTGCCTGATCCGGTTTGAGTTTTGTTTTTGTTTGTATGTGCCGTTTCAATGCACTTAAAAAGCACACCACTTCTCTGCTTATCTACCTGGGGCTTGACCACTTTACGGTGTGCTTTTTAAGTGCATTGAAACGGCACATACAAAACAAAAACAAAAAACTGAAACCGGATCGGGCAAAAACATAAACGCAAAACTATTTACAGACTGCTAAATCAAACAGAAAATTATGTTCATTACAGTAATAAGCTATATATACAGATATTTACAAAACTATGTACAGAAAATTATACACACAGATATTTACATACTATTTACAAGCCCCTTACATACCCACCCTATTACAAATTGACCACCACACGATCCCCCCTCACCGAAACGAGTGGACCCCATCGCCTACCGAACGCCGACCTTGGCAAACGAACGAAGTCGGACTCAACCCTCAGCCTCACCTCCGCCTTCACCGATGCCAGGACGACGTCCGCAGGCTTCCCCATCCCCTAAAAACAACGTTACATCGGTCTCTCCATAAGGCCACCTTTATGGAGGACGAAGCAAAGGTAAGTATGCCCTGAATACTTGTATTGCATGGCGGGGTGAAAGACCATACAAAGCATAGTCCCGGCCGACCGCCCATGTGTTGCCCATCGTCAAGCGATCAGTCAGGACTTGGAACCATTCCCAAAGGAGGGCCACAAATTCACACTGCCAAAACACATGTGACACACTTTCCCACTTTGTGCATCCAGTGCGTGGGCAAATTCCATCTCCAAGACGCCACCGAAGACGCTTGAGATTAGTAACAATCGCATCATGTGCGATTCGCCACAACAGGTCTCGCCTGCGGTAATCTAATGATCTGCTGTGGACCACACGCCACACTTCCGACCCTGAAGCATAGTGATTGGATTGGACCTGGCCAACCAATTCTTCAAAAACAGCCTGGTATAGGTCTCTTGCACTTAACTGCGAAACGTCCCCAACTCTAGATATAATGAGGAGCGTTTCTCTCATTTGACTGTATGCTTCCGAGGGCCTCCAGCTGTGGGGTTCACTGTTACTAAACAGGGAGGGAAAGAACCGACGGAATGATAATCCCCCCCAATAACGGACAAAATAGGCAAAAGGCATTCTGCTGTCTACAGCACTAAAAACACACTTGGTCAGGAGAAAACGGAGTTTGGAAGGAAAATGCACAAGGCCCAACCCACCACGCCTAACATCCTGATATACCATCCCTTTTCTTACGAGCTCCGTCTTCCCTGACCATAAAAACCTAAACACAGCCCTCTCGATACGCAACAGGACACCCTTTGGAGCAGCCAGAACGGTGCCTGGATACCACAAAAGGGGATAAATAAAACGATTGATAACTGTCACCTTTCCGAACAGGCTAATGTGGCGCTCGCCGAAGTCCTTCAACCTAGCTTCCACCAGGTCCACTTTCTCATTCCAGGTAAGTAACTCGGTTTGTCCATAACCAAACCATATGCCGTTTATCCTTATGGCGTCGTCTACCCATGATGCAGCGAAGGGCAGTCTTCTTGACCGCCACTTACCTAGGCGAAGTCCTTTGGTCTTATTGGGATTCAGTCTGGCACCTGTGGCTCTTTGAAACTTAGACAACGTGCCACTAAGGGCCTTGAAGGAAGCTAGGTCGGAGACTACGCATGTGACGTCATCGGCATACTGAAGGCACTTAACTTCAACACCACCGGGAATGTGAAATGGTTGAAACAGAGGCTCTACTTGAAAGGCTCTTGCTATTGATTCACTAAACAATACGTAAAGGTGATAGGGGGCACCCCTGCCGTACGCCACGTTGGACACTGAAGGGGTCTGACGGTAGGCCATTAACGATAACCCGACTATTTACACTATTGTACAATAAGGAGGTCCATTTAACAAAAACTGGATTCAAACAAAACTTCTTTAAAATTTTAAAGAGGAATCCATGATCAACCATGTCGAAAGCCTTCTCCTGATCGAGGGAGACAAGGGCACATGGAAGATCACGGTCCATCACGTATTCAACTAAGTCCCGCACCACCCAGAGGTTCTGCTGAATACTGTGTCCCCGCACCGCACAAGTCTGAAAGGACCCTACAAGATCTGGCATAACTGTGCCTAGCCTGTTGCAAAGGGCTTTCGCCAGAATCTTGTAATCTACATTTAACAAGGTGATTGGCCGTTTGTTTTTCGGTTCGAGGGGGTCTCCTGACTTAGGCAGCAAAGTAATTATGCCTGTGCGCTGCGAGTGGCTCAATGAGCCAGCAAGGAAGCTAGAGACGAATACGTCACGGAGATCATGTGCTACGGTACCCCAGAAGCGTTTATAGAATTCTACTGGAATACCGTCGGACCCAGGTGCCTTTCCGCCTTTCATCTTCGCCACTGCCTTCCAGAGCTCGTCAACAGTCAAAGGGGAGCCAAGTTCATCATTTTGATCTTTATAGGGGGTTTTGTCAATATTATCTAATAGGGACTTTTGAAGGTCTTCATCGACACTTGACCACTTTACTCCTTGGGCTCGCTATAGGTGGCGCAGAGTGGTAATCCCCAGAGAGATCATCAATCGACCTCTTCAGTGAAGGCTCCGGAGCCCCACCCTTACAAAAATCAAATCAGCCCTCCCCTGATGGTGGCTCCCTGGGAGGAGGCTCTGAGACAGGCTCTCCACCAGTCGAAATCTGAAGAGAGCCGAAGGTCCTCCTCAACCATCATCACTTCATCCTCCCAAGGTGTCAGTGGGGAGGACGGCGGAGACTCAACCTGAACACACCCACTGCTACCCTCACACCTCTTAGAGGCTAGGAAGTCCTGCTCCACCTCATGTGCTGCCTCCTCCAGTTCCTGAAGGGAAAAATCTTGAACTGATTGCACGGGTTCTGGTGCCGGCCCTGCATCACCAACGACACGACCAGAGTATGATGAAGGGCAGGCACCAAACACATGTCCCTCTACCCACAAAGGTTGCACCGCACCCCATTGGGACACTGAGCCTTACCAAGCCCCAACTCCAAACATCTGCCACAGCGTCTATTGGGACACGACTTGGCTTCGTGTCTTCTCCCCCCCCCCCCCACTCCACATTTAAAACAGGTACGGGGCTGCCCCAAATACCTTACGTGAGCCTTCGAAACCCCCACAAAGAGGAAGGATGGAATGTCCTTTTTCAGCACCATAGGGAACTGTCTCCTGCCATTAAGGATACCTTTCACCTCACCTTCCCCATACTTGCACCACCACATATCTGAGACAGTTCCGTACTGCCCAAGAACCCTTGCAACCAGGCCCTGATCGACCTCAAAGTTCAGGTACAACACTGTCACCACCACTGAGCGATCATATGGTGTGACAGTGAGCCCTTCAACTTCCCTCAAGTTTGAAACACCCTTCATGAGGGCTGCATACGACCTGAACTTTAGGTCGTATGTGTTGCGGGCCTCAAGTGCCTGCAACATCACGATTTCCCTAACATCAACTCCTTTGTTCTTCAACAACGTAAAAACTTGCTGGGGTGTAACGTTCACCCCCGACCTAAACTCCAACTTAGCAATGCTGCTATCCCTACACACGGGCAAAGCAGCGATGGGTTTGTGGCTCCAGGCCACACACAGCACCAGGCGGAAAGCCTCAACACTCTAGCAAGTACACAAAAGAGGGAACCCAACGAAACCTGACGTTTTTGCCTTTAAAATCACACCCCAAAGATAAGATACTACAGTACGGCACAGCAGTACAATACAGCAGCACAAAAGCACAAGCAAACCAGCACGAGCAATCGACGAGAGCGAGAAAACGCGTCCGCTCCCGACGAAGACCAGAACTGAACTCAAAACCATCAAATATGATACATGACTCTAAAGGTACTACGCTTGAATGGAACGTATGACTTAGCCATATTTGCTCTCAAGCTTAGAAACCCCTTGTGTGGCAATCATATGCATAAAGTGTTCCAATTGTGATGGGCATGGATATTCAGGACTTAGGTTTTCCATGCGAGCTAAAAATTACTTCCACGCCTCACAATGACTTGAGGTGAGTGTTGGTGTGCGATTGCACTCTCATGCCCCAAAATTCAGGTCATGGATATTCACTTAGTTAAGTTCAAAGCTCATTTTGTCTTTTGGGATGAGGCTATATCTGAAGAGATATCCTTTGCTGCTTCTCCAACAATTACTAGTAGATTTTCTAAGAACCTTGCAATTACCATTAAGTGGTGGGCAATTCCACGCAAAGGTGGACATAACCATCAAATTTTAAAAACTCTCCAATATCAGTTAATTTGGTATCTAACTCCAGCTAAAAAGTTGAATTCTCCAATAAAACAAATGGTCCCTAAAAAAAAAAAAAATCAAAACTAATTAGCAGCAATTAGCAGCAATCGAAGTGTCAATATTTTCAAAAAATATGGAATAATTAAAAGCTTTCTAGGAACAACTGAATTGAGGTTTTTCTATGAATTCATACTCTATCATGTAGTTATTTTCATATGTTTACAACATTTGAAATCAAATTATGATTTCAGCAATGTCTTCCACACTAACGAGCAACAAATTAACAGACAGATAAAAAGACACCCTGTGAT
This sequence comes from Holothuria scabra, assembly GCA_037179385.1. Classification (NCBI taxonomy): domain Eukaryota; kingdom Metazoa; phylum Echinodermata; class Holothuroidea; order Aspidochirotida; family Holothuriidae; genus Holothuria; species Holothuria scabra. The sequence continues at coordinate 21,247,020 of CM074183.1, read as the reverse complement.
GATAATGGCTCACACCATGGCTCGGCAATTTCTGACATGGCTCCCGCTTGCTATCCTTTTAGTAGAAATTGTCCACCCGTTGCATATTCTTATTTTTTACTTTTCTAGGTAGTTTTACCCCAACACTGTATTTTGTCTACCTCGGTGACACTAAATAACACATTCGTGTTGGTGTGTCGTTAAGCCCCATGTAACTAACCATGGCTCGGCTGGTGTGACTTAAAAAAAATGCAAGTATATTGCATGTATACAAGGTTCACATAGTTTTTGCATGCTATTTTGGGAATCGTAGTATTCAAATCTTTGATTTTTTACTAGTGATGTAATTGGGGCCTACCTTTCTCTGGAACTGTTCAGCCTTGAGTTTTGTGGTAAGGCCCCACACATTTTAGTTGTAAGCTTTTCGAGAGTGACTAGTGTTGGACTGCAAGGTTGAACTGAAACACTTCTCTCAAATAATTATTTTTAATTAGTAATTACAATACATGGTTTCAATACCTTTGTGTTTAGTTATAAACGGTCACCAATACGCTATTGTGTAGTAACTGTGTTTTTGTATTTAAATGAAAGCATATACCTACAAAGACCTCAAGACAAAAAGCGTAGGGTTTACAAACTTTCAAAATCACAAATTTTAAGTATCCTTTCAAAAAAGTTACTTGAACAAAGCACTGAATGAAAAGATTTTCACATGTCCTTAGTGTATACACTGTGACCAGTATTTAGTGCGAATGCAAAATATTTAATGAGAGCTTTTTAAAGGCATTGAAACGGCACATACAAAACAAAAACTGAAACCGGGTCGGGCAAAAACAGACTGATAAATCAAACAGAAAATTATGTTCATTACAGTAATAATCTATTTATAAAGATATTTACAAAACTTATGTACAGAAAATTATACACACAGATATTTACATACTATTTAATGAGAAATTACATCCCAGCTCTAAGTGTTAAAATATGTTAAGTTCTAGTCATGGATGATGTAATTACCTGCCTTAGTTTCCATGAGGAAATCAGTTGTCAGTGCTTTTGTCATTGTACCAAATGTTGCTTACAAAGAGTGGAGCTGAGTTGTTAAATGTTGTGGTTGTTATCTATACACACATGAACATATGCACATAGTACCATTAGGTACACCTTAGTCTGAGTCTGCTAGTGGTGTGTGTTTGATGACCAGAATGCAAAAATGCTTTTAGGTTTCGATGAAGTCATACGAGGAGACCAGCTTTATGGAGAACTATTGAGTGTTGTCACAAGCGATGTAAGCGATGTACGTAGCTGATGTTAACTAATGATGGACACTACTTTCACAACAAAAGTGACATCTGCAGTGTTATCCAATAGCTATTCTGTCAGGGTGCAGGACTTTGACAGAATAAACAGAGATGCTTTAGCACCTGGGCAGTGTATTTGCCACTTCTGTCAAGAGTTTCCTGTTCCTTCATGGCCATAAGTAGGGATTCCACATGTAAATAGTGGGTAAGGAGGGGCGATGGAGATTATGCCTTTAAACACTGCTTCATGCCTACTGCAATTGAAAAAATATTTATGAAGTCCCTGGTTGCTCTCACTCTGAAAGGATGGGAAAAATTATTTTACAATTCAAAGCAAAAAGACCACTATTCAAAACTAGTACACAGTTTATTTATGAACTACTTTATATATAATGAAAAATGGTAACATAAGGGTAAAATATTTGGTAAACTGAAACAACAAACTGAAAAATGAAAAATATCAAACCATTTAGCATGTTTTCATGAAATGAACTATATGGCCCATGTGGGACCTTCAACCCAAATTCCTCTTTATTTCAAAGGTGTGTCTCCCACAGTACTATTGTTACCAATTTACAACATAGTACCCATGCAACCTGTTGAAGAAACATTTAGCATGTTATCAGAACACAGACCTGAATAGGGACCTTGTGGCCCACAGATGGATGACTCTGACCCTCAGATTTTGGAAGTCATCTGAAGATCCAGTCCCAAATCTGTAGGAAAAGTTACATGTAGCATGATTTTATATGAAACAGGCCATGTGAGAACTTGGGCCCCAAATTCCTGGATACCACAAAGGTCACAGTAGCTGAGTACTGTTGTGAGATCAACTCAGCATTGGAAGCACTGGACCACACATTCCATGATTTGAGAAAAAGAATTTTGATTATTTCATAAAATGGACCATATGGCCCATGTGGGACCTTGGACACAAATTCCTCAACATTTCAAAGGTAACCCTGCCACAGTTGTATTGCTACAAAGTTACAATGTACAGTAGTACCCCTGCAATCTGTAGAGGAAGCCTTTTAGCACGTTTTCACAAAATGGACCCAAATAGGGTTCTTAAGGCTCACAGATGACCTTTTCGACCCCCTTCAATTTTGGAATTCATATGAAGACTCAGTCCCATATATGTAGGAAAACCCAATTTATTGATTTAATGGAACAGACCATTTGGCCCATGTAAGAACTTGGGCCCAAAATTTCTGAACACCACGAAGGTAACACTAGCTCAGTACTGTCTCAGCATTCGAAGCGCTGGACCACACAATCCATTTGCGGAAAAGAGATTTGCAGGATTTCATAAAATGGGCCATATGGCCCATGTGGGACCTTTGACCTAAAACTCTTACACACACTATATAGTGGCCAAGTTCAACAGTGGACCATAAAATATGTAAGAAGCATTTTGCATGATTTAAGCAAATGGGCAATGCGGCCCACGGACCCAAAATCACTGAGCACTCCGAAGATACCCCTACCATACTTCTATTGCAACACTGTTGCAACTCTGTGCCATGTAATGTATAAGAGATGTAGAGTATAAGGTTGTTTTCATCAAATGGGCCATAAGGCCCATGTGGGACAATGGACCCCAAATTCCCAGACACAACAGAACAAGTCAGGCTACCATAGTAGTGACAAACCCTCAGGACTGGATCATAACACCCATAGAAGTGTTTTTGCATTTCATCAAATGAGCCATGTGGCCCAAGTGGGACCTTGGCCCTGATACAATTGAAAACTCTGAAGGTACCCCTACCAAACTAACATTGGAACAGTTTCAATACTTAACCATATAATGTGAAGCAGTTGGTACATTAAGCACGTTTTCATCAAATCAGCCACAGGGTCCATGTGGGTACCTGGACTCCAAATTCCTAAATACTTCAAAGGGACCCCTACCCAAGTACGACTGTAGCAAAGCTTTGACATTATACTATGTAAACTGTAGAAGATGCATTAAAACATTGGACCCCTGATAATATCATTTTGCGCCAAAATGACCAACTGGATGACCTTTGACCTGAACTTCCTGAATAGTAATGTACAACTAGTCAATGATAATACTGACCAAATATGATAATCAAAAATAATCTGTAGGAGGAGATGCATTTTGCATCAAAATGGCCAAAACTGACCCCTAGAAGACCTTTGACCTCAACTTAATGAACACCCTTTTTGTCCCTTCACTTGGTGAACATTGACGGATAGATAAATAGACACAAACGTACATATGCTGCGTGATCACAATGGCTCAATCCAGCATAGCTGCCCATGGCCGGAGCTAAAAAGAGTCACTTTAGAGTAATCAAATATAAGAAAGGGGGAACAAATGTTATTCCATGTGTTTGTACATTTCCATGTGAGGGTGACCTACACTCTTAAAGCATCCCGGTCAAATTTAACCAGGATTGTAGTCACCAATTATCTATACATTTGATTTTCTGATGATTTTAAGCATTAAATGACACCCAAAAATTGGTAAACCACAATGCTGGTTACAATTAGAACAGGGTGTGTTTAGAATGTAGAAGACACTTGGAAGTTATAACATGAAAAATGAGCTTAACATGGGCAAATCAAAATTTACAAGTAATTCTAATTAATCAAAGCTTTGAAGTGCTTAATCCCACAAGTACCACATCGATGCTCATTTCCTTAAGTTAGACAAGTATGTTCATATGTGTGACTCTCCTTGTTCTTTTTGTATGAACTGAAAAGGTATGGCAGACAATTTATTTGAATGCCTTTTACTTGAGCATGATGGGAGGATGGTAAAAGGTCTTAGGTATGAATGTTACAATCTCAAGAAATAAACTAAATATGAAGAAATCAAATCCAAGTTTACAAGTGATTTTCATCAAAACTGTTGCGTTTTTTTTTTTTTTTTTTGTACAAAGAAAGGATGGAAAATGATGTCAAAAAAGAAATTCAAAGAAATCAAAGTTTAAACTATTTTCGAAAGGTCAACCATTGACATACAGCAAGAACACATGAAGGAACCATGATGGTCCAACATTTTGACATACGTTATTTTATTAGGCTGGCATACATTTATGCCAAACACACGGCAAAGTTTGTGTAATATTTGAAGCATACAGAGCTCATCAGAGAGTGAAACAGTTAATGGTCCAACAGTGTTTCTAAATGTTCCACTGTTATAAATTTACCACAAAAAGTTACAAGAGGAATTTTTTTTTTATTTCTGTAAACAATTCTTAATGTGCACCCAAATTCTTAACCTAAAGTGGGTTTATGAAAATGCTGAAAATATCATTTGTGTACATGGGGGGGGGGGGGGGGGGCCCTGGTGGCAAATTTTGGGAAGCTTGACATAAAAAAAATGTGATGCAAGTTTGTGTACGTCAAAATTTTTCAGACTTGCTTCTGTACCCCCATGTGTATCGTTAGATAAAGTTTGTGGGACTTTTATGAGTTCCTGTGAACTGGCAATCTGGATGCAGAAATACAACCACGTATGCTGTAAATTTTAAAGTTTCCTAATTTTTTGTGTTCTTGTTGCTGTATGTCAATGTTGGAAGGTTATTTTCCCATAGGGTGTGAATGAGATATATTTTCAACACACAAGTCGGGAGTTGAAATTGTTTATGCTATCTCTCTGCTTGAAATGATTTATACTGAAAACAACAGAAGAATGGAAATATGAATTTTTAAATGAAAACCCCCAAAGTGATCATTTTGTCTTGGTTTACCATGTAATTACCCATATGCATTTGTCACTGTACCCCCACCCTTTGTGTTTACTGTGGACTGACATAGATATGGCAGACAAGAGGTTACAAAGCATTAAAAGAAGGTATTGTTTTCAAGGAGAACCAAAGTTTTTCAGTAATTTTCAAGCTTGGTATTTTAAGAGAATGAAGCTTCAAATGATCTAGTTGGTGCACATTTCATTGTATGCGAGTGTGTTTTCTTAGCTTGATCTGAGGAAGACATAAACATAAAAGGTACATTGTCATGGGCAAATCAGATGAAAAGCCATCGCTTAGTAGGGCTTTGAACTCTTGTACAGTTAATAACTGTACCGTCTTAAAACTATTACCTTACCAAAGCCGTGATATGCGAACTGAAGGTTTTGGGTCAATATGACAGCTTCAATCGATCTGAAAAATCAAAGTTTGCTGAGCTTTTGAAGGAAACTGTTTGCTCAAAGTTTGACAAGACGTGTATGGACACGTGTAACCATGTTTTCCTGTACAAAGATCTGACAGAGACCTGGCAGGTTTGCCAAAAGCTGGTTTTCGAGGACATCTTGCTCGCTGAGGGTATCATCTTGTGTCTCATCTTCGTCAAAGGGATCCCTGGTAGTTGGCAAAAGAAGTGGCAGAACATTACCAGGTGACCTAAAGGTGACCAACTGCTCACCATCTAGCTGGCAAAGCAGTTAATATTCATTTTCCTCCAGGGTCTCAAACGCCAACGGGGTGACGGAATAGAGTTCCTCAGGTGTAGATGATATCTGAAAAGAAGAGAGCCCTTTATAAGTAGCGTGGAGGTATGTTGCTAACTTTTTTAACTTTAAATATAAGAAGCGTTACTTTTATGAAACTGATATATAGAGATGTGCCCACGCTGGGTAGCGTCGTGTGTTCAGACATGGCACTCGCGTATTTCACCTGGCACTCATTCAAAAATGATGAAAAATACCCGGCGCTGTTTTCAGTTTCTTAACCCAATATGAAAATTATTAGTTATTCAAAATCATTTAGTTACTAAGACTGAATTCTTGAAATGTGAAAAATTGTGTGAATGGTTAATTTTATCATTTCACATCTACGAATCCCATTCACACAATTTTTTCACATTTCCTTGACAACAAAACAGAAGAAAGCACCCTTAAACCCCTTGAATGTCTCTAATGTCTCTTCAGATATCAAACAATCGGGTACAAATACTGCAACATTTTGCATCTGAGGGGCCCAACGGAATCAAAAATTTTCTAAAGGGGAGGGGTACACCCACGTTGCTCCTCTTATACACCCCTCTCACAGGACATGTTCAGAATACCCAGCACTCAGAATCAAACAGGCACATCCGTGGATATAACTTCACTCCCGATAATGAAGGGGTGGAGATTGTGGTGAAAAGAATCATACCTGCTGTATTTACTCCAGCTGAGAAATGCCCCCTTTCTTGTAAATAAGCCACTGATTTTCATTTGCAAGTAGTGAAACTGAGAATTTTTGTAAGAACAGAGTGAAATGAAAATGAGAGAGAAATAGCCAGTCTTCTGGTAATTTTAGATGGGGCAAACTGCAGTTACAATTTCTGGCTTGCTATTTCTAATACCGTGTCTGCCTTGAAAAGTTGGTATTCAGTCAAGATTGTTTGCCACTAAAATGATTCAATAAACACCCCCACCTTTCACAAAAATTCCATGCCTCCAGGGTATTTATTATAGGTTCATTTGCGGTATGTACGTATGGGTTATTGCTCTGATCAGAGGTGTAGATGTATTGATACAGGGATTACAAAGACATCATGAAGGCGGTTTGAAAAAATTTACATTTGTATGCTTGTCAACATGTTTCTGATTGATTACGCTAGGTTTAAAATATGATCATATTCCTACATACAATTTGGGTGAGAATACAGCCCACTTTCAGTTTTGCCAGCTGAACACATACCTTTACTTGTTCCAAATAATTGTGTAGTTTGCTAACCACATCAGGTCCCAAAACAAGCTTGAGAAGGAGCACAGCCAAAATTAATATTGCTATAGATCTATTTTATAACTGTATGACATCTGTGAGAACTGAAAGGTGACCAGTACAGGCCGAACAGCCATGGCTGTCAGTGCTGTTAGTTATTTCCAGCCCTGATGTACACTTAGGGTCATTATTCCAAACATGACATTATTATCCTGAAAGGTTATTACTCTAAAGGGTTGTTATTGCTAAGGGGGTTATTCTGAACATATTATTAGGACAGTCATTATTCAGAAAGGTTGTTATTCCGAAACAGGAATTAGGGTCACTTTTCCAAAGCATTGTTATTTCAAAATGAGAACTAAGATTGTTATTCTGAATATAGGATAAGGGAAGGGTCATCATTCTGAAATGCAAATGTGCACACGATATGGCAATGGGAGATTCTAAATTTGGTATAATGACTTTTCAGAATTTACCCTTTTGTCCAATTCAGAACAATGACCCTAATTCTTCATTCAAAATAATGACTCCTTGTAATAATAAATGTTATCCTGAGTTTAGAATAACCACTCAAAGGAATAACCTCTACGTTCTATTTGAAACCAAAAACCCTTTGGCACAATGGGTCAAATGCTATAAATCGGAATACTGGACCCTTTTGAGGAATACTGACCCTCTGTGGTAAAGACTCGATCTATGGAAAATTGATCAGACCCCAATCAGCCTACCAAATGGAGACTAACAAAATATGCCACCTAAATTTGGTGCTATTGCACAACACTTATAAATACATTGGTTGCATAAATTTTTTTTAAGATATCTTGCCCCTTTTGCATGAATGAATTGCCGTGTTAGCAATTAAATCCATTCCAATCTCAAACAGTTCCAATTCTCCCAACTAAGCAACCAGTAGGGTCTTACGATAACCATATAAAACTCCTTTTGTGCAGACACAATATTGTGTTATTGGTAAAAGCCACATCTGCTATTATGTGCAATCTAAACACTTTTACTTCATTGTGTGGAATGCAAGCTAACTCTGCCTCTTTTTGAATTTTTAAACTTTGATAACAAAGGGCAGTCACCAATTGAGAATTTTGACACCCCTCACACCAAAAATGTTCAATGGGGGAAATGAGTGTTTCTCTCTAGGTAATGAGCATTCATAGCATATCAACATGAAGGACTGAATATAACATTACAATTCATCACCTGTATTTTGGTGCGGGATGTTGAAGCAATCTGGCGTTCATTTTGATAGTCTGACACAACTACATTGGTTGCAGTGAAGTAGTCTCCTGTTTTGATTTCATGTTGTGCAAGGTCTCTCCAGAGAGAAAGTTTCAACTGTTCACCATGATTTTCCATAGTCAGTGTCCATACACTCACTTGGGCTCCCTTTACACAGACTTCTCTCGGAGTTTTATCCTGTGGAAGATATTAGACACTGTTTTGTCACAATTTAGATTGCAAGTGAGAGAGAGTTGGTTGCTTGGGTAGTTATCACGTTGACAGATTTGAATTGTGGTAAATATTGCATAACATTTTTAGCAGGCTGAAAGAATAAATTTGACAGCTGTTACAAAATGGGGGCAGGATTTCACTTGTGAATTTTGCTGAACAGGTGTTATTTCCTTTACTGCACAACAACTTCATTTCGTTTTGTTTCTTTGTTTTCTACATCATTGAAAAATACAGATGCACAATAATAAATACCAAAAGTAAGAATCAAGTACATGGAAATAAAACGAAAACCAGAAAGCCAAAAGGCTTAGTGATTCCTTGCTGCTGAAATATAAGACCTTTTTTCACATTGACATTGTTTTGTAATGTTTTTCAATTAACAGGGCTCCATAATGTGCCCACAAAGTACACATGCAAGGCATCCAATCTTCCTACATTGAGATCCCCCTTGCCCGTTGTGAACCCAAATTTCATTTCACCCCCACCAAAATCTTCTGGGACCATTTATTCACTATGTACCATCTACATGACAAGTAACAGGACCCTACAAGTGACCTTTCTTGTAAAACTGCAGGAAAGCTTGCCGGGCTTTGCCCATACCGAATCCAAATGACCTTTAACCTTTAGGAAAATGGAATGGGATCGTCTTCTCAATACAATGAACCTACACACCACATATGAGCTTTGTCACATATACCGTTCTTGAGACATTGTGTTTTCAAGGTTTTGATCTTTTCAGCTCTTGTGACCCCAAATGACCTTTGACCTCCATCAAAAACAATAGGGATCATCTACACAATATGGCCAACCCACACACCAAATATGAGATAAGGCGATCCTAGTCACTCCAAATGACTTTTGACTTCCACGAAAATCAAAGGGGATAATCTACTCAATATGACCAACGCACACACCAAATATGACAAAAGTCACACTATATGACCAACGCACACACCAAATATGACAAAAGTCACACTAACTCTTCTTGAGATGTACCGTGTTTACAAGCAATTTCTAAGGAATTTACCTTTTGACCTCTTGTGACCCCAAATGACCTTTGACCCTCCTCGAAAATCGATAGGGATCATCTCCTTAAAATGATCGACCCACACACAAAATATGAACATTGTCACATGTACCATTCTCGAAATATCATGTTTACAAGGTTTTGAACTTTTGACCTCTAGTGACCCCAAATGACCTTTGATCTCCACCAAAAACAGTAGAGATCATCTACTCAATATGACCAACCCACACACCAAATATGAGGTTCGTCACACTTACCCTCCTTGAGATATCGTGTTTACAAGCTGTTTACAAGCTTGCCTTCGGCAAGGAATCAAACACCTGAGGGGCTTGTCGAGAGTCCTACTCCCCAATACAACAAAAACATGTAACCTTGAGTAGTTAAGTTGCAAACACAAATAATGAAAAAGAGGAAAATAAGAAAGAAAGAAAAAAAAAACCAGAAAGCCAAAAGGCTAAGTGATTCCTTGTCGAAAGGGGGTGCTTTGTTGTCCTCATAAATCACTGAAAACAGGCATTTTAAATGGAATCAAGTTTTGTAGATCAAAAAAAGAATTGCCTTGGTTAGTGGGTTTCTGTGGATTATACAAATTTTATTCTAAATCCAGGTTTTCTGCATGCATTTGTGGTTTAAATTTTCTTATTTGGATCTATATATTTTTAAAGTTGTAGGGTTATATAGCTTGTAAAGCTTATTTAGTTCATTTGATGAAAAGGAGCATGAAGGTACATTACTTTTCTTACAGGGTTCCCACTCTTTGCCAACATGATTTTTTCAAAAGGAAAGAAGCTGGTTTTACTCCATTCGTAGTAGCTCCATGATTAAATCATAGCTGAATGAAAGAGCTACAATTTGGGCAGCAAATTTCCAATGATCAACAATATTTGTTGTCAGTAATAACCTTAGCCGGGAGCAGTACCGCTGTAGGTGGGTTATATGACGAGACTTTTTCAACTAGAGTGGGCTGACGCAATGGTTCAAGAAGGGGGGGAAGGGAGGGAGGAAGGGCCAGTGGGGGATCCAGGATTTTGAGACGCTCCTACCGGAAGATATCGTTATTACAAGGTTTTCCATCACTGACCTCTGTGACCTCAATGACCTTTGACCTCCACCAAAAAGAACAGGGTTCTTCCTCTCAACATGGCAAGTCTATATACCAAATATGAAAAGGGTTGGTCATTCCTATCTCAAGATATTGCGATTAAAAGGTTTTTGGTCTTTGATGTCAGGTGAGCTCAAATGACCTTTGACCTCCACCCATGAAAGGCAAAGGCTTCTCACAAACAAAATGCGTGGTGACATGTGTTTTTGCCAGTACTTGCTTTTTGAACTTGGGTCAAAACCCAACCCCCTCCCCTTGGTGGCTATGCATCTATTTGACAACCAAAGGTTACTTATGAACCAGAAAGCCAAAAATTTTGCTGATTCCTTGCCACATGGATGCAATTTAATACAAAATAGGTGTTATCTACACGTTTGGACACTATCTCTGGTTACGCCAATGAAAATTTGACCACAACTTAAAATTTTAAGAACCATCCACTGATTATGGGGCATCCAGCAGGCAAATACGACACTCATTGCACTTTCGGTGAAATAGCCTGTAACTAGTCTAATGACCTTGCTCAGTTGATTTTTGATCCCCACTAAAAATATTAGTACAGTCATAGTGGATCCGGAGCATCCACATGTCAAGTAAGAGATCCCAAACAGTTGTCCTTCCTAAGATGCTGTCTTTTTAATGTTTTTATCCTTTTCACTACTTGTGAATCTAAATGACCTTGATGTCCATCAAAAGTAGTAGGGAGCACTTACTGTATATGGGTCATGTACACATGCTGAATTTGATTTCCTATGGTCTCACTTTTTTGTCTAACTGAGGTATCAAATTTCCAACCCCACAGCCATTACACATACACACAAACACTACCACAGGATGGGATGTGTATTGCATCGCAAGGAATCACAAAGTTTAATGCACCCCAAGATAATTTTACAGTAGCCTATGTTGCTAGTTTGCTCTAGTTCATACTGACAAGGTATTGTAGGCAATTTGTCTGATACACATACTGAACATGAGTTTACTACTGATGGTAAAGTGCTTATAATTAACTGGAGTGAACTAGATTTTCTTCAGTGTGGTCAAGCCATTTGCTTATAAAGATACACTGGATATGGTGAAATATGTTCACAAGTATACCAAAAGGATGCTTGAATGAGTGATGGGAAAATGGGAAGAAAATTTTTCAGAGCTTACTTGCACAAGCTTTCCAACGACTGTCTGGAGAGATTTGACAGGTGACATCTTAACAGCTGAGAAACTTGATGGAGGTGGAGTTGGTGGCCTGATGTGTAAGATGGCTCTTTGACAATTGCTTCTTCAACATGCAGAGGTGTTGTCTGGAATATTTTTGTTGATCGAGTAATGATTATCGAATCTGCTCTGCTTATGAAATGTTTGAGAATTATGGAAGAGTTCACCTTAAGTCCCTCTGTCTTCTAGGTAGGCAAAACACACTCTGCACAGGAATTTGAGGCAAATGGTGGTTTTTTTTAAATGTAAGGTTACTCCCACACTTACCTTACTTGTATTTTTTTTTTTATAAAAAAAAACCTTAAATCACACACATATCGCATCATTTTATTACAGATAGAACAAGTCGATCATGATTCAACATTTTCAGGACAATTCAACATCGTGGGAGTTGATGAAGAAGGGTAAGAAAATTTCAGACAAAAATATCAACTGCCATTGGCATTCAGTAGTTTAGTTTCTTTTTATAAAACAATTTATCTCAATATATAAGATGTATTGAGATAATGTCACACTAGCCAGTTGCTAGCGGCAAACTAAAATCCTATAGAGTTTACATTTTCATCATATCTTGTAGTACATACTTTTGTACACTTACTACCCAGTCAGAATTTTAACTTGATAATCTGATAGGTTGATAATTTAGCTACTTTGTTTCTGACTGGTAAAAAAAATTGTGCAGTAGAAAGGTTTCTTATCTGCCCACTGTTTCATACTCCTTTTTTATTCCTTCTATGCGATGCTGATGTCGTGTGTATGTGTGTGTATGTGTATGTGACGCTTTCGCTTGTAAACACGATATCTCAAGAAGGGTAAGTGTGACTAACCTCGTATTTGGTGTATAGGTTGGGCATATTGAGTAGATGATCCCTATCGATTTTCGTGGAGGTCAAAGGTCATTTGGGGTCACGAGAGGTCAAAAGGTAAATTCCTTAGATATTGCTTGTAACCACGGTATCTCAAGAAGGGAAAGTGTGACTAATCTCATATTTGGTGTGTGCATTAACCATATTGAGTAGATGATCCCTATTGTTTTTGGTGGAGATCAAAGGTCATTTAGGGTCACGAGAGGTCAAAACTTCGTAAACACGATAACTCAAGAACGGTACATGTGACTATGCTCATTTTTGGTGTGTGGGTTGGTCATATTGAGTAGATGATCGGTATTGTATTTAGTGGAGATTTGGGGTCACGAGAGGTCAAAAGGTCAAAACTTCCTAAACACGATAACTCGAGAACGGTACATGTGACTATGCTCAGATTTAATGGGTAGGTTGGTCATGTTGAGTAGATGATCCCTATCGATTTTCGTGGAGGTCAAAGGTCATTTGGGGTCACGAGAGGTCAATAGGTAAATTCCCTAGAAATTGCTTGTAAACACGGTATCTCAAGAACGGTAAGTGTGACTAATCTCCTATCTGGTGTGTGCATTGGCCATATTGAGTAGGTGATCCCTGTTGTTTTGGTGGAGATCAAAGGTCATTTGGGGTCACGAGAGGTCAATAGGTAAATTCCCTAGAAATTGATTGTAAACACGGTATCTCAAGAACGGTAAATGTGACTTATCTCTTATTTGGTGTGTGCATTGACCAAATTGAGTAGATGATCCCTATTGATTATCGTGGAGATCAAAGGTCATTTAGGGTCACCAGAAGTCCAAAAGTCAAAACTTCGTAAACACGATATCTCGAGAACGGTTCATGTGACTGTGCTCATATTTAATGTGTGGGTTGGACATCCTGAGTAGATGATCCCTATCGATTTTCGTGGAGGTCAAAGATCCATTTGGGATCACGAGAGGTCAATAGGTAAATTCCTTAGAAATTGCTTGTAAACACGATTTCAAGAAGAGAGGTGTGACTAATCTCATATTTGGTGTGTGCATTGGCCATATTGAGTAGATGATCCCTACTGTTCTTGGGGAGGTCAAAGGTCATTTGGGGTCATGAGGTCAAAACTTCGTAAACACGGTATCTTAAGAACGGAACATGTGACTTTGCTCATATTTGGCGAGTGTGTTGGCCATATTGAGTAGATGTTCCCTTTTGTTTTTGGTGGAGGTCAAAGTTCATTTGGAGTCAGCATGTTCAAAGCCTGACAAGCTTTCCTGCAGTCTTTCAAGAAAGGTCACTAGTAGGGTCCTGTAACTTGTCATGTAGGTGGCACATAGTGAATACATGGCCCCAGAAGTTTTTGGTGGAGGTCAAATGTCATTTGGGTTCACGACGGGCAAGGGGGATCTCAAGATTGGATGCCTTGCATGTGTACTTTGTGGGCACATTATGGAGCTCTGCTAATTGAAAGATATTGCAAAGCAATGTCAATGTGAAACCAGAATGCAAAAATGCTTTGAGGTTTCGATGAAACATACATGCTCTTTTCAATAAAATGCTACATTTCTTGTAACAACTGGTGACCCAAAATAGCCCTTGTCTCCACCTGTAAGTGACTGGTTTTTCTTTCATACTGTGCCTTAAGATATTCTGCAAACAAGGTTTTCAGAGTTTGATGCCAGGTGATACCAGATGACCATTGACCTCCACCAAAAACAACAGGTACAGTACTTTCAAATCACCATAACACATCCACGTACTAATTGGGAAATCCATCCAAGTTTCCTACCTTGAGATATCTCATTTCGACAAGTTTTTCAAAGTTTGACCGATCATGACCCCAGATGTCCTTTCACCTCCACAAAAAATAACCTTATACAGACCATCTTCCCACCATAATTCATTTACATACTAATTTTGAAATCCATCCACCTTTCATACCTTGAGCTATCCTAAACAAGGTTTTCTGAGTTTGACCCCTATGACCCCAAATGACCTTTGACCTCTACCAAAATCAATAGGGTTTTTCCTCCCATCATAACGCATCAACATATCAAGTTTGAAAGTTCGGAGTTTAACCCCATCTGACCCCAAATGACCTTTGACCTCTACCAAAATTTATTGGGTTATTTCTTACATCATAACGCATCAGCATATCAAGTTTGAAATGAATCAAAGTTTCCTACCTTGAGATATAGGGTAAACCAGGATTTAGGGGTCTGACCCCAAATGGCTTTGAAAATAAATCAGGTTCTTTCTTACATCATAACGCATCAGCCTATCAAGATTGAAATGAATCCAAGTTTCCAACCATAATGTATCATGTAAACAAGGATTCAGGTTTAGACCCCATGTGACCTCAAATGACCTTTAACCTTCACGAAAATAAATTGGGTTCTTTCTTACATCATAACGCATCAGCCTATCAAGATTGAAATGAATCCAAGTTTCCTACCATAATGTATCACGTAAACAAGGATTTCAGGTTTTGACCCCATGTGAGCCCAAATGACCTTTGACCTCCACAAAAATACATTGGGTTCTATCTTACATCATAACACATCAACATATCAAGTATGAAATTGATCCAAGTTTTCTACCATGAGACTTCATGTAAACAAGGATTTCAGGGTTTGACCCCATGTGACCCCAAATGACCTTTGAACTCTACCAAAATCAACAGGGTTCTTTCTTACATCATAACGCATGAAATTGATCCAAGTTTCCTACCATGAGATATCGTTTAAACAAGGATTTCAGGGTTTGACCCCGTGACCCCAAATGACCTTTGACCTCCACCAAAATCAATAGGGTCCTTCCTCACATGATAACACATCAACATATCAAGTTTGAAATTAATCCAAGTTTTCTTCCATGAGATATCGTGTAAACAAGGATTTCGGGGTTTGACCCCACGTGACCCCAAATGACTTTTGACCTCCACCAAAATCGATAGGGTTCTTCCCGACATCCTAACGCATCAACATATCAAGTTTGAAATAAATCCCAAGTTTTCATGTTTCCATGAGATATCGTGTAAACAAGGATTTCGGGGTTTGACCCCAAATAAACTTTGACCTCCACCAAAATCAATAGGGTTCTTCCTTACATCATAACACATCCACATATCAAGTATGAAATTGATCCAAGTTTCCTACCATGAGATATCGTGTAAACAAGGATATCAGGGTTTGACCCCATGTGACCCCAAATGACCTTCGACCTCCACCAAAATCAAAAGGGTTCTTCCTCCCATGGTAATGCATCAACATATCAAGTTTGAAATTAATCCAACTTTTCTACCATTAGATATCATGTAAACAAGGATTTCGGATTTTGACCCAATGTGACCCCAAGTGACCTTTGACCTCCACCAAAATCAATAGGGTTCTTCCTAACATCCTAACGCATCAACTTATCAAGTTTGAAATTAATCCAAGTTTTCTACCATGAGATATCGTGTAATCAAGGATTTCGGGGTTTGACCCCACGTGACCCCAAATGACCTTTGACCTCCACCAAAATCAATAGGGTTCTTCCTTACATCATAACGCATCCACATATCACGTATGAAATTAATCCAAGTTTCCTACCATGAGATATCGTGTAAACAAAGATTTCAGGGTTTGACCCCATGTGACCCCAAATGACCTTTGACCTCCACCAAAATCAATAGGGTTCTTCCTGACATCCTAACGCATCAACATATCAAGTTTGAAATTAATCCAAGTTTTCTACCATGAGATATCGTGTAAACAAGGATTTCGGGGTTTGACCCCACGTGACCCCAAATGACCTTGACCTCCATCAAAATCAATAGGGTTCTTCCTTACATCATAACGCATCAATATATCAAGTTTGAAAGTAACCCAAGTTTCCTGTCTTGAGATATTGTGTTAACATGGATTTTGGTTTTTGACCCCCAGTGACCCCAGATGACCTTTAAAAATAAATAGAGTTCTTCCTCTCAGTATGGGGTATCTGTGTACCAAGTTTGAGAACTGTCAGATCTTCTCTTCTCAAGATATCGTGTAAACAAGCAAAGTGTCACAAACACACACACATACACACACACGCACATACACACATACATATACACACAAGCCATCATGAATGCATAGGTTTCTCTTTTAATCGAAACCAAAAAGGCCTTACATTTCAGCAGCGAGGAATCACAAGGCCTTTTGGCTTTCTGGCTTCACCATGCAATTGTGTATGTTTTAGTCTGCTATTTGTCTTTGGCTTCCAAGCCTTTGTTAAGTCAAGCATAGGGTAACTGTTAAGATGCCCTTGTCTTGGAATGAAGACGTTTACTTTGTCAAAGGTTTTTTTTCTTAAAAGACTGATCCCCATCTAGCTGGTTAATTATTCGTGCTTTGGAAGTGTTATTATGCTTCACAAAAATCAGCTTTTAGTATAAAAGTATCATTATTGATTTTATGTAATAACATTTTCAGTTTATAGCATAAACATGTACAGTATCAGGGTAATATAAATCTCTGCTGTAAATATTAATGACAACAGTGCACCGCAATAACTAAACCAAATTGTACTGTAGAGTATGTGATATGGAGAGTTGTGTCACGTTTGATTTCATATTTGATTTCTATGTTTGATACTTTACCTTATCACAAAAAGGATGTTTGCTCTTTTTTTGTTGTATCATGAAAAGCTTAACCCTTCATGATTGACATTGATCATACATTAAAGCATTAACATTCTGTAGCTTACATTCTCTAGTTATTTGAATTAGTCAATTCAAGTTCTCAATTCCTGCATGCACACATGTCCTTATGAGGACAACTGCCAGCACTCAGTTCTGGTCTTCGTCGGGAGCGGACGTGTTTCGCGGAGCTCTCGCTGATCGTGCTGAATTTTGGCATTGTGCTGTACTGTGCAGCTTGTTATACTAACATATACTACTATTGTCGATTTACCGAAGTGTTGGATATTGGGTGTGGTCTCTCGCTTGGGGACGTGGTTTGGTCGTGCTCGTTTTAAAGCACGCCTGGTTATAGTTTTTTGTTGGATTCCCTTTATTTTTTCCCTGCCTGGGTTTGATCTGCTGTGCTGAAATTTTCTCTCTAGTTGCTGCGTGGCCTTGTGCCACAAACCTTGGCAGTTACAGTTTGAGTCGAGGGGGAATGTTAACACCCCAGCATGTTTTTTCTGTGTTGAAGAACAATAAGGTAGATGTTAAGGATATAGAGATGCTGCAGGCCCTTGCATCCCGAAATACGTTTGATTTGAAGTTCCGGACTGATGCTGCCCGATTGAAGGGGGTTTCCTCCCTTAAGGGTGTGGAGGGTCTCACTGTCACCCCATATGATCGCTCTGTGGTGGTGACGGTGTTGTACCTCAATTTTGAGGTAGATCGGGGCCTGGTGGCGAGGGTTCTAGGACAATACGGAACTGTCTCTGACTGGCGTTGGGTAAAGTATAATGAAGGTGAACTGGCCGGTATTCTCAACGGGGAAAGAGACAGTTCCGTATGGAGCTAAAACGAGACATCCCCTCCGTCTTGTTCATAGGGGGTTCTAAGGCCCACATCAGGTATTTTGGCCAGCCCCGCACCTGTTTCCAGTGTAGGGAGGAGGGGCATGAGGCCAAGTCATGCCCTAACAAACGTTGTGGCAGATGCCTGCAGTTGGGGCATGAGAGGGCAACATGTCCCAATCAGGTGCGGTGTAACCTGTGTGGGGAGGAGGGACATGTCTCTGGTGCCTGCCCCACATCGTACTCTGCGCGTGCAAGTGCAGATGTGGAGCCGGCAAGTGAACCCTTGTCTTCAGACCCTGAACAAATGGTGGAGGAACCCAGGTCCCCTACGCCTGATGAGGTGGCACATCAGGTGGAACAGAGTTCCTAGCTTCTAAGGGATGTGAAGTGGTCTGTGGGAACCCTGAGGTAGGCCCTTCCCAACCCTCCACATCGGTACCTGAGTTACACTCTCCACCAGCTCCCGGGGAGGCTGGAATACAAACAGTGGAGCACGACCTTAGAATGTTCTCGGACTCGGAATCTGACTCTGCCATGTCAGATGTGGGAGGACCTGCCTCAGAGCCTCCACCAAAGGACCCACCATCTGGGGAGGGCTGGTTTGATTTGTGTGAGGCCGTTGAACTTGAGCCCAAGTTGAAAAGGTCGGCCTCAGGGGAGGTGTCCGACCGGGGAGGGGGAGCTAGTCCTTCTGTGCCACCAGCACCATCATCCATGTAATTAAAAGGCCAGGTCAGAGACAGTTTTGTAATTTCACACTCCACATTTCATGAATGGTCCCCTGTCCCTCATGACCCTGAATGTTAACGGCATGAGGGACAATCGGAAGCGGTCCAGAATATTCCAATTTTGTAAGTCATTGGGTGTGGACTTCGTTTTCCTCCAAGAGACTCACATTGTTAATGAGGACGATGTCTACACCTGGTCCTACGAATGGGGTGGGGGTTTGTACGCTTCCTTTGGTTCCGCATCTTCCTGTGGATCTGTCATTTTAGTTTCTCCAAGATGGACTTCCCTGGTCGGAAAGGTTGATCATGATCATGAGGGTCGGTTGGTATGCATCACCATCAAACATCCTTGCGGGAACTTCTTATGTAACGTTTATGCCCCCAACCAACCTACAGACAGAAGGAATTTTTTTGCTACCCTGCCATCCTTCGTTCCTGGCTGTGCCCCTTGTATCCTATCTGGAGACTTCAACTGTGTCCCTGACACACAGTTTGATCGAATGTCCACCTTCACATCTTCAAGCTGTAGTGTCGGTATGGTGGAGTTGGACATGTTCACAAAGAATCACGATATGGTTGACGTTTGGAGAGTGCAGCATCCTGGCTTGTCCGTGTTCACTTGGCACCGCCCTGATGGCACGGACGCCTCAAGGTTGGACAGGGTGTACGCTCCAACGGCCCTGTCACCAAGTGATTGCGAAGTTGTGGCATGTCCAATTTCGGACCATGGTGCAGTTACTGTCTCATTCAGACCCCCAGAGTCATGGCCAGTAGGGAGGGGGTTCTGGAAAATGAACACAGATATTCTAACGGAGGCTGAATATAGCAAAGATTTTAAGGCCAGATACGAAGGGTGGCGAACTTTGAGGCCGGCCTTTTCAACAGATTTAGAGTGGTGGGATGATGTAAAGACCCGCATCAAACAGTTTACAGTGGAATATTGTGTAGCAAGAGCTCGTGGAAGAAGGGAGGAGTTCCTTTCACTTTGCTCTAGGGAGAGGAACGGGGACCACTCCGCACTTCATGCAATCCAACAGTACCTTGATGGAAAACTACACGGGGCCCGGGTTCGTGCTCGTGTGCATTGTGTGGAGGCGGAGGAGAAACCAACCATTAAATTCTACCGGGACGTCACAAAGAATGCCATCGATCGCAGTATAAAAGCTGTCCGTGACGCCCACGGTGTGGTACATAAGGACCCTCTCGACATTGTAGAAGTGTATAAAAACTTTTATGAGCAGCTGTATACCCAGGCAGATGTCGATGAAGACCTTCAAAAGTCCCTATTAGATAATATTGACAAAACCCCTCTAAAGATCAGAAGATGAACTTGGCTCCCTTTGACTGTTGACGAGCTCTGGAAGGCAGTGGCGAAGATGAAAGGCGGAAAGGCACCTGGGTCCGACGGTATTCCAGTAGAATTCTATAAACGCTTCTGGGGTACCGTAGCACATGATCTCCGTGACGTATTCGTCTCTGGCTTCCTTGCTGGCTCATTGAGCCACTCGCAGCGCACAGGCATAATAACTTTGCTGCCTAAGTCAGGAGACCCCCTCGAACCGAAAAACAAACGGCCAATCACCTTGTTAAATGTAGATTACAAGATTCTGGCGAAAGCCCTTTGCAACAGGCTAGGCACAGTTATGCCAGATCTTGTAGGGTCCTTTCAGACTTGTGCGGTGCGGGGACACAGTATTCAGTAGAACCTCTGGGTGGTGCAGGACTTAGTTGAATACGTGATGGACCGTGATCTTCCATGTGCCCTTGTCTCCCTCGATCAGGAGAAGGCCTTCGACATGGTTGATCATGGATTCCTCTATAAAATTTTAAAGAAGTTTTGTTTGAATCCAGTTTTTGTTAAATGGACCTCCTTATTGTACAATAGTGTAAATAGTCGGGTTATCGTTAATGGCCTACCGTCAGACCCCTTCAGTGTCCAACGTGGCGTACGGCAGGGGTGCCCCCTATCACCTTTACTCTACGTATTGTTTAGTGAATCAATAGCAAGAGCCTTTCAAGTAGAGCCTCTGTTTCAACCATTTCACATTCCCGGTGGTGTTGAAGTTAAGTGCCTTCAGTATGCCGATGACGTCACATGCGTAGTCTCCGACCTAGCTTCCTTCAAGGCCCAAGTTTCAAAGAGCCACAGGTGCCAGACTGAATCCCAATAAGACCAAAGGACTTCGCCTAGGTAAGTGGCGGTCAAGAAGACTGCCCTTCGCTGCATCATGGGTAGACGACGCCATAAGGATAAACGGCATATGGTTTGGTTATGGGCAAACCGAGTTACTTACCTGGAATGAGAAAGTGGACCTGGTGGAAGCTAGGTTGAAGGACTTCGGCGAGCGCCACATTAGCCTGTTCGGAAAGGTGACAGTTATCAATCGTTTTATTTATCCCCTTTTGTGGTATCCAGGCACCGTTCTGGCTGCTCCAAAGGGTGTCCTGTTGCGTCTCGAGAGGGCTGTGTTTAGGTTTTTATGGTCAGGGAAGACGGAGCTCGTAAGAAGAGGGATGGTATATCAGGATGTTCGGCGTGGTGGGTTGGGCCTTGTGCATTTTCCTTCCAAACTCCGTTTTCTCCTGACCAAGTGTGTTTATAGTGCTGTAGACAGCAGAATGCCTTTTGCCTATTTTGTCCGTTATTGGGGGGGATTATCATTCCGTCGGTTCTTTCCCTCCCTGTTTAGTAACAGTGAACCCCACAGCTGGAGGCCCTCGGAAGCATACAGTCAAATGAGAGAAACGCTCCTAATTATACGCAGTTAAGTGCAAGAGACCTATACCAGGCTGTTTTTGAAGAATTGGTTGGCCAGGTCCAATCCAATCACTATGCTTCAGGGTCGGAAGTGTGGCGTGTGGCGTGTGGTCCACAGCAGATCATTAGATTACCGCAGGCGAGACCTGTTGTGGCGAATCGCACAAGATGCGATTGTCAAGCGTCTTCGGTGGCGTCTTGGAGATGGAATTTGCCCACGCACTGGATGCACAGGGTGGGAAAGTGTGTCACATGTGTTTTGGCAGTGTGAATTTGTGGCCCTCCTTTGGGAATGGTTCCAAGTCCTGACTGATCGCTTGACGTTGTGCAACATATGGGCGGTCGGCCAGGACTATGCCTTGTATGGTCTTTCACCCCCGCCATGCAATACAAGTATTCAGGGCATACTTACCTTTGCTTCGGCCTCCATAAAGCTGGCCTTATGGAGAGACCGATGTAACGTTGTTTTTAGGGGGATGGGGAAGCCTGCGGACGTCGTCCTGGCATCGGTGAGGCTGAGGGTTGAGTCCGACTTCGTTCGTTTGCCAAGGTCGGCGTTCGGTAGGCGATGGGGTCCACTCGTTTCGGTGAGGGGGGACCGTGTGGTGGTCAATTTGTAATAGGGTGGGTATGTAAGGGGCTTGTAAATAGTATGTAAATATCTGTGTGTATAATTTTCTGTACAGTTTTGTAAATATCTGTATATATAGCTTATTACTGTAATGAACATAATTTTCTGTTTGATTTAACAGTCTGTAAATAGTTTTGCGTTTATGTTTTTGCCCGATCCGGTTTCAGTTTTTGTTTTGTATGTGCCGTTTCAATGCACTTAAAAAGCACACTACCAGCATAAAGTTTGCCAAATTATAATCTTTGATACTTGTGGTACTTTGAAGACCAAAGAAGTCATTGTGCCTTTTCATCAGATTCATTTTTTCCATCATGCCTCCCAAAACTGGGACCTATAATAGAAACCTGACCATTTTTGCCTACCCTTTCTGATAATCTCATATTGATGTCTTAAAGTTTAGTAGAATAAACCAAATTGAGTGCAATTTTATTAAAATCGTTTTTTTTTTTTTTTTCTTTTCTACAGAGACAAATACACTATTATGCTAGAGGATGAAAGGGAAATAGAACTTCCGAAAACTATTTTACAGGAGATATATATGACATACAGAGACTTTTTAGAAAAGACTCCTGTTTCAGCTACGATCCATGTAGAAAATATTAAGGTTACACGCGTTATTCTTCCCGCCTCTGTTTAGAATACTCTTGTATTCTCTCTCATTTTTTCATTATTTTTTCACTTTTCTTGTCTTCTTTACGATAAAATTTAGGGATATTTTAAGGTCTTTGGTGGGCAGATGTACTTCATTAAAAGGTTTCTTATTTACAGTTTACTTAAAAAATTTAACTAAATTGCAGAAATACACATATGCACAACTCCAAACATTCATGCTGTCTTTCAAATATTGTATTGACTATTACATAATATAAATGATGTATATAGATCACATATACACTGACGATCATTCTTAACAGTTTGTTTTTGAAAAGCCAAGAGAGCTATTGAGTGCTTAACGTGGCAACCCAGTACCTCCCACAAGAATTATATCCCTGTTTTACATTTAAAAACCTTGTTTAAATTTTCTAACTTTTTTTTACGGAGCTTAGTCTTTTAAAACTTTTATCATTTGTTTTCACATCTCCCACCTGCCATCTTTTTCCTTTCTAGCATATTACTCATCTACTGGATTATTATTAAAAACTATGACAAAGACTGATATTCATTAGTGTTTGTACAGGTTACTCGGGTACCCGCCCGTCATCGTATTACCCAGTCCCAAATCTACTACCCAAATCTTAAAAAAAAATGCGTGCAAAAATGATCATCCCATCTACGTCTTTGCCCGCTGTACTGGACTTAAATATTCTGCAAATTTGGTAAACATTTCTCCGACAATGAGAATGCAGAGAGCCCCTAGAAACTATGTGTAAATTTTAAAGATACGATGGAACCCGATGAAATCGTAATCGTGACGAGATAAATTTTGGAAGTGCAAGAAAATGGGTAATTCCGTAAATATGGAGGCTACTTTGTGACATGCAAAGTTCAGGCCTAGAATGTACAAAATCATCTGTCTTGTGTTAATGCAATCTTTTCTGGCCTAATCTTTGTTGAGGTTCTTGGAGATGCTAAAGTACATTACCTCAGGAGAGAAAAGATCATTTGCCCCCTATTTAACACTGCACACTGTTGAAAACTGGATTTCATGTGTAACAGAGACACCAAAATATTTCTTGTCAGACAATTACACTAAATAAACCCTATTAATACCCAATCATTTTTACCAATAGCTTGGTCATCATTTACCACATGACACATCATCAAACAATGCATTGAAATTTCATTTTCTCAAGTGGACACCAAAGGTTCTATACTCCTTCACACCAAATTATGGACACCAAAGGTTCTATACTCCTTCACACCAAATTATGCACACACAGGACAAAACTGGTACGTAAATATCAAATAAACCTATGACAAGAAAACTTCAGGTGAAAATCAGAACTTCAACTCAAATCAGTTTTGAATAAGACAACTTTCAAAAGTCACATAGAAACAAAAATGTGAGACACCAAATTTAATTTTCGAAACTTAACATGCTTTTTTTTTTTCTTTTTTTTTTCATTTCCCTCTAATTGATGATTTTTATTAATACTTGGCAAAGAACTTGCTTTACAAGATAATATTATATTGATTTCACGTGTAACAGAAACTGTGAGGCAGCAAATGTTACACGCGAAATCTTATGCTTGAGGGCACCCTACAGTATCTTCCCACTGGGTAAGCAACGAAAGCTGTGATTTAAATCAAAATTAGTTATCTAAAAGTAATTTTGACTTCTAAAGTAAGAAAATTCACTTAAACAGATGGAAACACCCTCAGAAATATATAACGGTTTTGGGAAAACGCTGCATTTGGGTTTCAGCAAGATTTCATGTCGAAGTTCACAATATAAAGGCAAAAACCACATTTATGGAATGACCCAAATACCATTATACAGGGCTTTAATTGGTTAGATTTTTGAAATCAGCGTTCCAATAGGAGAAACTATGAGCTTTACTGTGCTTGATTTTCTAGTATTAGGACGTCCCAAAATTCAAAATCAAATTCTTTTACCAGACGTTTTTATTTCAAACAAAACAAGATCATAAAACCTTATGACAAATGAAATGTTTTTGAACTTTGGGAACGTGAGCGCTTGGCCTCTAAGTGTTCATCTAACAAATGAACATGTCACGCGTAATTGGCAGTATGATTTAATTGTAGTTTGAGGTGAGAAGGTTGGTCTGTAAATAGATTGTTAGTTAGAGCATTTCTGTGTTCTATGCCTAGGCTTAAAGGAAATATTGCATTCTTTACAAGTAAATTTCATTCTTTTCAATCAATATTTGACACATGATTAAAAATAATGCAGTTTGGTGGTCTTCTTTTCAATAAATGGTTTCCCTCAGATTGAGATTCAGTTATTTCTTGATCACGAATACTTTACGCAAACTTTCAAAATTTGAAATGATGCAACTTCCACAGCTCTTCTTGTTCATTATATTTTGAGGAGATGAACTATTCTTGGGATGAATGGTTGACAAAGATGGTTTCATTTAAAACACAGTTTTGCTTCACGTCTAAGAACTTTATACTTCTGCCATCATCTTCACAGTTGTGTTTTCTTTGCATAACCTTGTTATTAGTTTCGCCATAATGTTGTATTGTACTTCTGATATAAGTAGTTTTGGTATACGTTGTTCTTAAGTTATATTTGTATTTTTGAAATATGAAAACCTGTTTGCATCTTCACAATAAAGATTCGACATAAAATACAAAACTGAAAGTATTCTGTTTTGTATGTGAACTTCATTAAATTACAACTTAAAGTGTACCTCAAGTCAGAAATTCAAAAATATATATTAAACAGCATAAAAAATGAAATCTAACAGTCAAACTCGCATTGTCATAGGACATTCCTGAGCCAAAATATAAATAACTAAAGTTTTTCACTCAAATAAAGATGGTTCTTTGTGCAATAATTTAGGATGTCATTGTTGTACTACTCACATTAGACTCTTTGTATTTCTTTGTTTTTTTTTTAAGACCTACTGCTCCTTGTAACAAAATGTGACAGCAATCTAACAGGTTAATGTAATTAATGGAACCCTTACTGGGTAAGATGCTATGCAACCAAGCAGGAGCGCTCAAGTTCATAAAAAAAATAAACTTTTTAATTTTAAAGGGAAACAGAGCAGGTAATGTAAGTTGTACACCAAGAAAGACACAAAATCTTTCACAATGGATCAACTTGTTTGTTGGAATTCATTTTTCATACTCTTGGAAGTGTTCTTTTAAATTTTTTGACTTGAGGTACACTTTAACGTGAAAAAATTAGTAATAACGCCGTAAAAGAAAACACGTTAACAAAGAATACAAAATCTACTTTTCAATATCCACTGCAATATGTAAATCAACATTCTAAATAAAACATCTCCATTTCTTCAAACCAAATTTAGAGTTAGGCAAGGAATCGTTAAGCCTTTTGGCTTTCTAGTTCAGATGGTGGAGAGCCTGCCTCCTCTCAGGGATCCACCATCAGGGAAGGGCTTGTTTAATTTTTGTGAGGGTGGGGTTCCCGACCTTCTCAAGAGGTCGGGTAATGACCATAAAGGAGGAACAGAAGCAGTCCCATCTCAGGAAGAGGACAAATCAACCAACAAATGTTCACCAAATCCTTCAGATATCCCTACTGGGGATCACTTAGACCCTGTCGAAGGTGATGTTTCAAGCACAGATACACAAGGCAAGAGAGCGAGTCTACATTTTGGGGCATCTGTTGAAAAGGGCACACCACTTGATTCTTGTTCAATCAACCCCAGCACTGAAGATCATTGTTGTTACAACTGTTAGAAAACAACCTGTGGCATGCTTTTCAGTCACATTTAATGAAGAGCCTCCTTTTAGTGATGTTTCGTCCAGTACTCCATTGCCTTGTGCAAAATGCAATGGGACCACACCTGATTGAAAAGGATACAATAGGTGAGGAATCCTGCCCCTAAGATCTCTCAACCAATCATATTTCCAGCAGAGTTGTCAAACACAAGACACTCATAAAACAAAATAAAGAGGAAGTAGAAAAGGGACCTAAGGGTGAAAATCAGATGTACTTGTCATGGACTTTGAAGGTTACTGGGATAGTGACTCACAATCCATGACTGGTGATGATGAAGTCATATCTGAGTCTGAGAGAGGAGATTGAGAGATGTAAGAGTGGAGGGTCTGAACGGCATATATTTGTCGTAAACTCCGAAGAAGACTGTGATAGTGATGCCTCAGGCAGTGACTCCCAGTCCATGACTGCACATGATGTTGAGTATGTACCTGAATCTGACTGCTCTGATTCTGAAGGGGAAAGTACTATCATATCCTTACCTCGAAGAACTGACGGACCTGGTGGAGGCTAGATTGACGTCCGTTGGCGATCGATATCTAACTCTTATGGGAAAGGTGACAGTAATCAACCGTTTTGTTTACCCTCTTTTGTGGTATCCAGGCACCGTTCTTGCTGCTCCAGAGAGATTCCTGATACGACTTGAGAGGGCCATTTTGGGGTTTCTGTGGTCAGGGAAAACGGAGCTAGTCAAAAGAAAGATGGTGTACCAGGAATGAAAGTACGGGGGTTGGGGTCTGGTGCACCTTCACACGAAGCTCCGTTTTCTCCTGACCAGATGTGTTTTCAGTGCCGTTGGTACTTTCCCTCCCTTTTCAGTAACGTCAACAGTGGAAGATGTTTCGCAGTCCAGTGCGGGGGACCTGTACCAGGTCATTTTTGATGACATGGTTAGACAGGTCCCACTCAACAACTATGCATCGGGACCGGAAGTGTGGCGTGTAGTCCACAGCAAGTCACTCGATAACAGGCGGCGAGACTTGCTGTGACGAATTGCACATGACGCCATGTGCATTGAAACGGCACATACAAAACAAAAACTGAAACCGGATCGGGCAAAAACATAAACGCAAAACTATTTTCAGACTGCTAAATGAAACAGAAAATTATGTTCATTACAGTAATAAGCTATATATACAGATATTTACAAAACTATGTACAGAAAATTATACACACAGGTATGCCCTGAATACTTGTATTCCATGGCGGGCGTGAAAGACCATACAGAAGCTTTTTAAGTGCATTGAAACGGCACATACAAAACAAAAACTGAAACCGGATCGGGCAAAAACATAAACGCAAAACTATTTACAGACTGCTAAATTAAACAGAAAATTATGTTCATAACAGTAATAAGCTTTATATACAGATATTTACAAAACTATGTACAGAAAATTATACACACAGGTATGCCCTGAATACTTGTATTGCATGGCGGGCGTGAAAGACCATACAGAAGCTTTTTAAGTGCATTGAAACGGCACATACAAAACAAAAACAAAAACTTAGACCGGATAGGGCAAAAACATAAACGCAAAACTATTTACAGACTGCTAAATTAAACAGAAAATTATGTTCATTACAGTAATAAGCTATATATACAGATATTTACAAAACTATGTACAGAAAATTATACACACAGATATTTACATACTATTTACAAGCCCCTTACATATCCACCCTATTACAAATTGACCACCACACGCCCCCCCCCCCTCACCGAAACGAGTGGACCCCATCGCCTACCGAACGCCGACCTTGGCAAACGAACGAAGTCGGGTTCAACCCTCAGCCTCACCTCCGCCTTCACCGATGCCAGGACGACGTCAGCAGGCTTCCCCATCCCCCTAAAAACAACGTTACATCGGTCTCTCCATAAGGCCAGCTTTATGGAGGCCGAAGCAAAGGTAAGTATGCCCTGAATACTTGTATTGCATGGCGGGGGTGAAAGACCATACAAAGCATAGTCCCGGCCGACCGCCCATGTGTTGCCCATCGTCAAGCGATCAGTCAGGACTTGGAACCATTCCCAAAGGAGGGCCACAAATTCACACTGCCAACACACCTGTGACACACTTTCCCACCCTGTGCACCCAGTGCGTGGGCAAATTCCATCTCCAAGACGCCACCGAAGACGCTTGAGATTAGTAACAATCGCATCATGTGGACCACACGCCACACTTCCGACCCTGAAGCATAGTGATTGGATTGGACCTGGCCAACCAATCCTTCAAAAACAGCCTGGTAAAGGTCTCTTGCACTTAACTGCGAAACGTCCCCAACTCTAGATATAATTAGGAGCGTTTCTCTCATTTGACTGTATGCTTCCGAGGGCCTCCAGCTGTGGGGTTCACTGTTACTAAACAGGGAGGGAAAGAACCGACGGAATGATAATCCCCCCCCAATAACGGACAAAATAGGCAAAAGGCATTCTGCTGTCTACAGCGCTATAAACACACTTGGTCAGGAGAAAACGGAGTTTGGAAGGAAAATGAACAAGGCCCAACCCACCACGCCTAACATCCTGATATACCATCCCTCTTCTTACGAGCTCCGTCTTCCCTGACCATAAAAACCTAAACACAGCCCTCTCGAGACGCAACAGGACACCCTTTGGAGCACCCAGAACGGTGCCTGGGTACCACAAAAGGGGATAAATAAAACGATTGATAACTGTCACCTTTCCGAACAGGCTAATGTGGCGCTCGCCGAAGTCTTTCAACCTAGCTTCCACCAGGTCCACTTTCTCATTCCAGGTAAGTAACTCGGTTTGCCCATAACCAAACCATATGCCGTTTATCCTTATGGCGTCGTCTACCCATGATGCAGCGAAGGGCAGTCTTCTTCACCGCCACTTACCCAGGCGAAGTCCTTTGGTCCTATTGGGATTCAGTCTGGCACCTGTGGCTTTTTGAAACTTAGACAACGTGCCACTAATGGCCTTGAAGGAAGCTAGGTCGGAGACTACGCATGTGACGTCATCGGCATACTGAAGGCACTTAACTTCAACACGACCGGGAATGTGAAATGGTTGAAACAAAGGCTCTACTTGAAAGGCTCTTGCTATTGATTCACTAAACAATACGTAGAGTAAAGGTGATAGGGGGCACCCCTGCCGTACGCCACGTTGGACACTGAAGGGGTCTGACAATAGGCCATTAACGATAACCCGACTATTTACACTATTGTACAATAAGGAGGTCCATTTAACAAAAATTGGATGCAAACAAAACTTCTTTAAAATTTTAAAGAGGAATCCATGATCAACCATGTCGAAGGCCTTCTCCTGATCGAGGGAGACAAGGGCACATGGAAGATCACGGTCCATCACGTATTCAAGTAAGTCCCGCACCACCCAGAGGTTCTGCTGAATACTGTGTCCCCGCACCGCACAAGTCTGAAAGGACCCTACAAGATCTGGCATAACTGTGCCTAGCCTGTTGCAAAGGGCTTTCGCAAGAATCTTGTAATCTACATTTAACAAGGTGATTGGCCGTTTGTTTTTCGGTTCGAGGGGGTCTCCTGACTTAGGCAGCAAAGTTATTATGCCTGTGCGCTGCGAGTGGCTCAATGAGCCCGCAAGGAAGCCAGAGACGAATACGTCACGGAGATCATGTGCTACGGTACCCCAGAAGCGTTTATAGAATTCTACTGGAGTACCGTCGGACCCAGGTGCCTTTCCGCCTTTCATCTTCGCCACTGCCTTCCAGAGCTCGTCAACAGTCGAAGGGGAGCCAAGTTCATCATTCTGATCTTTAGAGGGGGTTTTGTCAATATTATCTAATAGGGACTTTTGAAGGTCTTCATCGACATCTGCCTGGGTATACAGCTGCTCATAAAAGTTGTTATACACTTCTACAATGTCGAGAGGGTCCTTATGTACCACACCGTGGGCGTCACGGACAGCTTTTATACTGCGATCGATGGCATTCTTTGTGACGTCCCGGTAGAACTTAATGGTTGGTTTCTCCTCCGCCTCCACACAATGCACACGAGCGCGAACCCGGGCCCCGTGTAGTTTTCCATCAAGGTACTGTTGGATTGCATGAAGTGCGGAGTGGTCCCCGTTCCTCTCCCTAGAGCAAAGTGAAAGGAACTCCTCCCTTCTTCGACGAGCTCTTGCTACACAATATTCCATTGTAAACTGTTTGATGCGGGTCTTTACATCATCCCACCACTCTAAATCTGTTGAAAAGGCCGGCCTCAAAGTTCGCCACCCTTCGTATCTGGTCTTAAAATCTTTGCTATATTCAGCCTCCGTTAGAATATCTGTGTTCATTTTCCAGAACCCCTCCCCACTGGCCATGACTCTGGGGGTCTGAATGAGACAGTAACTGCATCATGGTCCGAAATTGGACATGCCACAACTTCGCAATCACTTGGTGACAGAGCCGTTGGAGCGTACACCCTGTCCAACCTTGAGGCGTCCGTGCCACGGACAAGTGAACACGGACAAGCCAGGATGCTGCACTCTCCAAACGTCAACCATATCGTGATTCTTTGTGAACATGTCCTACTCCACCATACCGACACTACAGCTTGAAGATGTGATGGTTGACATTCGATCAAACCGTGTGTCAGGGACACAGTTGAAGTCTCCAGATAGGATACAAGGGGCACAGCCAGGAACGAAGGATGGCAGGGTAGCAAAAAAATTCCTTCTGTCTGTAGGTTGGTTGGGGGCATAAACGTTACATAAGAAGAAGTTCCCGAAAGGATGTTTGATGTTAATGCATACCAACCGGCCCTCATGATCATGATCAACCTTTCCGACCAGGGAAGTCCATCTTGGAGAAACTAAAATGACAGATCCACAGGAAGATGCGGAACCAAAGGAAGCGTACAAACCCCCACCCCATTCGTAGGACCAGGTGTAGACATCGTCCTCATTAACAATGTGAGTCTCTTGGAGGAAAACGAAGTCCACACCCAATGACTTACAAAATTGGAATATTCTGGACCGCTTCCGACTGTCCCTCATGCCGTTAACATTCAGGGTCATGAGGGACAGGGGACCATTCATGAAATGTGGAGTGTGAAATTACAAAACCGTCTCTGACCTGGCCTTTTTATTACATGGATCTGGTGCTGGTGGCACAGAAGGACTAGCTCCCCCTCCCCGGTCGGACACCTCCACTGAGGCCGACCTTTTCAACTTGGGCTCAAGTTCAACGGCCTCACACAAATCAAACCAGCCCTCCCCAGATGGTGGGTCCTTTGGTGGAGGCTCTGAGGCAGGTCCTCCCACATCTGACATGGCAGAGTCAGATTCCGAGTCCGAGGACATTCTAAGGTCGTGCTCCACTGTTTGTATTCCAGCCTCCCCGGGAGCTGGTGGAGAGTGTAACTCAGGTACCGATGTGGAGGGTTGGGAAGGGCCTACCTCAGGGTTCCCACAGACCACTTCACATCCCTTAGAAGCTAGGAACTCTGTTCCACCTGATGTGCCACCTCATCAGGCGTAGGGGACCTGGGTTCCTCCACCATTGGTTCAGGGTCTGAAGACAAGGGTTCACTTGCCGGCCCCACATCTGCACTTGCACGCGCAGAGTACGATGTGGGGCAGGCACCAGAGACATGTCCCTCCTCCCCATACAGGTTACACCGCACCTGATTGGGACATGTTGCCCTCTCATGCCCCAACTGCAGGCATCTGCCACAACGTTTGTTTGGGCATGACTTGGCCTCATGCCCCTCCTCCCTACACTGGAAACAGGTGCGGGGCTGGCCAAAATACCTGATGTGGGCCTTAGAACCCCCTATGAACAAGACGGAGGGGATGTCTCGTTTTAGCTCCATACGGAACTGTCTCTTTCCGTTGAGAATACCGGCCAGGTCACCTTCATTATACTTTACCCAACGCCAGTCAGAGACAGTTCCGTATTGCCCTAGAACCCTCGCCACCAGGCCCTGATCTACCTCAAAATTGAGGTAAAACACCGTCACCACCACAGAGCGATCATATGGGGTGACAGTGAGACCCTCCACACCCTTAAGGGAGGAAACCCCCTTCAATCGCGCAGCATCAGTCCGGAACTTTAAATCATACGTATTTCGGGATGCAAGGGCCTGCAGCATCTCTATATCCTTAACATCTACCTTATTGTTCTTCAACACAGAAAAAACATGCTGGGGTGTAACATTCCCCCTCGACTCAAACTGTAACTTAACGATACTGCTATCCCGACCTCCGGGCATAGCAGCAAAGGTTTGTGGCACAAGGCCACGCAGCAACTAGAGAGAAAACTTCAGCACAGCAGATCAAACTTAGGCAGGGAAAAAATAAAGGGAACCCAACAAAAAACTATAAACCAGGCGTGCTTTAAAACGAGCACGGCCAAACCACGTCCCCAAGCGAGAGACCACACCCAATATCCAACACTTTGGTAAATCGACAATAGTAGTATATGTTGGTATAACAAGTAGCACAGTACAGCACAGTACAGCACAATGCCAAATTCAGCACGATCAGCGAGAGCTCCGTGAAAACACGTCCGCTCTCAACGAAGACCATTGTTACTAACCTCAAGCGCCTTGGGGTGGCGTCTTAGAGATTGCAATTACCCCCGTGTGCTTTTTAAGTGCATTGAAACGGCACATACAAAACAAAAACAAAAAACTGAAACCGGATCGGGCAAAAACATAAACGCAAAACTATTTACAGACTGCTAAATCAAACAGAAAATTATGTTCATTACAGTAATAAGCTATATATACAGATATTTACAAAACTATGTACAGAAAATTATACACACAGATATTTACATACTATTTACAAGCCCCTTACATACCCACCCTATTACAAATTGACCACCACACGGCCCCCCTCACCGAAACGAGTGGACCCCATCGCCTACCGAACGCCGACCTTGGCAAACGAACGAAGTCGGACTCAACCCTCAGCCTCACCTCCGCCTTCACCGATGCCAGGACGACGTCCGCAGGCTTCCCCATCCCCCTAAAAACAACGTTACATCGGTCTCTCCATAAGGCCAGCTTTATGGAGGCCGAAGCAAAGGTAAGTATGCCCTGAATACTTGTATTGCATGGCGGGGGTGAAAGACCATACAAAGCATAGTCCCGGCCGACCGCCCATGTGTTGCCCATCGTCAAGCGATCAGTCAGGACTTGGAACCATTCCCAAAGGAGGGCCACAAATTCACACTGCCAAAACACATGTGACACACTTTCCCACTTTGTGCATCCAGTGCGTGGGCAAATTCCATCTCCAAGACGCCACCGAAGACGCTTGAGATTAGTAACAATCGCATCATGTGCGATTCGCCACAACAGGTCTCGCCTGCGGTAATCTAATGATCTGCTGTGGACCACACGCCACACTTCCGACCCTGAAGCATAGTGATTGGATTGGACCTGGCCAACCAATTCTTCAAAAACAGCCTGGTATAGGTCTCTTGCACTTAACTGCGAAACGTCCCCAACTCTAGATATAATTAGGAGCGTTTCTCTCATTTGACTGTATGCTTCCGAGGGCCTCCAGCTGTGGGGTTCACTGTTACTAAACAGGGAGGGAAAGAACCGACGGAATGATAATCCCTTCCAATAACGGACAAAATAGGCAAAAGGCATTCTGCTGTCTACAGCACTATAAACACACTTGGTCAAGAGAAAACGGAGTTTGGAAGGAAGATGCACAAGGCCCAACCCACCACGCCTAACATCCTGATATACCATCCCTCTTCTTACGAGCTCCGTCTTCCCTGACCATAAAAACCTAAACACAGCCCTCTCGAGACGCAACAGGACACCCTTTGGAGCAGCCAGAACGGTGCCTGGATACCACAAAAGGGGATAAATAAAACGATTGATAACTGTCACCTTTCCGAACAGGCTAATGTGGCGCTCGCCGAAGTCCTTCAACCTAGCTTCCACCAGGTCCACTTTCTCATTCCAGGTAAGTAACTCGGTTTGTCCATAACCAAACCATATGCCGTTTATCCTTATGGCGTCGTCTACCCATGATGCAGCGAAGGGCAGTCTTCTTGACCGCCACTTACCTAGGCGAAGTCCTTTGGTCTTATTGGGATTCAGTCTGGCACCTGTGGCTCTTTGAAACTTAGACAACGTGCCACTAAGGGCCTTGAAGGAAGCTAGGTCGGAGACTACGCATGTGACGTCATCGGCATACTGAAGGCACTTAACTTCAACACCACCGGGAATGTGAAATGGTTGAAACAAAGGCTCTACTTGAAAGGCTCTTGCTATTGATTCACTAAACAATACGTAGAGCAAAGGTGATAGGGGGCACCCCTGCCGTACGCCACGTTGGACACTGAAGGGGTCTGACGGTAGGCCATTAACGATAACCCGACTATTTACACTATTGTACAATAAGGAGGTCCATTTAACAAAAACTGGATTCAAACAAAACTTCTTTAAAATTTTAAAGAGGAATCCATGATCAACCATGTCGAAGGCCTTCTCCTGATCGAGGGAGACAAGGGCACATGGAAGATCACGGTCCATCACGTATTCAACTAAGTCCCGCACCACCCAGAGGTTCTGCTGAATACTGTGTCCCCGCACCGCACAAGTCTGAAAGGACCCTACAAGATCTGGCATAACTGTGCCTAGCCTGTTGCAAAGGGCTTTCGCCAGAATCTTGTAATCTACATTTAACAAGGTGATTGGCCGTTTGTTTTTCGGTTCGAGGGGGTCTCCTGACTTAGGCAGCAAAGTTATTATGCCTGTGCGCTGCGAGTGGCTCAATGAGCCAGCAAGGAAGCTAGAGACGAATACGTCACGGAGATCATGTGCTACGGTACCCCAGAAGCGTTTATAGAATTCTACTGGAATACCGTCGGACCCAGGTGCCTTTCCGCCTTTCATCTTCGCCACTGCCTTCCAGAGCTCGTCAACAGTCAAAGGGGAGCCAAGTTCATCATTCTGATCTTTAGAGGGGGTTTTGTCAATATTATCTAATAGGGATTTTTGAAGGTCTTCATCGACATCTGCCTGGGTATACAGCTGCTCATAAAAGTTTTTATACACTTCTACAATGTCGAGAGGGTCCTTATGTACCACACCGTGGGCGTCACGGACAGCTTTTATACTGCGATCGATGGCATTCTTTGTGACGTCCCGGTAGAACTTAATGGTTGGTTTCTCCTCCGCCTCCACACAATGCACACGAGCACGAACCCGGGCCCCGTGTAGTTTTCCATCGAGGTACTGTTGGATTGCATGAAGTGCGGAGTGGTCCCCGTTCCTCTCCCTAGAGCAAAGTGAAAGGAACTCCTCCCTTCTTCGACGAGCTCTTGCTACACAATATTCCACTGTAAACTGTTTGATGCGGGTCTTTACATCATCCCACCACTCTATATCTGTTGAAAAGGCCGGCCTCAAAGTTCGCCACCCTTCGTATCTGGCCTTAAAATCTTTGCTATATTCGGCCTCCGTTAGAATATCTGTGTTCATTTTCCAGAACCCCTCCCTACTGGCCATGACTCTGGGGGTGTGAATGAGACAGTAACTGCATCATGGTCCGAAATTGGACATGCCACAACTTCGCAATCACTTGGTGACAGAGCCGTTGGAGCGTACACCCTGTCCAACCTTGAGGCGTCCGTGCCATCAGGGCGGTGCCAAGTGAACACGGACAAGCCAGGATGCTGCACTCTCCAAACGTCAACCATATCGTGATTCTTTGTGAACATGTCCAACTCTACCATACCAACACTACAGCTTGAAGATGTGAAGGTGGACATTCGATCAAACCGTGTGTCAGGGACACAGTTGAAGTCTCCAGATAGGATACAAGGGGCACAGCCAGGAACGAAGGATGGCAGGGTAGCAAAAAAATTCCTTCTGTCTGTAGGTTGGTTGGGGGCATAAACGTTACATAAGAAGAAGTTCCCGCAAGGATGTTTGATGGTAATGCATACCAACCGGCCCTCATGATCATGATCAACCTTTCCGACCAGGGAAGTCCATCTTGGAGAAACTAAAATGACAGATCCACAGGAAGATGCCGAACCAAAGGAAGCGTACAAACCCCCACCCCATTCGTAGGACCAGGTGTAGACATCGTCCTCATTAACAATGTGAGTCTCTTGGAGGAAAACGAAGTCCACACCCAATGACTTACAAAATTGGAATATTCTGGACCGCTTCCGACTGTCCCTCATGCCGTTTACATTCAGGGTCATGAGGGACAGGGGACCATTCATGAAATGTGGAGTGTGAAATTACAAAACTGTCTCTGACCTGGCCTTTTTGTTACATGGATCTGGTGCTGGTGGCACAGAAGGACTAACTCCCCTCCCCGGTCGGAGACCTCCCCTGAGGCCGACCTTTTCAACTTGGGCTCAAGTTCAACGGCCTCACACAAATCAAACCAGCCCTCCCCAGATGGTGGGTCCTTTGGTGGAGGCTCTGAGGCAGGTCCTCCCACATCTGACATGGCAGAGTCAGATTCCGAGTCCGAGGACATTCTAAGGTCGTGCTCCACTGTTTGTATTCCAGCCTCCCCGGGAGCTGGTGGAGAGTGTGACTCAGGTACCGATGTTGAGGGTTGGGAAGGGCCTGCCTCAGGGTTCCCACAGACCACTTCACATCCCTTAGAAGCTAGGAACTCTTGTTCCACCTGAAGTGCCACCTCATCAGGCGTAGGGGACCTGGGTTCCTCCACCATTGGTTCAGGGCCTGAAGACAAGGGTTCACTTGCCGGCTCCACACCTGCACTTGCACGCGCAGAGTACGATGTGGGGCAGGCACCAGAGACATGTCCCTCCTCCCCACACAGGTTACACCGCACCTGATTGGGACATGTTGCCCTCTCATGCCCCAACTGCAGGCATCTGCCACAACGTTTGTTTGGGCATGACTTGGCCTCATGCCCCTCCTCCCTACACTGGAAACAGGTGCAGGGGCTGGCCAAAATACCTGATGTGGGCCTTAGAACCCCCTATGAACAAGACGGAGGGGATGTCTCGTTTTAGCTCCATACGGAACTGTCTCTTTCCGTTGAGAATACCGGCCAGTTCACCTTCATTATACTTTACCCAACGCCAGTCAGAGACAGTTCCGTATTGTCCTAGAACCCTCGCCACCAGGCCCTGATCTACCTCAAAATTGAGGTACAACACCGTCACCACCACAGAGCGATCATATGGGGTGACAGTGAGACCCTCCACACCCTTAAGGGAGGAAACCCCTTCAATCGGGCAGCATCAGTCCGGAACTTCAAATCATACGTATTTCGGGATGCAAGGGCCTGCAGCATCTCTATATCCTTAACATCTACCTTATTGTTCTTCAACACAGAAAAAACATGCTGGGGTGTAACATTCCCCCTCGACTCAAACTGTAACTTAACGATACTGCTATCCCGACCTCCGGGCATAGCAGCAAAGGTTTGTGGCACAAGGCCACGCAGCAACTAGAGAGAAAACTTCAGCACAGCAGATCAAACCCAGGCAGGAAAAAATAAAGGGAACCCAACAAACTATACACCAGGCGTGCTTTAAAACGAGCACGGCCAAACCACGACCCCAAGCGAGAGACCACACCCAATATCCAACACTTCGGTAAAACGACAATAGTAGTATATGATAGTATAACAAGCAGCACAGTACAGCACAATGCCAAAATTCAGCACGATCAGCGAGAGCTCCGCGAAACACGTCCGCTCTCGACGAAGACCTGAACTGAACTGCAATTACCCCCGTACTGGATGCACAAAGTGGGAGAATGTGCCTATGTTTTTGCATTGTGATTTTGTGGCCCTCCTGTTGGAATGGTTTCAAGTCCTTGCTGATCCCCTCACGTTTTCCAACAGCTGAGTGGTCGGTCAGGACTATGCACTGTATGGTCTTTCGCCCCGCCTTGCAATGCGAGTGTTTGCGGGATACTTACCTTTGTCTCAGCTTCCGTGAAGCTTGCCATACTGAGAGACCGGTGCAATTTTGTATTTAGGGGCAAGGGCGGGACTTCTGACGTCCTTCTTGCATCGGTAAAAGCGGAGGTTACGGTGCGGGTGGAGGCTGATTTCGTTCGTTTGCCAAGGTCGACCGTTCAGCAGACGGTGGGGTCCACTTGTTTCGGTGCGGGCTGGCCGATTGTAGTTAAATTGTAAATATTATTTGTACATAGTTTTGTGTAAATAGCTCGAGTGTTGCGTGGTCGGGAAGGGGTTGGCCCATGTAATTGGGTATGTAAATAGTCATAGTTCTATTATTGCAATGAACATATTCTTCTGTTCGATCTAGCAGTTTGTAAAGAGTTTGCATCTATGTTTCCGCCTGATCTGGTTGAGTTTTGTTTTTGTTTTCATGTGCCGTTTCAATGCATTGAAAAGAACAGGACCTTACCTCGAAGAACAGACTATGGAGACTATGCATCTTGCTCATCATGCAAAGCGTCCACATCTCGCAACACAACACAAAATATGTGCTATGTAGCAAATGATGAGGCATCCAGCACATCAGACATACATAATCAGGTGGATGACCAGGATCAGGGTGTGTTGCAGACCAATAATGGTACAAAGAGGAAATATGATAAAATTTCATATTGGCCTTTTTGTAAAACAAAACAGTCTTACAGTGAATGACAACTACAGAGTTAAAGGCTAAAGGATTGACAAACATGCGAAATTATGCGAACTTTTTGCACAGTACTTAAGTAAGGAAAGAGAACCAAGGAGTCGTAATACCAGTCTACAGGCTTAACTTTGAAGCAGACCCAGATGATTATTTGCCATGTTAAGACTGTTTTGGTTATGCGAAAAAGATCTGTGGAAGCACCAGTGTGCACTGAAGGAGCCTGCTCCAGGGAAAGGGAAAAGGGATCAAAAAGGAGAAACTACATTCAGGAAGGTAAACTGATGTTGCCTGAAACTGGCCTCACCAGTACAACTTCAGAAATATTTAGAGGCCTTAGATCTGACGATAAAGGCATTGCGTTTTCCATAAAGACAGACTTGCCGAAAAGCTGGCTCTGAAAATTGGCCATGATTAGGATCAGTATCCATATATTAGAAGTTGGTCACATGATAGTTCAACATCACTCACTTAACTGATTATCTAATTAATTTACTAACTTACTGAACTAATTGATCCAAAGAAGTTTATTAATGTTGTAAATGCCACTCTCCAGACGTCAGGATTTAATGATGACCAACATTTCAATTAGATACCAAGTTTCGCTTTGAAGGGTGATGCTCTTATGAAAGGGGACTTCGCCCTTGAACTGAGGAGCAGATCCTGTATTAAACTTTACAATATGAAATGGGAAGAAGTAGTGTATGCGCATGCTCTTGGAACTTTGCTAAAAACTATCGCCCTATTCCGCTCACTAGCTTTAGAAGTTTCCTGGAGAATTGAGTGTTTCGTGTACGTGTAGGGAGTGTCTTGTCGGAGTTAAATGGTCAGGAAATGGGTGTCCCTCAAGGTAGCATCTTATCAGTGACTCTTTTCATCATTTAGAAGTTCTTGTTTTGTTGGTGACTTTTCTATAACCTGTTCCTAACGGAACATGAGATCTATAGAGAGGCTAATGCAAAACTGCCTGAACAAGATACAGCATTGGGCTGACCGAAACGGCTTCCGTTTCTCTAAGACCAAAACTGTTTGCATGCACTTTTGCAACCGAAGAGGTACCCATTGCAAATCAGACTTAAGTTTGAACAGGGTTCACATCCCAGTTGTTTCTCAGACTAAGTTCCCTGGTATGGTAATCGATAATAAGCGCAACTATAAGGCCCACATCGAACATCTCAGGCGGAAGTGCCAGGGAGCACTAAACCTATTGAAAGTCGTCTCAAAGATGGACTGGGGAGCTGATCATCACGTTTTGATTCGACTCTATAGATCCCTAGTGCGGTCTAATCTTGATTATGGTTGTGTTGTTTACAGCTCTGCACGTGAGTCATGCCTCAGGAAACTACTCCCCATACACAATCAAGGCCTCAGGATCTGCTACGGAGAGATCCGTACCTCCCCAGTTCAGAGTCTCTTCGTCGAGGCAAATGAACCTCCACTCCATAGATGATGGAAGAAGTTGTCACTTCAGTTTGCCATCAAACTGAGAAGCCATAGACACACCCCGACCTTTGAGACGACTTTCAACCATAGGTTTAAAGACGTTTACATGTCGAAACCATCTGCTGTTCCTCCATTTACTATTCGCATTGGGGAAGCTCTTACACAGGTGTGCAGCAGCCCTGAATTTGTGGCACAGTTTACGTTCCCGCCACACTTCTCCGTGGAAGTTGTGCGAACCAGCTATTGACCTAAGTTTGAGGAAACATCCCAAGAACTCGACAAAGGAACTTGTATACCGCAACAGCTTCAATGAGCTTTGACAAAAATATCATCAGTATCATGCAATCTATACTGACGGCTCCAAGGCCGCAAACAGGGTTGCGGCTGCCGCGTCATGCCGTGAAGCATCGTTGAAAATTAGACTATCGAATGATGCAACGAACGATTTTTTTACTGCCGAACTTCAGGCATTTAAGATGGCATTCGATCCGATTGAAGCCTCAAGCAGTAATCGGTTCATGGTTTTCGCAGACTCATTGTCAAGCATCTTAGCATTAAAAGTTAATGAATTCAAGCACCCCCCAGTAACAGTTCTCCGTGAAGCTTACTATAGCTTGGTAGAACTTCAAAAATAAGTTAAGGGTCGACGCGCTTACTGAAGAAGCCCTTCAGATGGACGTCACCAACAAACATCTACTTGCCTCACACTGACTACCGCCCTGACATCAATAGCTTTATAAAATCTAAATGGCAAGACCTGTTGGATTCCTTCCCCGAGAACAACCTGTACCAAGTTAAAGGTACGGTAGAAACTGTAGCAAATGGAGTCCCTAGTAAACGGAGGGATGATTAAGTTCTGGCTAAAGCCTGCATTGATCACACTTACCTTACCCACGCCTATTTACTTCACGGAGTAGAAAGACCATACTGTATACACTGTGACTGTGCTGTCGCCGTTAGTCATATTCTCGTCGACTGTTACGAATACTCCTATATATTCGCCAAAAATACTACACCGTGCCAGACCTTCGGACTTTGTTGGAACATATCGATTCTTCACGTATTCTTCGCTTCCTCAAAAAAGCAAACTTTATAAAAATTTCTGACATGGCCCCTGCTTGCTATCCTTTTATTAGAAATTGTCCACCCGTTGTATATTTTTATTTTTTTACCTTTTTAGGAAGCTTTACCTCAACATTGTACTTTGTCTAACTAGGTGACACTAAATAACACATTCGTGTTGGTGTGTCGTTAAGTCTCATCCTACTAACCCCTCTTTGATCTGGAAGTCGAAATAGAGCAGACTGCTAAATCCCCGTCTAAAGGTAGGGTCTTCTTTTAGGGCAAGAGTCCCTGGAAAACAACAAGGGAAAAGTGCATGCTGAGACAAGCTACCAAATTTTTAATTTTGCAAACATTAAGAAACAATTTCAAAACCACCGAAAAGGTGCGACAGTAAAGGACTACGTTCAGTGCTGAAGACTGAAAAAAAAAACACTTTTGCCCCGGAGCAGACAATGAAGCAATACCAAATATATAGACTAGAAAGACCCAAACTACATTTCCAGCCCCACTCCCACCATGATATGCCTATTAAGGGACATAGGCCTAAACGCAGCCGGGTAGGTCCCTGAATAACATTCACTGCCGTGATTGACAGTAAGAATTCTAACGTCCCAACTACTTAAGGTGTCCTGATATCATAAAATTTAGAGAAAAGTAAAAGTATTCACCTCTGTGACATTTGTGTATCAAATTCACTTGAAGCTAAAAACGTGTGGCATCGATGCAAGTTGCTTTCGTAACTGCGTGGATGTTAAGTATTCTAGGTTCTAAGGCAATGTTCACTTCAATATCCACTATCGACAGCAGGGCGTGCAAACAAATTCAAGTTAGAGGATAACACTCCCACTTCACTTCTAGTCTGCATTAACAGGTTTAATGTTTGAAAAATTCTTCCTGTCAGCAGAACTGGTAATCTGCGACCTCGATTTCCACGAAGTTGTTGTTCCCACTTTGTAAAGCTTTTTACCACATCATCATTGTGGGAAATGCTTCTCTTGTTGAAATCAGCCACGCCCATCCTTTCTATTTCACCGCTTCGTCGACGGTCAAACAAAATGATTTGGGCAAGAGCCACTTGTGCAAGTTCAGACTGGTCTCTACCTTTTTCATCAGATCAGTTGCTTTTGTGGTCGATTACCCCTGAACTTTCGTGACATCTTCAGAAAGTAGAAACGTGTTAGATTTATTCCACTGACGCTTGTTCAAAGAAGGGCTCTAGTCGAAATTTGGGAAGACCCAATCAATAGAACAAAGATCATTAAGCTGATCCCCTCTCTCTTCAAGAATGACATCTGTCTTTATCCCTTCTGCTTTTATAATCATGACACACTTTCTCAGAGAATGACCCAACTTTAAAGCAAGTGACGGGGTCTTGTCGAAATTCGTGTGAACATCATATCCTGCAAGTGAGTTTACAGCTGAGATTATTTTGTCAAAGTGAATGGGATATATGCACTCCTTAATAGAGCTCAATTCTGGATGAGTAGCTCTGGTGGTTATCAGTAATCATCCAACTTCTCGCATTTTTTGACTTACATACTGGAACAAATGAGTTTCATCATCAACACTCAACATGATTCTCTCTCCCACTTGAATGATAAATGCATTTTTCTTCACAGCTAAGAACACTCCATCTCTTGTCTTTCTGGATAGAACCTTATCTTCAAAGACATTACTTATACACTCTGCCATAGGTAGCAGCATTCCACACTCAGCTTGAAGGTGCTTTGTATTTGGATTTTTACCCTCTTTCAGTGAGCATTGTTTCACATGCTTCCCACTTTAAATAACAATCAGCAACTTATATTTTGTTCCAAAGGATTGGCTGTCCGATGTTTTTACATATTCAATTTTACTCTTCCAGATAATATTAATGAGCCTCAGGCAGACACCTCTTATAATGCCGACCAAAGTAGAGACTCAGATTGAAGAAGAATATCTCCCTGACTTGCCCCAGGAAGAAGAGGATGATTCTTCATCACCAAGTAAGTAAATGCGATATAAGTAATGCATTCGGTGGTAGTTAAGGGTAGAAATAATTGTAGTGGTTTAAGCAAATTTAGTTTTGATCAGTTCATGCAAATTTTCAGTCAAAGGATGATGAACATGTGAATATATTCAGTTGGAAAAAGGTTGATACAATAAGTACAAAAGTAATGGGGTTTCTTGTAATTGAGAAGGGTCTGGTGTTTTTATTCCAAAGGAACAACTGTGTAGTTGTGGTGGAATATGAAATTGGTTATTTCAATTTTCCTCTTTAGTGTTCGCAATAAGGCCTAACAGTGTTTTAAAAATGCCACATATTTCCACTTTGTATTATGTAATAATGCTTTTATCAATTAAATGACACACCCCGTAAACCCTTCATTGACCAATGACCAATTGACTGCATCTCCATCATTGACCATATTGTCTGTCACCTTAGAGACCTACAGGTGCATCACATAACCTCGGATCTCAGTCACTGTAAAGACTAAAGATGTGAGTCATAATATGCCAACTGGTACATTTTAAGGAGAAAGCTTACCGTCTGTTCATCCGCCCGTATTTCCGCCCATTCGTCAGTCAGTCAGTTTGATGACTTACATGTCTGTCAAATGTCTACAAATCGCGTGCCAGTTTCGTGTTTAGGAGGTGATATATTTTACTTAAATTGCCATTCAATGAACTAAGGGGTATGTGCACTCTTAGTGGTTTTTATAGATTCATCTTTGATAATTACTGGTAATGCCCATGGGTGGTGGGTTCCTCATTAATTTTTTAAGTGCATAATTGTGATTGCAACATGACATGGAGTGGCACCAGAGTCTGCATTGTAACATGCTGTGAGTGAGAAGTGAGCTAAACGTATTGTACCATTTCCTTAATAGGTACAAGACGACAATTTAAGAAGACTAGGAAGGACCTGATGTGATGAAATAGGAGAAATCAGACAGCTGTTCGGAAGTTAAGTATCAAATCAAAGGTCAGTTGGTTGAGGACAAAGGATAAAACAATATAAGACTGGAATTTGCACAGTTTTTAATGTCGGAGTGTGGACATTTCCATGTCTCCTTGACATCAGAG
Organism: Holothuria scabra; assembly: GCA_037179385.1. Classification (NCBI taxonomy): domain Eukaryota; kingdom Metazoa; phylum Echinodermata; class Holothuroidea; order Aspidochirotida; family Holothuriidae; genus Holothuria; species Holothuria scabra. Next base: position 21,202,293 of record CM074183.1, on the reverse strand, counting down.
TTTATTTAGGGCATGCGTACAAGAGAGGATGTATTCCCACAATCCATCATTGTTAGCTGGTTGGGTGGGTATATAAGGATTTGCGCACATATGCTCATTCTCTTCTTACTTTAGTCGACAGCGGGGCCTGTATCTCTCTGGCCTAGAGCTGGTCGTAAGAGCAGTTAGTTGGTGAGTTTAGTCCTTAAGATTCATAATTAACCTTTATCGCAACTCTACTTCTCCCTTTGAGACATATTTCGGGTGGATGTAGTGTATTTGGGGACATTTGTTCTTTATTTTCATACGAAATAGGTTACGTCGGATAGTTTGGGCCCTAAGGGTGTAGGCTTCGAGGATTCACGTCTATTTATCCTTAGACAGGTTGCCTTATATTGTCAACTATGTGTATACTCAATCACACCGAGAACTTCTCTTTTTCGGTGGTGCTCGTCATGTTTACTTAGGCTGGCAACTCTTAAAGTTGGTGGCGCTGTGTTTTGTTTACTTTTGGCAATGAGCTTAGGCTCACTGAATGCTAGTTCATTATTAGGCTACGTTAACGATAACGTTTACATTTAGACATTGAGGGTTCAAAAGTATGTTTGGTAACTGGCCCTTTGTTGTACTGTGTGAAGATGAAACTTGGGGTGCTTGAAGCAATTAATCGTCCCTTATTTATGTGTTTATGATTTTTGTATTCCTCTGGGAGTTGTTCCTACTTGTAAAATTGCATGTTTCTCATTGTTTTACAGTTGTGGAGTTGCTTCCAGAGGTACTCTTTTTCTAAGTTTAAGTTGCGTTCAGTAACTCTTCCTTACTCTTTAGTGAAGCTGTACACTTCGCTTATGATATGACCTTGTCAGTTGTTGATTACAGCCCAGCTATAAATCAGCAATACATCAAAATGATCATTTAGTTGTTAATAATATTGACGGTAGTCTTTTCATCATTTGTGTCCTGTCGCCTTCGAGTATTTATGTTTAAACTCTTCATCGGAAACCTGGGTCACACTTGATCCACGACAGATTTTTGGTGTCAGAAGTGGGATGCGAGCAAGAGCAGTTGATGCCGAATTGCATTTGCTTAATTACGTTAGTTTTAACAGTCGGAATGCCGACCTCGCGACCCTCATTATGTTCAAAGAATTGTGACGTCACAAAATGTTGAACGTAGTCCTTAAGCGCAAATAACATCTATCAAATTTGAACATCGATATCACCATTTTTGACAAAGCAAATACGCCGACAAATTAACCACATTATAAAGGCAGGTTTTACCTTAACATCTCGCGAGAAACGCGAGGGAATCGTTAAAACCGGAAAATGAAACTCACCATCAAATCCAAGCATGATTGTAAAGTACAATTCACAACGACTAAAATATGTGGTCGTACAATCGACTCCATCCTTAAACACGACCAAATTTATCATCAAAAGGAACCTTAGTTACTAATTTACAACATGAATCGCAATTTTGAAGACGAAATCCATGGGGATGCGTTGTCACACGAGTTTTACATACGGCCACCGAACATCATGAAAACAACGGCCATTTTGAAGCAAGAATGTCGAGGTGGGATACCAATAAAACAAGCCCCAAACCGCCGTGCTCATGCACAGTATTGCATTGTGTTGAATACTTCGTTTCCACTGTGGAGGAGTGCACTGACTAACCTCTTTTTTAAGAAGAGATGCTTTGTTGAAAGTTAACATTGAATGACTGAACAACGGGAGATGGCGATAAATAGCCTGTTCCCATTCAAGTGTATTCAGAATACAATGATTCAGCAAACTGATCAGTCTGAAAGCATGTATCGTTAACTACTGAGCAGTCAAACTAATCTTTCAGTGTGGAATTACCGAAGTACGAAACACCATAGCGTACGTACCGGGAAACTTTAGTGGGGAGGGCAACTTAGCGAATTTTGCCCGAGTGATGGTACATTCATGTTTTGCCCGAATGGACCAACTGTTTTGCCGAATTGGGAGGGCCAGTCCCCCTCCCCCCTACCTGCACCCGTGCCTCGTACGTCTATGGAAACACCCCAAAAGATCCGTGCATGATAAAACAAGAAATACATGGGATGCTCCACGTTGCTAGTAAACTGCAGTTGCTGCAAACGGGAGGGGTGGGGAGTTTGATATGACACAATCATTTATGAATTCATAACCAAAAACCCTGCCAATCCCATACCAAAGTGATCCTACCCAATAAGCAGCAGCCTGATTTTATCTTTTTCAATTGAGAAGCATATGCATACCAAAACGACATACAGGCAAGTTCAGTTCAGCCCCAACACGATCACTTGGGAGGTCATTTGTCCTTCACTTTTTGTGGGGTTTGGAGAGAGCACAAACAGTGACTAAATATGGCTGCATACATACCATCTTATGAAATCGTTGTCAAGGGGGTAATGTTCTGGTACTAGGTAGGGTTGCCAGCTGACATCTACCGGGAACTCATTGTTGACCTTTCGCTGGGCTGAAACGGTCGTGTTGTGGGTGGGTGGGTTTAAATTGTCCAGAATGTCTCTGATTTCATGGGGGTCTACCCAATGTTCTCGGGGTTCAATGTTCTATGCTCCCCATTTTCGTACCATCCCGAAAATTTGGCGAGATTACAGGGTGCGTTATTTCCAGGGTTCAATTTGTTTCCAGACATGCGGGTGTTCCCAAGATTCGCCGGGGAACATTGAACCTTGGAAATAGTGAACATCGACATAACCCCATTTCATGTACACCACATGATTTGATAAATTATTCTTGATTGAGTATGGGATAAACATTCCATGACACACCCACGTCTTTTGTTCCACTCCTCCATCACAGACACATTTGAAACCCTTGAAATATTTTTTTTCGTGGGGGAGGGGTGTGTGCCAATTGTCCTGTGTCCACTGTTCCTGAATCTACTTCTGGGAACATGAAACCCCAGGAATAATGAACCTTATAATAATCATCAAATCGGGATAATAGAAAGACTGGGAACATCAAATGATGGAGTGTCGGGCAGAACCCTTGGGGGGGAAGGGAAACTTCCTGTCCTTACCCTAAGCCCCATCACCAGACCAGCAATCCATGCACTTCTTTCCAGAAAATAATGGCAATATAACCATGTTAAGGTTCAACATAGGCCAATAGACAAAGGGGGTATGTGGAGAGTCAATTAAAATCCCCTGAATTCTGTTCTTCTCTCATGTGTCCCCAACTTTTGATGTTTCCATTCACTTCCCCATATGCAAGTGCCTGCTCTATGTCTACACCCTTTTTCCGATAATCTCACCCGCCTGCGAAAAGGCAAAAATCTAGAAGATTTCCTTGCAAAAGCAAGGCTAGAGAGTACGGAAAAGTAAAAAGGTAAAATGATACTTTCCTTATTGCTCTTTTACTAGAAGCAAGAATATTTCAACCAAGGTCGCGCACGACGGCCTGCTACTGATGAAGCTGCGCCATTCATAGTGAATGAGCAAGACAGCAGAAACCGGTCTAGCTTGGTCGTAAGAACCAACTTTAAAAATATTCACACCCGACAAAAAAATAAAAGTCAACAAATCTTTCGCATGAAATCACGATCGATGATTTCGGGCCTTTCCTAAAAAATGTGCAAGGTTCACCAACTGATTGTAACGTCAGATAGTGGCACCGCCTACCCTTCTCTTACTCGAGTCCGCTAAAACTTATGCCCCTTTCCCTTCAGAACCATTCCTGGCCATTGGTCCGCACTGGCAGAGCTTTACCTATTCCATCAACATTGACAGATCATGGCTTTTTTGGTTTCATTAGTACATCGAATATCTTCTGTGCAAGTATAAGTGGGCATCATGTTGTATGATAAATCCCATAGTTAAAGAAAATAACACTGACCCAATCAATATGTGGCCAAAGCACATACCATCTGATCCATTGTGGTATTATTGTCAATCTTTATCTGAAAGGTTGCAAAGCCGAGATGACCAAACTTTATACTGGGGTGGGATGAGAGCTAATTATGTGCACAACTGCCAGCATTTGTTGAAACCGTGTATGGCATACTGAATTTAGATATACTGTACGTTTTGGATGAAAGGGGAGGGGGCAAGGTATAAAGATATAAATGCTTATTTCATGACCTACTTAGACAAGGTAAATAAATTGCTATTTCACAGGGCATAAGCACAACTCTCTCAAACCTAACTTGAACCAGTCATGTTTCTGACTTACAACCCTGCAGAATATTCCAACAACCATATATTCCCACAAATTCATTACCTTCCAACACGGGCTTTGTTCCTACACCCCTATGTACCAACATCTCAGTCGTAGATGAATATAGAGACTGTCGGAATGTAGGGGTGTGGGAACACACCCGTGTCGGAACATAAGGCAGTCACCATTATTCTTGAAGAGATGCAAGATAAAAGCCCATAATTTGGGGTGACAGCTGAATAAAATAATGCAAAGATCACGCCAGTATTTTTGTCACTGTTAAAAAAAAAGAAGTTGCTTTGTCACTGCTAAACAAAAAAAAAGTTGAAGGTAATAACACATGACTAATTCAATCAAAGTTGGAAGAGTGCCTTTGACCTGTATAAAGAAACACGAGGCAAAATGTGGTACTTCTTTGTACACTGTATAATTCCTTTTCCTCTGACTTGAAGAAATACTTCTGCACATATGAGAGTGATTTAGAAATGCTCTCTACACATTGAATACACTCATTCACAAAACAGAACTGTAGGTAAAGTAAGGTATTAACCTAAGCCTTTCGAACAGTAGAGTAGCCATGATTTCAAAAAAGCGATAGGTGCGGACAAAAACAACAACACTGAAAGCTCAAAAACATGTTACTTGCAGGGAAACAAACTGTAGAAATGAGCTGCAGAACTCACAAATATTTTCTGTATTTAGGAAGTTGTTATTGCGTATGGAACTGAAGATGATGGGAAACATTGCAATGTTATGAACTTAATAATTAAAAGAACAAAAACAAAATATGACACGAACTTTGGCATGAAAGATAATCAGTACACAATATCCAATCTTATAAGTAATGAGGCAGAAACAAAAATCTCTTGGTAAAAACGGCAAATAAACATGGCATGTGATGAACACTTAACTCCATCATAACTCAAACTCGTCATTATCCAGACACAATCTTGTGCAGTTATATTGCTTTGGGCCAGTGAGCCCCTTTAAAGAAACTAAAAGCATGAAAGAAGCCCATGAAAGAACCAAATTGTAGCAAAAATATATGTATGAAAGATGCAATGAATGAAATGTGTACATGTGAAGAAAATAAATGATAAATACAAAAGATGGCAAGACTCAGAGCACCATGTTAAGTAAAGAAAAAACATATAGACTGGTTTACAAGGTTTCAAAGTAGAAATGAAAGTATAAAAATTAAATAACATGGATGTTGAGGTGTGAAATACAGCAACATGAATACACTGACACAAATCCCTCAGAGACAGCTGCATTTTACACATACAATATTTTCCCAGAGATATACTTATTAGTGAGGTAGATATCTCTTGCACACTTTAATACTTATCAAAAAATAAGACTGAAAACTTGGACGGTTGCAAGGCTAAGAAAGTTCTTTGGACTTGATAAAGAATACCCAACATATGGAATGACAAAAGCAAAATGAATGACACCTCGCAAGGTGTTTATATAATGCAGTTACTGACATATTAAAATCTCTCTCTCTCTCGAATTTAAGTACAGTAAATAGCACAAAATGATTTGAATACAGATGGCTTTAAGTCACTCTCACCACACAACTGCATGTTGTACAATATGACTGTTAGAAAGAGATGTACACAATTATCGTGTACAAGAATAAAAAAGCAACAACGCATCAGTCAGGTGAAATCAAATGAAAAATATCGTACCAATCTGTTCAGCAAATGTTACATCCTGCACACCCCTGCTGCCCCACCTTCCCAACCAGGGTTGCAAAAAATATTTACAGTCCATTCCCAAAGAAAGAAATATATTTCCCATGATTCTTCCAGAACTTTCCTGTTTATTAAAGAAAAATGTCCATCCAAATGCCAACAATTTCCAGTTTGGGTTGACTTACATATAAAGGAGATACCCCAACCCACACCTGGAGAAACTTTTTTTTTTTTTACATAAGGGGGATTTACCTCAACCACTTCTTGTATACTCATGTACATCAGTGTTAATTTCCCTCCAGTTGCCAAAATTTTTTTCCAAATACCCTAAATTTCCTGGTAAGAAGCCTCCCAGGTACAAAATCTTTCTACCTGTCCAAACAGTTATGCAGTCTTGTTCATGCTACCCCCACATACCCCAACCCCCTCCTCATCTACTTAAAACTATCCTCCCACACTTCACATTTGGCTAGCGGCAATTTTGATGTTCAGATACTTCGTGGCAACAACCTACCACCCCAAAGCAATATTGATACAGTAAAAAACATGTCAAATCAATATCCGAATTAAGAAGCTGACACACACAGCCATTTAACTGCTCTTCTCTAATACTCAGAACTAACATTGGTTGCGTGTGATTTTAAAATACCCACCCACACATTTTTGAGGAATTTCTTTTATATGAATTGTTCTCCATGAGTATATACATGTACTTTATTTAGCATGCGGTAAATTCAGGCCCTGTGTCATTCCACATTTTATAGAACATATGGAACCGCCAGGGCCCCAACCCCCACCCATTCCTAAAATTGGCCTCCATGAAATGAGTCAGCTTCTGAAATACAAACCCTTGATGCTTTGTCGTGGATATCATCCTCTGTATAGGGGGAAAAAAAACAGGAAATTTAAGTTAGAACCAATCAACATGTAAACTGTACCAAACTTTCATCGGTGTCTTCAATGGATGGCATTTCAACATCAGTAACTCCCAATAGTTTTCAACAATTAGAGGACGTTCAAGTATTTCTGTAGGATCATCAATAGAAAGCTCATCAGACTCCGACTGACTTGAAGAATCACTGTCACTGAGTGACGATTGCACACGGGACTGGTCTGAGGTGTCTACCTCTAATGACTTGTTTTGACAATTCTTGCACATGCAAAATAGAGAACACTGTTTTTCTGCTTTTTTACATTTGCAACGGTTGTTCACACAACCTTGTGTACATTTACAACCCACTTTCAGCATTCTCTGATTTGAGTCAACTTTTGAAATATTATCTTTGGAATCCCACACAAACCTAATAGTTTCATCAGATATGGACCACCCATGACATGAAACAAGGGGAACAAGCACATCACTGTTACAAGCCTGAGCTCACAACCCAGCCACCCAACAGCATCTTTGCCAGTGAAGTCTTAGTGCTGAAGGAGAGGGGATCCATTCAGACTCATCTGATATTCTGTGAAAATGCCCCTCACGAATCTTTTCCAAGAATAATAGATGCCCATTCAAGGAAGTAGGATCTACACAAACCTCATTGAACAATTCACAAGGTGACTCTTGTGGAAAAGCACTGCTAAATTTACGAAAATACACTGTGCCAATTAGTCGATAAAATGACAACAGGCCTTTTTCCCAATTGGAAGAAGAATAATCATTTAGTTGACCTCCTCCCGCCAATGCAGTAATAAATTCACAGTCCCTATAGAAAGTCTGCAAAAAACTACGCTTGGAGTGCCCTTTGAAAAATGACGTAAAGTCACATCCACTTACAATGTACAGGATCTGGATAAATGCAGGAATGCTTGCCTTTAAATTTGGACCAAGCTTTTGCAGTTGCAGGTCATTTGTCAAAGCCTCAAAAAATAGGTTCATGTGAAGATACAAGTCATCAGCTTTTGCTGCACGCAACTGCACAATGGTAACTTTATCAATCATTTGAGGTAGTAGTGGTAGTCCAACGTGAAATGTATCCCTATCTGGGGAATAAATAATAACTTTGCTACATGTAGTCACTTTTGCATGGAACCATACACGGGAATCACCTTCCTCATGGTTTGACTTAAGGCTTGGAACACTTCTAATTTCAGATGAGGGGCGTGCAGCAAAAGCTTGATCCTTGTACTCTCCATCAAAGCCCCCTGCAGTAATTAACTCAACGTTTGAATCTGCACTACTTTGAATATGCAGCTGGAGCAGTTCAGTGGCAAGAAAGTTTACAACAAGTCTTTTTTGAAGTGGGTTGGATAGAAACTGGTTCCACTTTTGTTTGGGACATGACATTTCTTTAGATATTACTAAGTACTCATCACAGCCAACTGCCTCAGACCTTCTCCTTTTTCTCTCTACATCTTTGGGGCTTATGCCATGCCTGTGAGGGTGATCAAATATTATATGAATTTCCTGAGTTTTGAAAATGTTAATTGAACGTTGAACCCATCGCTTATACAAAAAAGTGGCATACTCCCCAAATGTACCGTGAACCCTAAGAGGAGGGCAGTTGATCAAAAACATTCCCTCAATGATGTAACAAGTGGTATCATTTACTTCGCTAGAAATAGCTGTGAAAAAACACTGAGGATAGCGACTCTGAAATTCCTTTGCGGAGATTGCCTTGGATGCTTTCACTGGTAATTCATCCACAGTGCGTATTGCACGTGGCAAACTAACAAACTGCATAAGGGATTGAACAGGTTGCTGTGATGCTTTGGATAAAGCTAATTGTCTCCTTAATGAAGCTATTTGTAATTTATGGTCTTTAATGTCCAGCTTGTGCTTGTGAATTGTTTTTTTCTTCACAGTGAATGTACGAATGTTTCTACGTGACCTCTTGGGAGGTTTCTGGCCAGATGAATTTAAAAAAACACACCTGATGTATGCATTAAGATCCTGTTCACCCTTTTCATAAAATGTCTTCAGGTCACTTGAAACAATGGGTGCAGCCACTTCCCCTGTAAATATGTGGCTAATATTTTCTGGTTCTCTCGTTGCAGTGAAGAGGTGATCTGCCTCTTGTAACTTTGCCAGATACTTAGAAACATTGGCTTCATTCAACCTATGAAAAGACTGGGACTCACTGTCAATGGTTTCTGAGATCTTAATCTCTGATTTCAAATTTTTCAAGAGTTGAGAACGATACGGCAAATAATGGAGCAAGCGTGAAAGACTTCCCATTCCCGTTGAGGTCATAGCCATTTTTATTTCCTTATTAATTATCATTTCATGTGCTTCATCCAAAGCAACACAGCAACCTTGTGAACCAGATATACTCACAGCAAATGCACCTCTTTCTATATGGCTAAGAATATCTGGAGGAAATTGTTTAATATGTGCCATATGAAAAGGTACAAGCTTTGAATAATTGGGCCGATCCATGGCATGAAAAATTGGTGCCAGCTTCTGAATTGAAGCTGTACACAAATGGAACTGTCTTAGTCTCACAGCTAGAAAAAGTGATGCATAGTGCAACATATCTCTGTGGGTAAAATCTAGCCAAAACTGGGATGTTGCATCTGCCTGGCCCATTATGTGAAAGAAAGAGATAAACTCCTCAAAACAAAACATGTACTAGCCAATTCAAGGTCACTAGACAGGTGCCTAAATATTTCTGATTTGAACGATGTGAGCTTTGTAGCAATGGCAGAATACAAGCTTTGATATTGGTCAGAACTTTGACTATTGGCATGAAAATAATGCAGTTGGTGTCTATACATGGCTTCCCAAGATTGCAACAGGAACTCATGGATTTTTCTGAACCCTGAAGCATTTGCCACTGCATTATGGGTAAAACCTTTATGGAACAACCCCAACAGTTGCTTTAAACCTGCATCAAGGTAGATCTTCATTAATGGCCCTTGACAATTTTTAAGAAGATGCCACTCCCCAAGATATGGCAAAAGCCAATTGAGGTCATCACCATATAAACGCATCTCCGGCTACAATTAGGTACTGAGTCTCTTTGCCAATGGCATGCTTTTCATGCAAAATATCCAGAACATGCCGTATAGTTTCAGCATTATCTGCTGGCTCTGAAAGAATGCATGTGAAATGAACTGTAGATGGTACAGAATTATTTGTGTAAAATCAAGAAACAGCTGTTTTGAGGTCTGGAAGAGTAAAAGACATTTTTTCTGAATCACATACAAATTTAGTAAACATATACATGAAAACTGAGTGTGTTACTTTACGTAAAGCATTTAATTCAGCTTCAGACATGCAAAATGAGTCGGGTGTTAAAGTATGTCTCAATAATGAACGGTTTGGAGCAAGTGGGGGTTGGGGAGGGAGAGAAGAGGACCCTCTATGATACAGCTCCAGTGCATCTTTATCTACCAATGTGGCCCGTCTGCTTGAAATAGGTTGAATGGGTTCTTGAACTGGGCTGTCTACAGTGTGTGGCAATGGTTCTACTGCTTGAACTGAAGTACCATGGAACCCCCTGTCACACTTAGAAACAGAGACTGCTGCGTAACTACTGTTGCGGTCTATGTTATCAACAGAAGCAATTGCAAATCCTTTGGTCACAAGTGACGTTTTTTTGACATTTCGTTTATCGCCACAGCAGTTTGAAATCGTTGAAAAGTGGTCTTACTGACAGTGATACCAAAAGCAGACAGAATCCGAAAACACAATGAAGATGAACTTGTGAAACGGTCAACTACATCTGAGAGGGTAAAATGAAGAGGTGTAAAGCACTGGTCATTGCAAGTGTTAAGGAAGGAATTACAAATAAAAAAACGCTTTAGGGTTTTTTTGTGATGGACAGCTTCTGAGGGATGAAGCTGCTGCAAAAAGTGTGTATTCCAATCTATCTTATAGTTTCCTATTTCTCGTTTTTCTACATCTGAAAGGGTACTAAACAGCACAAAGTTCCACAAAAGAGGGGGGATCTTGGATACCTCATTTTCAATAGAAAAATTACAGACAAATGTTGCAGGACTTTCGTTGCCAATGAAATATTTAGCTACTTCTACAGAAGCAGTTTGTAAGCTGTCTGCCACAATATCTGCAAACAAGTTCTCAGATATTTTGGAAGGCTGGGAACTGCCCTTCTGTAAGTTTTCTATTTTGTTTTTTAAAGCTTTCCTTTCCCTGATAAAGGAAAACAGAACTTTATGGAGTGATGACACAACATCACTTCCACATCGCCTTACCATGGTACCTAATCTCCTTTCGTTCATAACGTGAGAACATACTATACAATCACCGATAACTGTTTTCAAATATGCTAAAAGTTGTACAGGATTTTTCTTCTGGGCAGACTCACTTGTGGCTGTTGAACAAGGACCAGGAAAATTATCGAAAAATGAAGAATACATCTCGTGAACCATTTCCATTAAAAGAGGCTCATCATTCAACAGATGCCCGCCCCCCCCCCCCCCCCACATATTTCACAGTAGGGGTCGTTTTGTACATATTTTTTCTTTGTTTGGTAATGTGTAAATAGGTGAGTTTGTAAATAGTCCTGGGTCGGGGTGGGTTTTGTAAATTATCGTCACAAAGTCTTTCTTTGCGTCCGTAATGGTATGAATTCTGTACATAGTTCAAGTTATGTTTTGTCCCGTCTGGTCTGAGTTGTGTTATTCGTTCTCCGTGCCCGTTTCTATGTACGTAAAAAGCCCCCCCATATTTCACAGTATGGGAAAGAGCATAGGCACCCCTGTCCTCTGATGTCCAAGATGAGCAAGACTCAAGTAAGGCTGAGAGGTGGTCTTTTGAGGACTTTACCATATCTCTGTACTGTGGACCCCTACTATACCTCAAAACAGCTTGGTAGCAAGTATTGCAAAGGGCATTGACATCTGACTTATATTCAGTCTGCATTCTCTCTGCCACAAAATGTTTTATTGCAGCAGTCTCAGTAAAACTTCGAAGGGTGCCTGATGACGCTGAAGAACAAACAGTGCAACTGCTAGAATTTCTTAGGGCTTCATTATAATGGATGTGACAAAGATCTATCCCTGACGGACTATTACACATGTCAACAGCATCTTTTTGGTTTATTTGGAATAACTCTTGCAGCCTTTCTGGCTTTATAGTCTTTGATGTGGTATTATGTACCCTCACATTTGTATAAGAACATTTTGGAATTTGACAAACTTTGCTTGCCTTTCGCTTAGTGACTGCCTCTTCTTGGTGCGGTTGTTGCCTCATAAATTTTTTTTGGCAGGCATAACAAATGCAAGAATGATCAGATATATTTTTTTCTTCTAATAGTTGCAGTATGTGTTGCTGCTTTTCAGTTGCCTGTGCAGCATGCCAGTACCGAGGTTTATGTTTGCTGCAAATAGCACAGGGACCTGGAGCCACAGAAGGATGGTAAATAGCACACGAAGTTTCCTTCTGCATAATGCCAAGTAGGTACAAAATGACAGAGGACGCATAAAAAGCAAATCAATCAAAAACAAATCCCTAACCCTATGTTGTAAACCAGTTGCAGAAGATACAAGAAAAAATGAGTGCTCAATGCACAATCCACTTCAATAAGTAACTCTACATAACAGTTGTGCTTTAAATATTTAGACTGACTTTATCAAATTATATCAAATGACAGTGAGTTTACTGCAGTTTAATTGAAAATAAGAAACAACCATCAAAAAAAAAAAAAAAAAAAAACATGGATTCATTGTATCAGTTTGGCAATCACTATTTCTGTGTGAGATCTATGACAATGCACTCTAAACGACTCACTGAAACTAAAAGGCATGCCTGTCTAGTGGGATCCAACAACCGGTTCAGTTGGACTAACTTTCCATGCAATGATTCTGAAAACATGAAAATTGCTTAATTGCATAATATGTGTCACACTTATGCTTTTCGTAGGTATTTACTTGCCACTACTTGGTTAAACAAATATAATGCTGGGGAAACTTAACAATTTCACCCACAGTGGCTATCCTAAAAAAATATTGTTCCTAAAGTGGCCCTACCAATACTAGAAACGATCATGTGCATTCCATAGGTGAGAGATGTCCTATAGTATAACCATCAACAACGGCCGAAATGGAAGAATATTTAATTTAAACTAGTACTTGCCTAACATTAAATTAAATAGTTTTGCCCAATCAATTCAATAACGTTACTGTGAATTCCTGTGCCAGAGTATGACCATTCAAAACAAGGTTAGGAACTAGGCTGCGGTACGTACCTTCTGCACTAACTTTAGTGCCTGTCATCCCCTACCTTACCTTAGTTACAGTGAAAGTAGCCCCAGCAACAAGCCAAGTCATACTAAGAAATTTTACCTTTCACTGTGTTTGGTTTTGTTTCATTTCAAATTCCAGCCCTCAATACTAGACTGTTGTATGCCAACTTTTTCAAGGAGTTGCAAAAGGGGTTTGACTCTTGAGTCAGTGTGACCTAGCTACACCACAGAGGCTTGACAAAGACATTGGATGTTTGTCTAAGTACCAGTAAATAAATCAGTCAAAACCATTAATCTAATACCTTATACATTCGATGCCCCCCAAAAACCCTAAATTAAATTATCAGATACCCAACAAAGACCAGGAGTCAAGACAATGCGAGTTTGCTACTGCACAACTTGTCAATCAATTAAGTACAGGCAGTAATGACTGAACAACATGTTCTGCTCATTGTAATCCGGGATTTCTTCGGTAGCCCAGTTCAATTAATTTTATTTTTAGGCTAGCCTATGGCCAAGGCTTTGCATTAAACAAGAAGCAACACATAAGCTACTGTAGCTACCAAGGACGAAGCCTAAGTTAGGCCTAGTAATACTGTAACGTACTGGTGCTAGCCTAGGCCTAGGTGTGCAAACATAAGACCACCCTAGCTAGTTTAGTAGTTAATTACTTGACCAAACTCGGTCTCCGTTTCGCCTACTCATATGTAACGTTATGCACAGGGCCTTCATATATATATATTGCTATTGTTAACGTCAAAATGAAAAGGATCTCACTGTGATACACGGCGTCACCCGGAGGCACCCTCCCAGTGGCAGTAGTTAGGCCTAGTTGTAACGTTAAAACTAAGCCTAGCCTATCCTTTATAGTACGGTACTCATACACCGTTAGTGTACCCCTAACGATAGGCACTATGCATGAAGAAGACCGACAGCTGCAGAAAATTTGGAGCAAAATTTACTATTATTACCGTCGGTGAACAGTCATGACACTTGATTACCGGACGAAAGTGCTTTTTAAGTGCATTGAAACGGCACATACAAAACAAAAACAAAAAACTGAAACCGGATCGGGCAAAAACATAAACGCAAAACCATTTACAGACTGCTAAATCAAACAGAAAATTATGTTCATTACAGTAATAAGCTATATATACAGATATTTACAAAACTATGTACAGAAAATTATACACACAGATATTTACATACTATTTACAAGCCCCTTACATACCTACCCTATTACAAATTGACCACCACACGATCCCCCCTCACCGAAACGAGTGGACCCCATCGCCTACCGAACGCCGACCTTGGCAAACGAACGAAGTCAGACTCAACTCTCAGCCTCACCTCCGCCTTCACCGATGCCAGGACGACGTCCGCAGGCTTCCCCATCCCCCTAAAAACAACGTTACATCGGTCTCTCCATAAGGCCAGCTTTATGGAGGCCGAAGCAAAGGTAAGTATGCCCTGAATACTTGTATTGCATGGCGGGGGTGAAAGACCATACAAAGCATAGTCCCAGCCGACCGCCCATGTGTTGCCCATCGTCAAGCGATCAGTCAGGACTTGGAACCATTCCCAAAGGAGGGCCACAAATTCACACTGCCAAAACACATGTGGCACACTTTCCCACTTTGTGCATCCAGTGCGTGGGCAAATTCCATCTCCAAGACGCCACCGAAGACGCTTGAGATTAGTACCAATCGCATCATGTGCGATTCGCCACAACAGGTCTCGCCTGCGGTAATCTAATGATCTGCTGTGGACCACACGCCACACTTCCGACCCTGAAGCATAGTGATTGGATTGGACCTGGCCAACCAATTCTTCAAAAACAGCCTGGTATAGGTCTCTTGCACTTAACTGCGAAACGTCCCCAACTCTAGATATAATGAGGAGCGTTTCTCTCATTTGACTGTATGCTTCCGAGGGCCTCCAGCTGTGGGTTTCACTGTTACTAAACAGGGAGGGAAAGAACCGACGGAATGATAATCCCCCCCAATAACGGACAAAATAGGCTAACGGACAAAATAGGCAAAAGGGCTTCTGCTGTCTACAGCACTATAAACACACTTGGTCAGGAGAAAACGGAGTTTGGAAGGAAAATGCACAAGGCCCAACCCACCACGCCTAACATCCTGATATACCATCCCTCTTCTTACGAGCTCCGTCTTCCCTGACCATAAAAACCTAAACACAGCCCTCTCGAGACGCAACAGGACACCCTTTGGAGCAGCCAGAACGGTGCCTGGATACCACAAAAGGGGATAAATAAAACGATTGATAACTGTCACCTTTCCGAACAGGCTAATGTGGCGCTCGCCGAAGTCCTTCAACCTAGCTTCCACCAGGTCCACTTTCTCATTCCAGGTAAGTAACTCGGTTTGTCCATAACCAAACCATATTCCGTTTATCCTTATGGCGTCGTCTACCCATGATGCAGCGAAGGGCAGTCTTCTTGACCGCCACTTACCTAGGCGAAGTCCTTTGGTCTTATTGGGATTCAGTCTGGCACCTGTGGCTCTTTGAAACTTAGACAACGTGCCACTAAGGGCCTTGAAGGAAGCTAGGTCGGAGACTACGCATGTGACGTCATCGGCATACTGAAGGCACTTAACTTCAACACCACCGGGAATGTGAAATGGTTGAAACAAAGGCTCTACTTGAAAGGCTCTCGCTATTGATTCACTAAACAATACGTAGAGTAAAGGTGATACGGGGCACCCCTGCCGTACGCCACGTTGGACACTGAAGGGGTCTGACGGTAGGCCATTAACGATAACCCGACTATTTACACTATTGTACAATAAGGAGGTCCATTTAACAAAAACTGGATTCAAACAAAACTTCTTTAAAATTTTAAAGAGGAATCCATGATCAACCATGTCGAAGGCCTTCTCCTGATCGAGGGAGACAAGGGCACATGGAAGATCACGGTCCATCACGTATTCAACTAAGTCCCGCACCACCCAGAGGTTCTGCTGAATACTGTGTCCCCGCACCGCACAAGTCTGAAAGGACCCTACAAGATCTGGCATAACTGTGCCTAGCCTGTTGCAAAGGGCTTTCGCCAGAATCTTGTAATCTACATTTAACAAGGTGATTGGCCGTTTGTTTTTCGGTTCGAGGGGGTCTCCTGACTTAGGCAGCAAAGTTATTATGCCTGTGCGCTGCGAGTGGCTCAATGAGCCAGCAAGGAAGCTAGAGACGAATACGTCACGGAGATCATGTGCTACGGTACCCCAGAAGTGTTTATAGAATTCTACTGGAATACCGTCGGACCCAGGTGCCTTTCCGCCTTTCATCTTCGCCACTGCCTTCCAGAGCTCGTCAACAGTCAAAGGGGAGCCAAGTTCATCATTCTGATCTTTAGAGGGGGTTTGTCAATATTATCTAATAGGGACTTTTGAAGGTCTTCATCGACATCTGCCTGGGTATACAGCTGCTCATAAAAGTTTTTATACACTTCTACAATGTCGAGAGGGTCCTTATGTACCACACCGTGGGCGTCACGGACAGCTTTTATACTGCGATCGATGGCATTCTTTGTGACGTCCCGGTAGAACTTAATGGTTGGTTTCTCCTCCGCCTCCACACAATGCACACGAGCACGAACCCGGGCCCCGTGTAGTTTTCCATCAAGGTACTGTTGGATTGCATGAAGTGCGGAGTGGTCCCCGTTCCTCTCCCTAGAGCAAAGTGAAAGGAACTCCTCCCTTCTTCGACGAGCTCTTGCTACACAATATTCCACTGTAAACTGTTTGATGCGGGTCTTTACATCATCCCACCACTCTAAATCTGTTGAAAAGGCCGGCCTCAAAGTTCGCCACCCTTCGTATCTGGCCTTAAAATCTTTGCTATATTCAGCCTCCGTTAGAATATCTGTGTTCATTTTCCAGAACCCCCTCCCTACTGGCCATGACTCTGGGGGTGTGAATGAGACAGTAACTGCATCATGGTCCGAAATTGGACATGCCACGACTTCGCAATCACTTGGTGACAGAGCCGTTGGAGCGTACACCCTGTCCAACCTTGAGGCGTCCGTGCCATCAGGGCGGTGCCAAGTGAACACGGACAAGCCAGGATGCTGCACTCTCCAAACGTCAACCATATCGTGATTCTTTGTGAACATGTCCAACTCCACCATACCGACACTACAGCTTGAAGATGTGAAGGTGGACATTCGATCAAACCGTGTGTCAGGGACACAGTTGAAGTCTCCAGATAGGATACAAGGGGCACAGCCAGGAACGAAGGATGGCAGGGTAGCAAAAAATTCCTTCTGTCTGTAGGTTGGTTGGGGGCATAAACGTTACATAAGAAGAAGTTCCCGCAAGGATGTTTGATGGTAATGCATACCAACCGGCCCTCATGATCATGATCAACCTTTCCGACCAGGGAAGTCCATCTTGGAGAAACTAAAATGACAGATCCACAGGAAGATGCGGAACCAAAGGAAGCGTACAAACCCCCACCCCATTCGTAGGACCAGGTGTAGACATCGTCCTCATTAACAATGTGAGTCTCTTGGAGGAAAACGAAGTCCACACCCAATGACTTACAAAATTGGAATATTCTGGACCGCTTCCGACTGTCCCTCATGCCGTTTACATTCAGGGTCATGAGGGACAGGGGACCATTCATGAAATGTGGAGTTTGAAATTACAAAACTGTCTCTGACCTGGCCTTTTTGTTACGTGGATCTGGTGGTGCTGGTGGCACAGAAGGACTAACTCCCCCTCCCCGGTCGGAGACCTCCCCTGAGGCCGACCTTTTCAACTTGGGCTCAAGTTCAACGGCCTCACACAAATCAAACCAGCCCTCCCCAGATGGTGGGTCCTTTGGTGGAGGCTCTGAGGCAGGTCCTCCCACATCTGACATGGCAGAGTCAGATTCCGAGTCCGAGAACATTCTAAGGTCGTGCTCCACTGTTTGTATTCCAGCCTCCCCGGGAGCTGGTGGAGAGTGTGACTCAGGTACGGATGTGGAGGGTTGGGAAGGGCCTACCTCAGGGTTCCCACAGACCACTTCACATCCCTTAGAAGCTAGGAACTCTTGTTCCACCTGATGTGCCACCTCATCAGGTGTAGGGGACCTGGGTTCCTCCACCATTGGTTCAGGGTCTGAAGACAAGGGTTCACTTGCCGGCTCCACATCTGCACTTGCACGCGCAGAGTACGATGTGGGGCAGGCACCAGAGGCATGTCCCTCCTCCCCACACAGGTTACACCGCACCTGATTGGGACATGTTGCCCTCTCATGCCCCAACTGCAGGCATCTGCCACAACGTTTGTTTGGGCATGACTTGGCCTCATGCCCCTCCTCCCTACACTGGAAACAGGTGCGGGGCTGGCCAAAATACCTGATGTGGGCCTTAGAACCCCCTATGAACAAGACGGAGGGGATGTCTCGTTTTAGCTCCATACGGAACTGTCTCTTTCCGTTGAGAATACCGGCCAGTTCACCTTCATTATACTTTACCCAACGCCAGTCAGAGACAGTTCCGTATTGTCCTAGAACCCTCGCCACCAGGCCCTGATCTACCTCAAAATTGAGGTACAACACCGTCACCACCACAGAGCGATCATATGGGGTGACAGTGAGACCCTCCACACCCTTAAGGGAGGAAACCCCCTTCAATCGGGCAGCATCAGTCCGGAACTTCAAATCATACGTATTTCGGGATGCAAGGGCCTGCAGCATCTCTATATCCTTAACATCTACCTTATTGTTCTTCAACACAGAAAAAACATGCTGAGGTGTAACATTCCCCCTCGACTCAAACTGTAACTTAACGATACTGCTATCCCGACCTCCGGGCATAGCAGCAAAGGTTTGTGGCCCAAGGCCACGCAGCAACTAGAGAGAAAACTTCAGCACAGCAGATCAAACCCAGGCAGGAAAAAAATAAAGGGAACCCAACAAACTATAAACTAGGCGTGCTTTAAAACGAGCACGGCCAAACCACGTCCCCAAGCGAGAGACCACACCCAATATCCAACACTTAGGTAAAACGACAATAGTAGTATATGATAGTATAACAAGCAGCAAAGCACAGTACAGCACAATGCACAATGCCAAAATTTAGCACGATCAGCGAGAGCTCCGCGAAACACGTCCGCTCTCGACGAAGACCTGAACTGAACTTCGTTAACATCTTCAATTATACATTTTGACCATTGGGATGGAAATGTCTTAAGTAAAAAGTGAGACGGTCTTACCTAGCAACCTTCTAGGTCTGTTTCGTCGCTTCAGAAAGGGCTTGTCCTCGTTCATTATTCATAATGTATCTTGTCATCATGTAAGTTTTGGTAACTCCTCTGACCATTTTAGGACAGCATTGTACCAAATTTAGCAACATAACTTTTACATATCATGAAATATTCATCAGCAAAGTTAACAGCGACCACTTAGCAACGAAGATGAGGTTTCGCGCGGTTTGTATTGAAGTACTTCCGGGTCAATACTCAACTGTTGAAATGTGATCGTTAACGGTGGAATTTGGAGGTCAGCGTTCCGACTGTTAAGAGTTCTAAGAGTACCTCTGAAATCAAGAAGGAAGAGCTGTGGTCTGCGGATGGAAGTTGTGATCGATGCTAATTCAGTCTCCTTGGCCACATTAAAGGAAGTAGAAGGGAAGCTACAAGAAAGCATGTATGGTAACATGTATGGTAATTGTTGAATTCAGTGTTCTACAGTACTGTAGGTGACTGTTAAGAGTTGAGATATACTGTACCTGGGGGAAGGGACTCAGGCTGGGAGTTATTACACCACCACGGCGATTTATTATAGACAGTCTGGTGTACTCTGGCAGTGGCAGTGTCATGTCTAGGCTGGGAGTGCCTAAGTCAGTGAACTGGGAGTCATTGGAGAACATTTCTTGTTTGTGAGCCAGTTTCACATCATTGCGTAGCTACTACTGGTGCAGGGACTGTGCTATATTGTGATTAGCATGTACATAACAGGTGGTATTTGTACTGTAAGTGGGATTCTGAATTCAAGTAATGCTGTAGACTGTGTTGTTTCTGAAAAGATCAATGGGGTAGTAGGCTCGAGTACATGCAACCAAGCTGTTTCATTTCAGTGTGTAGGTTGTGCATGCACACTTCATTAGTTATAAAACTGGAACAGCAGGGAGGGCTCCTTAGTAAATTGTAATTGCATGTACAGTGGCTTTGGTGCTGCCTTACGTTCCATTTTAATACCCTAGTGTATCATACTAGTTTGTATTCTGTGGTTGTTGGCTTCACAGTAGTTATTCATGATGTCAGCTGAAGACCTTGCAAGGATTCTAGCAGAATCTAATAAGGGGTTGGCAGACTCCCTTGCTCAGTCCCAACAGGGGCCAAAGCTGCAAGCCTATCCTACGGCTAGGCTTCATAAATTTAGTGGATCTCCCAGGAAGGCAGGTGATCCAACACTGCCAGAATAGTTAGACGAGTTTGACACATATTGTAGGCAGTATGCCATAGCAGATGGTGAAAAGGCGTCGGTACTCATTGACCATTTAGCCGGAAGTGCAAGGGAAGAATTGATGTGTTACTCCCCTGCAACTAGGGGGTCTTTTGAAGACATTACACAGGTGTTAAGGAATAGGTTTAGCCCCCTTGAAACCTACCAGTCATTGAATGCTGCCTTCTATTCAAGAAATCAGGCAGAAGGGGAGAGTCTAGCTGACTTTAGTAGGACACTAATGAAGATACATGTTAAAATGGAGAACAAAGCTTCCACAGAGGAAAGAAGAGCCTTAGCTAGCCTTCAGGAAGGTGCCCTAAAGGAAAGATTTGTAAGTGGGGCAAGGGATCCTTCAACAAAACGTGAGTTCAGAAGGATAGAAATGGCTAATAAAGATAAAGACTTTTTTGCTATGAGGGATGAGGTCTAGGGGCTATGGAGGTTGGTGTACAGGAAACTAATGACCCAACAGCCAACCACCCTGTAGTGAGAGAATTAATTGAGGGACAGAAACACTTGCAAGAGCAAGTTAATAAATTGTTTTCTATCATAGGTGGTGGTCAAGGACGAGGTTTTAAGAAATACGCAGGTCCTACGAGGGGTAGTGGTGTGCCTGTGAAAGATTTAGTGTGCTTTTCATGTCACAAGAAGGGCCATTATGCCAGAGATTGTCCTAAGAAGCAAGTACCTATACTGTCTTTGGGCTCTCGGGACGAAAAAGATAACGCAGGAGGGGGAAAAGCAGCGACTCCCATGCAGCTTGCGGCAGCTCCACTGCATTCAAGTGGCACTGTGAGGGAGTCTCAGGGCGGCTCAGAGGTCTCAGTGAATACTGTTACAGGGTTAGGTCCCTGGGACAAAGTCGACCAAAAAAAGGCACGCAGGTCGACCAAAAAGGCGACAAGGTCGACCAAAAAAGCGACAGAAGTCGACGCAAAAAGCCACAAAGTCGACCCAAGCGACAAGGTCAACGCAAAAAGCGACAAGGTCGACCGGTTTAACGACATGGTCGACCGGTTTAACGACAAGGTCGACCGGTTTAATGACACCGTCGACCGGTTTAAGGACAGGGTCGACCAGTTTATTAACATGGTCTACCCTCAAAAAAATATTCTTTTTTTGCCTTTATTTCGGAAAAAAAAAATTCTTTTAAAAATACCGTCATGCAAACCACGTCAAATTCACAGGGTCTATACACCAATCTGTCATCATTAACATATTAAGAGCGTTTGGTTCTGGGCCCTACCCTTTACGAGAACGGGCCCATCAAAAATGGGGACCCGAAAATCGGAATTAAATTAAGTGTTACTGTAGAAGTATAGGGGAAAACGCGTTTTCAACATTGCGCGCTTACATTTCCTAGTAAACACGGCCCACAGCCATCAAACTCGCAGGGTCCATTGGCCCATGTGTTCGTTATAACAGGTTTACGGGTTTTTGCCCTGGGCCATATTGACCCGGAGAAATGGTCATTCTTCCGAGTAAAATTTAAGAAAGTATGTGTGGCAAAACCCCGCTTTTTCAACTTTGCGCACAAACATTATCTAGTGGGCATGGCCGAAAGACTTCAAACTCACAGGGCCCATTGACCTATGTGTGCGCTATAACATATTGACGAGTTTTTGCCCTGGGCCCATCCGTTTAGGAGGAGTGGCGTTTTTGCAGAGGCAAGTCGAATCTGGCTGGAAAAATTAGTGTAGGTATATATAGGAAAAACGCGTTTTTTCAACTTTGCGCGCTAACATTATCTAGTGGGCATGGCCCACAGACTTCAAACTCACAGGGCCTATTGGCCTATTTGTGCGCTATAACATATTGACGAGTTTTTGCCCTGGACCCAACCGTTTAGGAGGAGTGGCGTTTTTGCAGAGGCAAGTCGAATCTGGCTGGAAAAATTAGTGTAGGTATATATGGGAAAAACGCGTTTTTTCAACTTTGCGCGCTAACATTATCTAGTGGGCATGGCCCACAGACTTCAAACTCACAGGGCCTATTGGCCTATTTGTGCGCTATAACATATTGACGAGTTTTTGTCCTGGGCCTAACCGTTTAGTAGTAGTGGTGCTTTTGCAGAGGCAAGTCGAATCTGGCCGGAAAAATTAGTGTAGGCATATATGGGAAAAACGCGTTTTTTCAACTTTGCGCGCTAACATTATCTAGTGGGCATGGCCGAAAGACTTCAAACTCACAGGGCCCATTGGTCTATGTGTGCGCTATAACATATTGACGAGTTTTTGCCCTGGGCCCATCCGTTTAGGAGGAGTGGCGTTTTTGCAGAGGCAAGTCGAATCTGGCCGGAAAAATTAGTGTAGGTATATATAGGAAAAACGCGTTTTTTCAACTTTGCGCGCTAACATTATCTAGTGGGCATGGCCCACAGACTTCAAACTCACAGGGCCTATTGGCCTATTTGTGCGCTATAACATATTGACGAGTTTTTGCCCTGGACCCAACCGTTTAGGAGGAGTGGCGTTTTTGCAGAGGCAAGTCGAATCTGGCTGGAAAAATTAGTGTAGGTATATATGGGAAAAACGCGTTTTTTCAACTTTGCGCGCTAACATTATCTAGTGGGCATGGCCCACAGACTTCAAACTCACAGGGCCTATTGGCCTATTTGTGCGCTATAACATATTGACGAGTTTTTGTCCTGGGCCTAACCGTTTAGTAGTAGTGGTGCTTTTGCAGAGGCAAGTCGAATCTGGCCGGAAAAATTAGTGTAGGCATATATGGGAAAAACGCGTTTTTTCAACTTTGCGCGCTAACATTATCTAGTGGGCATGGCCCACAGACTTCAAACTCACAGGGCCTATTAGCCAATGTGTGCGCTATAACATATTGACGAGCTTTTGCCCTGGGCCCAACCGTTTAGGAGAAGTGGCGCTTTTGCAGAGGCAAGTCGAATCTGGCTGGAAAAATTAGTGTAGGCATATATGGGAAAAACGCGTTTTTTCAACTTTGCGCGCTAACATTATCCAGTGGGCAAGGCCCACAGACGTCAAACTCACAGGGCGTATTTGCAAATGTGTGCCCTATAACATATTGACGAATTTTTGTCCTGGGAAAAATGGTTTAGGAGCAATGGCAGTTTTGCAGAGGCAAGTTGAATCTAGCCGGAAAAATTAGTGTAGGCATATATGGGAAAAACGCGTTTTTTCAACTTTGCGCGCCAACATTTTCCAGTGGGCAGAGCCCACAGACTTCAAACTCACAGGGCCTATTGGCCAATGTGTGCGCTATAACATATTGACGAGTTTTTGTCCTGGGCCCAACCGTTTAGGAGCAATGGCAGTTTTGCAGAGGCAAGTCGAATCTGGCCGGAAAAATTAGTGTAGGCATATACGGGAAAAACGAGTTTTTTCGACTTTGCGCGCAAACATTACCTAGTGGGCAGGGCCCACGGACTTCAAACTCACAGGGCCTATTGGACTTTGTGTGCGCTATAACATATCGACGAGTTTTTGCCCTGAGGATAACCGTTTAAGAGAAGTGGCACTTGAGCGGATACTAATCGAAACTTGCCGGAATTATTAGTGTAGGCATATACGGGAAAAGCGCTTTTTTTTCAACTTTGCGCACAAACATTTCTTAGTGGGCAGGGCCCACAGACGTCAAATTCACAGGGCCTATTGGCCTATGTGTGGGCTTTATCATATTGACGAGTCTTTGCCCTGGGCCTAATCGCTTAGGAAAAGTGGTACTTTTGCGGATTTGATTTGAACCTGTCTGGACGAAATAAATATTATTATAAATAACCACCCCCCCCCCCCCCCCCCCAAAAAAAAAAAAAAAATTAAATAAAATACTTACCAGATAGCCAGGCAAATGAAACTACGGCAATTTCCAGGTGTACCTGCGGTACATAATATATATACGACGTTTGGTCCTGGGCGATACCCATTGGGACAAATGGCACTTTTCCGTAGGCGAGTCGAATTTGTCCCACCAGATTAGTATAGCATATATGGAAAACAGGCTTGCTTCTACCCGGATTTCTGGTGAAGTAATGACATGTTGCTTGTAAAATTTGACCAGGGAAATGTCAAATTTTGATTATCGTTTGGTCAAATTTAACCAGGATTATGTGACAACTTAAACATGAATCCGAACTTCCGTTTGCGAGAACGGGCCCATCAAAAATGGTGACTCGAAAGTTGGAATTTAATTTATTTTTACAGTAGTAGTATATGGGGAATACGCGCTGTCAACATCGCGCTTACCTTTCCTAATAAAAACGGTCCACAGCCATCAAACTCACAGGGTTCATTGGCTCATGTGTTCGTTATTTTAAGTTTGCGAATTTTTGCCCTGGGCCTTATTGACCCGGAGAAATGGTCAATCTTCCGGGTGAAATAAGATTAAGCATGTCTGGCTAAAACCCGTTTTTCAATTTTGATTCAACCCGGATTTCTGGCTAAGCAATGGCATGTTCCTGGTTAATTTTGACCAGCGATATGTCAAGTTTTGACTAACGTTTGGTCACATTTAACCAGGAATACGTCACAGCTTAACTAGGAATCCGCCCTACCGTAAACGAAAACCAGCCCATGCAAGCCGATGTCGGGCAAAAACCCGTTTTTCAACTTTGGTTCAACCCGGATTTCTGGTTAAAAATGCGTTTTCCAACTTTGCGCAACACCTATACCCAGTGTGCAGGGCCACACGCATCATATTAGTAGAGTTCATGTGCCTTGTGTAATCTATGACGTATTAAGGGTGACCCTAAGTTATTTTCCTATGTATTTATTTCAGTAACTAAAACACAAAATATAAAATATCAAATGTAGTTGGGTTTGTAATGTTTATTCAATGCATTAAAAGTCATGTTTGATTAGAAATGACCATGTTATCCATTGCAGTATAGATTGGCTGTTAATAGAAACTTTTATAATCAATTTTAAATTTCACGGTGAATAATTTAAAGTTATATTTCACTTATAATTTCGTAAACTTTGACGTAAACCGTCCCTGTTAGTCCCTAATAAAATGGCGCACTCGGAGTGCAATCTGTTCTCCGTTGTATTTTCTTTGAAATAACTGTAGGGTTGTCGGGTGACATCTCAGTGTGTCCCACACATCCTCTTCTGTCGGTGCAGCGTTTCGGTCAATAAATCGTTTGAAAACCTTTTCTAGGACCTCGTCCTCTTCCTTGGTGAATGGAACCTTTCGCTTTCCCAGTACAACCCCACTCGATCCTGCTTCTCCTCCTTGCGTTGTCTGCATCCTTTCTTGAGTTTCTCGTACCTTTAAAAAGAAGACGAGAGAGAGGTTACATTATAGCAACTATTTACACCGCATATGACTAATTAACGGCCGGAAAAATGCTTACCATGCGGGCAATATCCACTTCTATTTGCGTCTCGTCACTGTCTTCTGATTCATACAATGGAAGTATTGGTGATGTTGTTCCGGCTTTTGTTTTCCCTCTCCCACTCCGATTTTCAGTTTCCTAGAACAAAGAAGTGCATGTATTTATCAATTTTCAAAACGTACCAGATGTAAATGTTCTTCCATCGGCTGTTATATTCAATAACGGAAAGTATATTAGTACTTTTCGGTCACATAAATCTGATGTCTCTGGTACCTATTATGTTGGTCCTGTTGATTTTGGTAGAAGAGAAACCATGAATTAAGAATTTAATTAACACTTCCTCCGAACTGCCTCAATATGAATTACTTTACTATACTGTTTTAGATTCAAAACATAAAAACTTACCTCTTTTGACGACGCCTGCGAAGATGCCGTTGTTGTTTCAGCTGCTCTTTCGTCTTTGTCCTGCAACAGATATTGAATTTTATTACATTAAATAATCCACACTGTAACATTTAATTTTATTGTAATAATTTTTTCAGGTACCCTTTGGTTCATTCTGCTATGGCATTTTCACTTACCCGATTCGTGACATTCTTTATTTGGAGTACCGCCCTTGCCGTTGTTTGCCTTTTTCTACTGAGATTGTAATATCTCTCCTGAACCCCGGCGGAATGTGTCATATGTGTTCTGAGGGTTTCCATATTTGCTGGATCGTCCTCATACACCTGTAAAGACGGAAATAAAATGTGATAAGTGATTCGTCCAAGTTTCGATAAATTTAACATTTGCTAGACACATCGTCTTTAGGAATAATGATACCTTTGTAACCGTTGTCTTCCTCAGAAGAGTTGTCGATATGTGGGTTTTGTTCCCAGCCAATTTCCAAACTCTCTGCATGCAGCGACTCAATTTGTTGCTAACAACAGTGCGTCCACTGTCGTACTGCAGCCACATTGCTGTTGGTTCTGCAGTGTTGGTCGGCTTAATGTTGAGCCTGCCAAAAGAAAGAAAGAAAGAAAGAAAGAAAGAAAGAAAGAAAGAAAGAAAGAAAGAAAGAAAGAAAGAAAGAAAGAAAGAAAGAAAGAAAGAAAGAAAGAAAGAAAGAAAGAAAGAAAGAAAGAAAGAAAGAAAGAAAGAAAGAAAGAAAGAAAGAAAGAAAGAAAGAAAGAAAGAAAGAAAGAAAGAAAGAAAGAAAGAAAGAAAGAAAGAAAGAAAGAAAGAAAGAAAGAAAGAAAGAAAGAAAGAAAGAAAGAAAGAAAGAAAGAAAGAAAGAAAGAAAGAAAGAAAGAAAGAAAGAAAGAAAGAAAGAAAGAAAGAAAGAAAGAAAGAAAGAAAGAAAGAAAGAAAGAAAGAAAGAAAGAAAGAAAGAAAGAAAGAAAGAAAGAAAGAAAGAAAGAAAGAAAGAAAGAAAGAAAGAAAGAAAGAAAGAAAGAAAGAAAGAAAGAAAGAAAGAAAGAAAGAAAGAAAGAAAGAAAGAAAGAAAGAAAGAAAGAAAGAAAGAAAGAAAGAAAGAAAGAAAGAAAGAAAGAAAGAAAGAAAGAAAGAAAGAAAGAAAGAAGAAAGAAAGAAAGAAAGAAAGAAAGAAAGAAAGAAAGAAAGAAAGAAAGAAAGAAAGAAAGAAAGAAAGAAAGAAAGAAAGAAAGAAAGAAAGAAAGAAAGAAAGAAAGAAAGAAAGAAAGAAAGAAAGAAAGAAAGAAAGAAAGAAAGAAAGAAAGAAAGAAAGAAAGAAAGAAAGAAAGAAAGAAAGAAAGAAAGAAAGAAAGAAAGAAAGAAAGAAAGAAAGAAAGAAAGAAAGAAAGAAAGAAAGAAAGAAAGAAAGAAAGAAAGAAAGAAAGAAAGAAAGAAAGAAAGAAAGAAAGAAAGAAAGAAAGAAAAGAAAGAAAGAAAGAAAGAAAGAAAGAAAGAAAGAAAGAAAGAAAGAAAGAAAGAAAGAAAGAAAGAAAGAAAGAAAGAAAGAAAGAAAGAAAGAAAGAAAGAAAGAAAGAAAGAAAGAAAGAAAGAAAGAAAGAAAGAAAGAAAGAAAGAAAGAAAGAAAGAAAGAAAGAAAGAAAGAAAGAAAGAAAGAAAGAAAGAAAGAAAGAAGAAAGAAAGAAAGAAAGAAAGAAAGAAAGAAAGAAAGAAAGAAAGAAAGAAAGAAAGAAAGAAAGAAAGAAAGAAAGAAAGAAAGAAAGAAAGAAAGAAAGAAAGAAAGAAAGAAAGAAAGAAAGAAAGAAAGAAAGAAAGAAAGAAAGAAAGAAAGAAAGAAAGAAAGAAAGAAAGAAAGAAAGAAAGAAAGAAAGAAAGAAAGAAAGAAAGAAAGAAAGAAAGAAAGAAAGAAAGAAAGAAAGAAAGAAAGAAAGAAAGAAAGAAAGAAAGAAAGAAAGAAAGAAAGAAAGAAAGAAAGAAAGAAAGAAAGAAAGAAAGAAAGAAAGAAAGAAAGAAAGAAAGAAAGAAAGAAAGAAAGAAAGAAAGAAAGAAAGAAAGAAAGAAAGAAAGAAAGAAAGAAAGAAAGAAAGAAAGAAAGAAAGAAAGAAAGAAAGAAAGAAAGAAAGAAAGAAAGAAAGAAAGAAAGAAAGAAAGAAAGAAAGAAAGAAAGAAAGAAAGAAAGAAAGAAAGAAAGAAAGAAAGAAAGAAAGAAAGAAAGAAAGAAAGAAAGAAAGAAAGAAAGAAAGAAAGAAAGAAAGAAAGAAAGAAAGAAAGAAAGAAAGAAAGAAAGAAAGAAAGAAAGAAAGAAAGAAAGAAAGAAAGAAAGAAAGAAAGAACTGAAGTAAATCCAAAAGCAATGCAAATGATTTTTGTTCAACAGATTATATTCACACTTATACTAGAGCCTGAAAAGTTTCACCAAGATCCGTGTCAGTATGACACCCAATCGTGGTCCATTTAACCAGGATTTATTTGTTATTAAAAGGCGAAAAGTGTGTTGAATTTGTCATTTTGTTATTATTGTATTTTGCAGAAAGTAGTTATTTTCATTCCCCCAAAACGTACCCGGAATATGCAGGGCGCCAATGCAAAATGACTGTTTAAGAATGCAGTGGTTGATCTTTTCTTACCTTATTTTATCGCTGAAGTTGGCCAACAACTTGTAGAGGTCACTCTCGACCCCAAGTGTAGCCCCTCCATATTTCCCGGCTGTTTTATGCTCTCTTGTTAGTAATGTCCATACCTGTACCCCATCCACTTCTGATAGTTTAGCATCCGTAAAGGCCTTGATCGTCATATTTGATATAGCCCCAGCCCTCTGTCTGTTGGCCAGGGCGATTCGGGTAATGAGGTAGTCTCTAGCATCTGTGTACTCCATTTTCTTAATTTTTTCAGGCGGATCGTTGATTATGCTTTCTGTTCGCTTCGCAAACTCTGAGTCCCTGAATTTCTGAAAAAACAATAACACAATCTCAAGTAACAATTTTGACTAAAAAGGTAGTAGAACTCAGCAGGTTATACATGGACCCAATGAAAACTTGTCTTACAATGCCTTTGCCCACCCCTCCCCTCCCCCCTGCAACTGGTGAAAGTAGACTTTGTCCCTTTTTTGGTTGACCACGTCGCCTTTGTAGTCCACCTTGTCACATTTTTGGTCGACCTTGTCTGAATAAAAAAAAAAAAAAAAAAAGCATTAATGGTGAAAATAGCACGTGCCTGTATTTCTGGTCCACTGATCATTTGAGACTCCGCCCTTTCCTCTACTTCGGCTTCTCTTACTCGTCTTTCTTTGTGCACTGTTGTCAGAATCATGGTACAGGTGGTCAAGCAGGTTTCCTTCAGATCACTTGATATTACGTTTTCCAGAAAGAGATAGCGAGCAAATAATTTTACCGTTGTCACATACGAGGCAGTTGTACCTGGCTGAAACTTCCGTTCATTTGGCATGATGGTAAACAGACGGTTTAGTGAGTTACGGCAGCAAAAATCGTCAACTTTGTTAATTCCGTACTTCATGGTTCGCATTAGTTTCCTGCAATGTTCGGTTCGTGGTTCTTTTGCTAGAAGTCCGCCTTCTTTAGTAGATAGCCATTCGCCAAATTTCTTGATTGTTGCTGCCAATTTTTGTGCATTTCCTGCAGAAAATATGTATAATATTTAGAAAGGCGGCCTTTTCGCAAAAGGTAAAAGGGGAAACACACACAAAAAAAATAAAAATAAAAGAATTTTAAAGAATTAAAAAAAAAAAAAAAAAAAACAGGACGAAAAGTAATTAACCCATGAAGAATACATACTGGTTGGTGTTGGCGGAACTTCAGTGGTGCTCTTACTACTACTGGTGTCTTCTTCATCGCTGTCATCTTCTTCCTCTTCACTTTCTTCTTCCCCTTCTTCCCCTTCGTTTTCTTCTTCCTCTTCACTTTCTTCTTCCCCTTCTTCCCCTTCGTTTTCTTCTTCCTCTTCACTTTCTTCTTCCTCTTCTTTAATTTTTATTTCTTCGTTTGCTTCTTCTCCCTTTTCTCCGTTCCCTTTTTCTTTGTTTTCTTGTTTTTTTCTTTCTTCCTTCTCTTCTTCTTCTTCTTCCTCTTCTTCTTCTTCTTCTCCTTCTTCTTCCTCTTCATCTTCTTCTTCTTCTTCTCCTTCTTCTTCTTCTTCTTCTTCTTCTTCTTCTTCTTCTTCTTCTTCTTCTTCTTCTTCTTCTTCTTCTTCTTCTTCTTCTTCTTCTTCTTCTTCTTCTTCTTCTTCTTCTTCTTCTTCTTCTTCTTCTTCTTCTTCTTCTTCTTCTCCTTCTTCTTCTTTCTCTTCTTCTTCTCCTTCCTCCTCCTCTTCTTCTCCTTTTTCTTTTTTTGTGTTGTGTTCTCCTTCTCCTTCCCCTTTTCCCTTTTCTTTGTTTTCTCCTTTTTCCTTTTCTTTTTCTTGTTCTTCTGATTCTGATTCTTCTTCTGACTCTTCTTGACCTTCTGATTCTTCTTTTTCTGACTCTTCTTCTTCTTCTCCTTCTGACTCTTCTTCTCCTTCTTCTCCTTGTGACTCTTCTTCTCCTTCTTCTTCCTCTGATTGTTCTGTTTGTTCTTCTCCCCCTCCTCCTTGTTTTTCTCTGTCCTCACCTTCGCTACCTTGACGTTGTGCTCCCTGATCCTCACTGTCATCGTCTGTTTCCCCTTCTTCCACATCTGCCGTAAACCGTGTTTAATAGTTGTTAAATGGCATAATTTTACGTGTTTTAGTGCCCTTAATTGTGAAAATACAGGCCGGGCACGGTTGAAAAATGTAATGCTTCACTTACCTGATGAATCACTTTCTGATGGGCTTACATCTCCTCCCCTAACCCTTCTCAATTTCTTCATTCTGATGCGTTTTGGTATATCACTGTGGTTGCGGCGGCAGTGTACGGTCATGTTCGCGTATTGTTTCCCGCAAAAAGGACATCGAAGCAGCCCATCGACCTCTTTATAGACCTTCCTTCGTCTTCTTTCCAGTCTTGCATCCGAGGAGAGTTGCGTGGCTGACTCGTTAGTCATTCGGTGGACTGATTTTAAGTGCCTCGGGAGGTTGAAGATATGTCTACCGCACCGGGGACACTGCACTTTGCGGGTCATCGGCATCTTTTATAAAAGAAAAATGTTACAAATTAAGTACCAAAATAGTCATCCGTAGATTAACTTATAGGCAAAGCTAGTTGAAAGAATGCAGCAAATAATGCAATGAAAGCCATATGACATCATCAAAGTATGCAAAATAAGTGTTGATAACGTTTCCTGTGTTTGTTCTTGTCAGTAATCATCTCACCATATCTGAGATTAATTTCATAAAAATTCCATCTCCTAAAATTATTGGAGCTTGCTCTGCGGCCCTTAAAAGACTCCGTAAATAATGAAATTGTTTCGGGCAGTAGATACATCCCACCATGTCTGAGAATAATTTCAGTAAAATTCCATCTCCTTAAATTTTTGGAGCTTGTTTTAGGGCCCTTAAAAGACTCCGTAGATAATGAAATTGCTTCAGGCAGTAGATACGTTGATTCTTTTCATGTAAGTACCGGCAATGTTGCTGTGGTAGGTTACCTAGGAAGATAGGCCTATACGTAAAGTGCAAGTTTTTTCTGTAAATTGATTGAAAATTACAGGTAAAGTAAGACATGATGGATTGTAATCATGATCTCTATATATCCAAGAAGAGTACTCATACCTTGTTTTTAGCTGAATGGGCGACCAGCCGGTAGAA
Organism: Holothuria scabra; assembly: GCA_037179385.1. Lineage (NCBI taxonomy): Eukaryota > Metazoa > Echinodermata > Holothuroidea > Aspidochirotida > Holothuriidae > Holothuria > Holothuria scabra. The sequence goes on along the minus strand of CM074183.1, from coordinate 21,170,384 downwards.
AATATCACCAAACGATAGCCACGTCTTACGCTGGTTGAACCATCTTACCATGAAGTGCAGGGTACGGTAGCCAACAAATTCCATTTTAACTTTCTTAGGCCTAAATTGTATTTTGTGTGATTTTCACCCTAGTGTACAAAGCCCACAGACTTCAAACTCACTGGGTCCATAGGCCCATGGGTGCGTTACATGATATCAACTAGTTTTTGCCTTGGGCCTAAGTGACTCGGAGAAGTGGTCATTCTGCGGAGCCAGTCGAAGTGGCCCCCCAAAATTAGCGTTAGCATATAGGGGAAACGCGGTTTTTTTCAACTTTGCGCGCAAACATTATCTAGTGGGCATGGCCCACAGACTTCAAACTCACAGGGCCTATTGGCCTATTTGTGCGCTATAACATATTGACAAGTTTTTGCCCTGAGCCCAACCGTTTGGGAGAAGTGGCCCTTTTGCAGAGGCAAGTCGAATCTGGCTGGAAAAATTAGTGTAGGCATATACGGGAAAAACGCGTTTTTTCAACATTGTGCACAAACATTATCTAGTGGGCATGGCCCAAAGACTTCAAACTCACAGGGCTTACTGGCCTATGTGTGCGCTATAAAATATTGACGAGTTTTTGTCCTGGGCTTAACCGTTTAGGAGAAATGGCGCTTTTGCAGAGGCAAGTCGAATCTGGCTGGAAAAATTAGTGTAGACATATATGAGAAAAACGCGTTTTTTCAACTTTGCGCTCAATCATTATCCAGTGGGCAGGGCCCGAAGACTTCAAACTCACAGGGCCTATCGGCCTATGTGTGCGCTATAATATATTGACGATTTTTTGTCCTGGGCCCAACCGTTTAGGAGAAGTGGTGTTTTTGCAGAGGCAAGTCGAATCTGGCTGGAAAAATTAGTGTTGGTATATATGGGAAAAACGCATTTTTCCAACTTTGCGCGCAAACATTATCTAGTGGGCAGGGTTCATAAACTTCAAATTCACAAGGTCTATTGGCCTATGTGTGCGCTATAACATATTGACAAGTTTTTGCCCTGGGCCCAACCGTTTGGGAGAAGTGGCCCTTTTGCAGAGGCAAGTCGAATCTGGCTGGAAAAATTAGTGTAGGCATATATAGGAAAAACGCGTTTTTTCAACTTTGCGCGCAAACATTATCCAGTGTGCAAAGCCCACAAACTTCAAATTCACAGGGCTTACTGGCCTATGTGTTCGCTAATATATATTGTCGAGTTTTTGCTCTGGGCCCAACCGTTTAGGAGGAATGGCGCTTTTGTTGAGGCAAGTCGAATCTGGCCGGAAAAATTAGTGTAGGCATATATGGGGTAAACGCGTTTTTTCAACTTTGCGCGCAAACATTATCTAGTGGGCATGGCCCACAGACTTCAAACTCACAGGGCCTATTGGCCTATTTGTGCGCTATAACATATTGACGAGTTTTTGTCCTGGGCCTAACCGTTTAGTAGTAGTGGTGCTTTTGCAGAGGCAAGTCGAATCTGGCCGGAAAAATTAGTGTAGGCATATATGGGAAAAACGCGTTTTTTCAACTTTGCGCGCAAACATTATCGAGTGGGCAGGGCCCACAGACTTCAAACTCACAGGACCTATTGGCCAATGTGTGCGTTATACCATATTGACGAGATTTTGCCCTGGGCCCAACCGTTTAGGAGGAGGGGCGCTTTTGCAGAGGCAAGTCGAATCTGGCCGGAAAAATTAGTGTAGGCATATATGGGAAAATCGCGTTTTTTCAACTTTGCGCGCTAACATTATCCAGTGGGCAGGGCCCACAGACTTCAAACTCACAGGGCCTATTGGCCTATGTGTGCGCTATAACATATCGACGAGTTTTTGCCCTGGACTCAACCGTTTAGGAATGGTGGTACTTTTGCGGAGGCGAGTCGAACCTGTCTGGACGAAATAAATATCATTATAAATTTCTAACAAAAAAAAATTAAATAAAATACTTACCAGAAAGCAATTCAAAGGAAATTTGCGTAATATCTAGGTGTAACTGTACTACATACAATATATACAGGGTTTGCTCCTGAGTCATACCGCTTGGGAGAAATGGCACTTTTCCTAAGGCGAGTCGAATTTGTCCCATTAAATTAGTGCAGCATATATGGAAGAAAAGAGGCGTGATTCAACCTGATTTCTGTTGAAGCAATGACATATTCCTGGTTAAATTTGACCAGAGAAGCGTCAAATTTTGACAAACGTTTGGTCAAATTTAACCAGGAATATGTCACAGCTTAACCAGGAATCCGGGTCGGATAACCCTTGACCGCATCCTGGTCAATTTTAACCGGGGTGTCGATGATTGAAAGCACACAATGACCTATTCACACTGTCGATTGCATGGACGTAGCCCCCTCCTACTAGACACAGCGGCTGCGCACAGTAGTTTAAGTAGACTATCTCTTTTTTCGGTCGACCATGTCGCTTTTTTAGTCCACTTTGTCGCTTTTTCAGTCAACCTTGTCCGCTTTTTGAAGTCGACCATGTCGCTTTTTTGGTCGACCTTGTCGCTTTTGGGTCGACCATGTCGCTTTTTTAGTCGACCATGTCCTCTTTTGGGTCGACCATGTCGCTTTTTCAGTCGACCTTGTCCGCTTTTGGGTCGACCTTGTCGCTTAACTTTTAGAGCAAGTTAGAACTTATCACAGTACATCATGTCGTGACCGCTGTATTAACCCAGTTTGGACTAACCCGGGTCCAAATGATATGCCAACCAAAATCTAGTGAGTTAATATTCCGTTATGATAGATTGCCACGCGGAATTTTGCCCTAACCCTAGGTCCCCCATTTTTAACCCCCAGATGACCTTTGACCTGGTGGGTTAAGGTTACCCTGCAAAGTTCATGCAACGAAGAACCTTTTACCCACATTTCGTTGACCCGGGGTGCGTCGTTTTTGAGATATGAATTTTTGAAATTTCAAAATTTAAACCCCTAAACGCATGTAAAACCGGAACCGGAAGTGCTAAAGAACTGAACTATATATTTTTTTTTTGTGCTTTCCGGTCACGATATTGACACGAAATAATGATATGATTCTATTTAAATTATGGCTAATGCAATGGTATTTGTTTTGTTTTGTCCCAAACCACAGGTCCCTGTTTTCCAAATGCGACTAATTGAGGGCGCTCTTCATAAAATAACTTTAAACCACTGTAAAACTAAAACCGGAAGTGGTAGAGGGGTGAGCTTTGGATATGTTACAGCCCTGGCATAGGGCTATCATGCACAAAAATTTCGGGGGGAAAGGTCCACAAGAGGCCGACTCGAAATTTTGGCTTATCCCAAAAATAAGGTGCATTAACGATCTAACAAAGCAGGAACGTCTTTTGCTCTTTGTCGCGTTATGAACCACCGGGGTGGGGTGAACTTAGGGTATGGGGGTGAAACGGGTCCCAAACGTTAGGTTACTCTTAGTTGCATTTGCAAACCAAATTTCGAGCCCGAAATTGACTGGAAAGGGGTCATCCGATCCATTTCACATACGACCAGAAAAAGGTCGGGTCCAAAAGCGAATTTCATGAAAAATCACACTTTAATCTTTTTTTTTTTGTACCTTCTGGGCACGATATTGACACGAAATATTGATATAATTCTATTTTAATTATGGCTAATGCAATGCCACTTTTGAACGATTTTTTTCCAAGCCGTAAGACCTTTATTTTGAAAAGCGACCGACAGAGGGCGCTCTTCATAAAAGAACTTTAAACCACTGTTAAACTGGAACCGGAAATGGTAGAGAGGTGAGCGTTGGATATGTTACAGCCCTGGCATAGGGCTATCATGCACAAAAATTTCGGGGGGAAAGGTCCACAGGAGGCCGACTCGAAATTTTGGCTTATCCCAAAAATAAGGTGCGTTAACGATCTAATAAAACAGGAACGTCTTGCGCTCTATGTCGCGTTATGAACCACCGGGGTGGGGTGAACTTAGGGTTTTGGGGTAAAATGGGTCCCAAACGTTAGGTTACTCTTAGTTGCATTTGCAAACCAAATTTCGAGCCCGAAATTGACTGGAAAGGGGTCATCCGATCCATTTCACATACGATCAGAAAAAAGTCGGATCCAAAAGCGAATTTCATGAAAAATCACACTTTAATCTTTTTTTTTTGTACCTTCCGGGCACGATATTGACACGAAATTTTGATATAATTCTATTTAAATTATGGCTAATGCAATGGCATTTTTGAACAATTTTTTTCCAAGCCGTAAGACCTTTATTTTGAAAAGCGACCGACAGAGGGCGCTCTTCATAAAAGAACTTTAAACCACTGTAAAACTAAAACCGGAAGTGGTAGAGAGGTGAGCGTTGGATATGTTACAGCCCTTGCGTAGGGCTATCATGCACAAAAATTTCGGGGGGAAAGGTCAACTGGAGGCCGACTCGAAATTTTGGCTTATCCCAAAAATAAGGTGCGTTAGCGATCTATTAAAGCAGGAACGTCTTGCGCTCTATGTCGCGTTATGAACCACCGGGGTGGGGTGAACTTAGGGTTTTGGGGTAAAATGGGTCCCAAACGTTAGGTTACTCTTAGTTGCATTTGCAAACCAAATTTCGAGCCCGAAATTGACTGGAAAGGGGTCATCCGATCCATTTCACATACGATCAGAAAAAAGTCGGGTCCAAAAGCGAATTTCATGAAAAATCACACTTTAATATTTTTTTTTTGTACCTTCCGGGGACAATATTGACACAAAATTTTGATATAATTCTATTTAAATTATGGCTAATGCAATGGCATTTTTGAACGATTTTTTTCCAAGCCATAAGACCTTGATTTTGAAAAGCGACCGGCAGAGGGCGTCCTAAATTTCAGACAAGGTCGACCCAAAAGCGGACAAGGTCGACCGAAAAAGCGACAAGGTCGACCGAAAACAAGACATGGTCGACCCAAAAGTCCATTAATTTTTTTAAAGCACTTCCGGTCAACTAATCGACACGGAATTTAGATATGTTGTTTAGATATAAAACAGAAAGAAGTGTTATTTTCTTCGAAGTCATACAACCTTTCTACAAGAAATCCACTGAATTTGAGCGACAAGGTCGACCAAAAAGCGGACAAAGTCTACCGAAAAAGCGACATGGTCGACATTAAAAAGGCGACAAGGTCGACCTAAAAAGCGACATGGTCGACCCGAAAGTCCATTATTTTTTTTGAAGCCATTCCGGTAAATCAATCGACACGAAATTTATATATGTTGTTCAGAAATAAAATAGAAAAAAATGCTATTTTTTTTCGAAGTCATACGACCTTCCTACATGAAATCCACTGAATTTGAGCGACAAGGTCGACCAAAAAGCGGACAAGGTCTACCGAAAAAGCGACATGGTCGACATTAAAAAGGCGACAAGGTCGACCTAAAAAGCGACATGGTCGACCCGAAAGTCCATTATTTTTTTGAAGCACTTCCGGTGAACCAATGGTCACGAAATTGAAACATGTTATTTAGAAATAAAATAGAAAAAAGTGTTATTTTTTTCGAAGTCATACGACCTTCCTACAAGAAATCCACATAGAGGGCACTGAATTAAAGCGACAAGGTCGACCCAAAAGCGAACAAGGTCGACCTAAAAGGGGACAAGGTCGACCAAAAAGCGACATGGTCGACCCAAAAGTCCATTAATTTTTTTAAAGAACTTCCCGTCAACCGATCGACCCAAAATTTGAATATGATGCTTAAAAATGCGACAGAAAAGAGTGTTATTTTTTTCGAAGTCATACGACCTTCCTACAAGAAATCCACTAGAGGGCGCTGTTCCCGGTTACCGGTATTTTGGACAAATCCGGACAAGGTCTACCAACTTTAGAACGAAGTCTACCCAAAAGGGACAAAGTCGACCAAAAAAAGGCACGGAGGTCGACCTCGCCTCGCCAGGCTCCTAATTAGGGTTAGGGGTTTCAGATCCAGGGTTTGAAGACAGCAAATTGGTTGAGGAACTAGTTAGTAGAAGCCCAACTGCCACTGTTGAGAAAGCAGGGGTTCCAGTCACTTGTATTCTAGACACTGGAGCAGAGACCTCTCTCATCCCATCATCATATTATTTTTCAGTTCAGGTCTTCGTCGAGAGCGGACGTGTTTTCACGGAGCTCTCGCTGATCGTGCTGAATCTTGGCATTGTGCTGTACTGTACTGTGCTGCTTGTTATTTTAGCATATACTACTGTCGTTTTACTGTTGGATATTGGGTGTGGTCTCTCGCTTGGGGACGTGCTCGTGGTTTCCGTGCTCGTTTTAAAGCACGCCTGGTCTATAGTTTAGTGTTGGGTTCCCTTTCTATTTTCCCTGACTGGGTTTGAACTGCTGTGCTGTGCTGAAGTTTTCTCTCTAGTTGCTGCGTGGCCTTGTGCCGCAAACCTTTGCTGCTATGCCCGGAGGTCGGGATAGCAGTATCGTATCGTATCGTATTATCGTATGTGTTGAAGAACAATAAGGTAGAGGTTAAGGATATAGAGATGCTGCAGGCCCTTGCATCCCGAAATACGTATGATTTGAAGTTCTGGACTAATGCTGCTCGATTAAAGGGGGTTTCCTCCCTGAAGGGAATGGAGGGTCTGACTGTCACCCCGTATGACCGCTCTGTGGTGGTGGCGGTGTTGTACCTCAATTTTGAGGTAGATCAGAGCCTGGTAGCGAGGGTTCTAGGGCGTTGGGTGAAATACAGTGAGGGTGAACTGGCCGGTATTCTCAACGGAAAGAGACAGTTCCGTATGGAGCTGAAACGGGACATCCCCTCCGTCCTGTTCATAGGGGGTCTAAGGCCCACATCAGGTATTTTGGCCAGCCCCGCACATGTTTCCAGTGTAGAGAGGAGGGGCATGAGGCCAAGTCATGCCCAAACAAACGCTGTGGCAGATGCTTGCAGTTGGGGCATGACAGGGCAACATGTCCCAATGAGGTGCGGTGTAACCTGTGTGGGGAGGAGGGACATGTCTCTGGTGCTTGCCCCACGTCGTACTCTGCGCGTGCAAGCGCAGATGTGGAGCCGGCAAGTGAACCCTCGTTATCAGACCCTGAACCAATGGTGGAGGAACCCAGGTCCCCTACGCCTGATGAGGTGGCACATCAGGTGGAACAAGAGTTCCTAGCTTCTAAGAGACGTGAGGTGGTCTGTGGGAACCCTGAGGTAGGCCCTTCCCAACCCTCCACATCAGTACCTGAGGCACAATCCGCACCAGCTCCTGGGGAGGCTGGAATACTGACAGTAGAGTATGACCTTCAACTGTCATTGGATTCGGAGTCTGACAGTGCCATGTCAGATGTGGGAGGACCTGCCTCAGAGCCTCCACCAAAGGACCCACCATCTGGGGAGGGCTGTTTTGATTTGTGTGAGGCCGTTGAACTTGAGCCCAAGTTGAAAAGGTCGGCCTCAGTGGAGGTGTCCGACCGGGGAGGGGGAGCTAGTCCTTCTGTGCCACCAGCACCAGATCCATGTAACAAAAAGGCCAGGTCAGAGACAGTTTTGTAATTTCACACTCCACATTTCATGAATGGTCCCCTGTCCCCTGTCGGAAGCGGTCCAGAATATTCCAATTTTGTAAGTCATTAGGTGTGGACTTCGTTTTCCTCCAAGAGACTCACATTGTTAATGAGGACGATGTCTACACCTGGTCCTACGAATGGGGTGGGGGTTTGTACGCTTCCTTTGGTTCCGCATCTTCCTGTGGATCTGTCATTTTAGTTTCTCCAAGGTGGACTTCCCTGGTCGGAAAGGTTGATCATGATCATGAGGGCCGGTTGGTATGCATCTCCATCAAACATCCTTGCGGGAACTTCTTCTTATGTAACGTTTATGCCCCCAACCAACCTACAGACAGAAGGTTTTTTTGCTACCCTGCCATCCTTCGTTCCTGGCTGTGCCCCTTGTATCCTATCTGGAGACTTCAACTGTGTCCCTGACACACGGTTTGATCGAATGTCCACCATCACATCTTCAAGCTGTAGTGTCGGTATGGTGGAGTTGGTCATGTTCACAAAGAATCACGATATGGTTGACGTTTGGAGAGTGCAGCATCCTGGCTTGTCCGTGTTCACTTGGCACCGCCCTGATGGCACGGACGCCTCAAGGTGTGCTTTTTAAGTGCATCAAAACGGGCACTGAGAAACAAAGGGACAGGAACTCAAACCAGACCGGACAAAAACACAAAGGCAAAGGCTATTTACAGAACCTTAACATTCATCAAGACGACTCAAGGTTGGACAAGGTGTACGCTCCAACGGCTCTGTCACCAAGTGATTGCGAAGTTGTGGCATGTCCAATTTCGGACCATGATGCAGTTACTGTCTCATTCAAACCCCCACAGTCATGGCCAGTAGGGAGGGGGTTCTGGAAAATGAACACAGATATTCTAACGGAGGCTGAATATAGCAAAGATTTTAAGGCCAGATACGAAGGGTGGCGAACTTTGAGGCCGGCCTTTTCAACAGATTTAGAGTGGTGGGATGATGTAAAGACCCGCATCAAACAGTTAACCGTGGAATACTGTGTAGCGAGAGCTCGTCGAAGAAGGGAGGAGTTCCTTTCACTTTGCTCTAGGGAGAGGAACGGGGACCACTCCGCACTTCATGCAATCCAGCAGTACCTTGATGGAAAATTACACGGGGCCCGGGTTCGTGCTCGTGTGCATTGTGTGGAGGCGGAGGACAAAGCAACCATTAAGTTCAACCGGGACGTCACAAAGAATGCCATCGATCGAAAGCTGTCCGTGACGCCCACGGTGTGGTACATAAGGACCCTCTCGACATTGTAAAAGTGTATAGAAACTTTTATGAGCAGCTGTATACCCAGGCAGATGTCGATGAAGACCTTCAAAAGTCCCTATAAGATAATATTGACAAAACCCCCTCTAAAGATCAGAATGATGAACTTGGCTCCCCCCCCCCCCCCCCCCTTTGACTGTTGACGAGCTCTGGAAGGCAGTGGCGAAGATGAAAGGCGGAAAGGCACCTGGGTCCGACGGTATTCCAGTAGAATTCTATAAACGCTTCTGGGGTACCGTAGCACATGATCTCCGTGACGTATTCGTCTCTGGCTTCCTTGCTGGCTCATTGAGCCACTCGCAGCGCACAGGCATAATTACTTTGCTGCCTAAGTCAGGAGACCCCCTCGAACCGAAAAACAAACGGCCAATCACCTTGTTAAATGTACATTACAAGATTCTTGCGAAAGCCCTTTGCAACAGGCTAGGCACAGTTGTGCCAGATCTTGTAGGGTCCTTTCAGACTTGTGCGGTGCGGGGACACAGTATTCAGCAGAACCTCTGGGTGGTGCGGGACTTAGTTGAATACGTGATGGACCGTGATCTTCCATGTGCCCTTGTCTCCCTCGATCAGGAGAAGGCCTTCGACATGGTTGATCATGGATTCCTCTTTAAAATTTTAAAGAAGTTTTGTTTGCATCCAGTTTTTGTTAAATGGACCTCCTTATTGTACAATAGTGTAAATAGTCGGGTTATCGTTAATGGCCTACCGTCAGACCCCTTCAGTGTCCAACGTGGCGTACGGCAGGGGTGCCCCCTATCACCTTTACTCTACGTTTTGTTTAGTGAATCAATAGCAAGAGCCTTTCAAGTAGAGCCTTTGTTTCAACCATTTCACATTCCCGGTGGTGTTGAAGTTAAGTGCCTTCAGTATGCCGATGACGTCACATGCGTAGTCTCCGACCTAGCTTCCTTCAAAGCCCTTAGTGGCACGTTGTCCAAGTTTCAAAGAGCCACAGGTGCCAGACTGAATCCCAATAAGACCAAAGGACTTCGCCTAGGTAAGTGGCGGTCAAGAAGACTGCCCTTCGCTGCATCATGGGTAGACGACGCCATAAGGATAAACAAACGGCATATGGTTTGGTTATGGGCAAACCGAGTTACTTACCTGGAATGAGAAAGTGGACCTGGTGGAAGCTAGGTTGAAGGACTTCGGCGAGCGCCACATTAGCCTGTTCGGAAAGGTGACAGTTATCAATCGTTTTATTTATCCCCTTTTGTGGTATCCAGGCACCGTCCTGGTTGCTCCAAAGGGTGTCCTGTTGCGTCTCGAGAGGGCTGTGTTTAGGTTTTTATGGTCAGGGAAGACGGAGCTCGTACGAAGAGGGATGGTATATCAGGCTGTTAGGCGTGGTGGGTTGGGCCTTATGCATTTTCCTTCCAATCTCCGCTTTCTCCTGACCAAGTGTGTTTATAGTGCTGTAGACAGCAGAATGCCTTTTGCCTATTTTGTCCGTTATTGGGGGGATGATCATTCCGTCGGTTGTTTCCCTCCCTGTTTAGTAACAGTGGACTCCACAGCTGGAGGCCGTCGGAAGCATACATTCAAATGAGAGAAACGCTCCTAATGATATCTAGAGTTGGGGACGTTTCGCAGTTAAGTGCAAGAGAACTATACCAGGTCGGAAGTGTGGCGTGTGGTCCACAGCAGATCATTAGATTACCGCAGGCGAGACTTGTTGTGGCGAATCGCACATGATGACTGTGACGATTGTGACTAATCTCAAGCGTCTTCGGTGGCGTCTTGGAGATGGAATTTGCCCACGCACTGGATGCACAAAGTGGGAGAGTGTGTCACATGTGTTTTGGCAGTGTGAATTTGTGGCCCTCCTTTGGGAATGGTTCTAGGTCCTGACTGATCGCTTGACGATGGGCAACACATGGGCGGTCGGCCGGGACTATGCTTTGTATGGTCTTTCACCCCCGCCATGCAATACAAGTATTCAGGGCATACTTACCTTTGCTTCGGCCTCCATAAAGCTGGCCTTATGGAGAGACCGATGTAACGTTGTTTTTAGGGGGATGGGGAAGCCTGCGGACGTCGTCCTGGCGTCGGTGAAGGCGGAGGTGAGGCTGAGGGTTGAGTCCGACTTCGTTCGTTTGCCAAGGTCGGCGTTCGGTAGGCGATGGGGTCCACTTGTAATAGGGTGGGTCTGTAAGGTGCTTATAAATAGTTGTAAATATCTGTATGTATAGCTTTATTACTGTAATGAACATTTTCTGTACATAGTTTTGTAAATATTTGTACATATAGCTTATTACTGTAATGAACACAATTTTCTGTTTGACTTAGCAATCTGTAAATAGTTTGCGTTTGTTTTTGCCCGATTCGGTTTCAGTTTTTGTTTTGCATGTACCGTTTCAATGCACTTAAAAAGCACACCGCTGTAAGGGGCTTGTAAATAGTATGTAAATATCTGTATATATAGCTTATTACTGTAATGAACATAATTTTCTGTTTGATTTAGCAGTCTGTAAATAGTTTTGCGTTTACGTTTTTGCCCGATCCGGTTTCAGTTTTTGTTTTGTATGTGCCGTTTCAATGCACTTAAAAAGCACAATAGGGTGGGTATGTAAGGGGCTTGTAAATAGTATGTAAATATCTGTGTGTATAATTTTCTGTACATAGTTTTGTAAATATCTGTATATATAGCTTATTACTGTAATGAACATAATTTTCTGTTTGATTTAGCAGTCTGTAAATAGTTTTGCGTTTATGTTTTTGCCCGATCCGGTTTCAGTTTTTGTTTTGTATGTGCCGTTTCAATGCACTTAAAAAGCACACGCTTGGCAGGCCTTGATTGAAATCCTGTGTCAGCTTAGATCACAGAAAGCTTTCTTTGTTTTGGTTGGATGGACCTTACAAGTTGTACAGGAAAGTTGTTGCACTATATTGGCTGCTTTTTAAGTACATCAAAACGGGCACTGAGAAACCAAAGGGACAGGAACTCAAACCAGACCGGACAAAAACACAAAGGCAAAGGCTATTTACAGGACCTTAACATTCACCAAGAAACAAAAATTTGTGTAGCTATATACAAAGCTATTACATATTTAATCACACATGGTTACAGGTTAACTACCACCTGCCCCGCCCTCACCGAAACAATTGGCCCCCAACGCCTGCCGAACGACGCCCTCGGCAGACGGAGGAAGTCTGCCTCAACTTTCAGTTTAATCTCCGTCCTCACCGACGCCAGGACGACGTCCGCAGGCCTCCCCTCCCTCCTAAAGACTATATTACAACGGTCTCTCCATATGGCCAGCTTAACCGATGCCGAAACAAAGGTAAGTATACCATGAACACTTGTGTTACATAGTGGGGGCGATAGACCGTACAAAGCACGGTCAGCCAGGACTTGAAAGTGCCAAAACAAATGAGGCACACTCTCCCACTTTGTGCACCCAGTGCGGGGGCAAATGCCATCTCCAAGACGCCACCGGGGGCGCTTGAGGTTGGTAACGATGGCATCGTGTGCAATTCGCCACAACAGGTCTCGCTGGCGGTAGTCTAGTGACCTGCTGTGCACTACGCGCCACACCTCCGGTCCCAATGCACAGTTGTTCGGTTGGGCCTGGCCGACCAAGTCTTCAAAAATGCCCCGGTACAGGTCCCCTGCACTGGACTGCGAGACGTCCCCTGCTGTTGACATCATACGTAGAGTGTCCCTCATGTGACAATATGCCCCCGAAGGCCTCCAACTGTGAGGGGCACTATTACTAAACAGGGTCGGAAAGAACCTACGGAGTTATATCCCCCCCCCCCCCCCCCCCAATAACGGACAAAGTAGGAAAAATGGCATTTCACTTTCCACAGCGCTAAAAATACACTTGGCCAGGAGAAAACGGAGCTTTGAGGGAAAATGCACAAGGCCAAGTCCCCCGTGCTGAAGGTCCTAGTACACCACCTTCCTTTTGACCAGCTCCGTTTTCCCTGACCATAGGAACTTAAAGACAACCCTCTCAAGTCGCACAAGGACACTTTCTGGAGCAGCCAGAACAGTGCCCGGGTACCACAAGAGAGGGTAGATGAAACGATTAATTACAGTTACCTTCCCCGACAGACTAATGTGGCGTCCTCCATAGTCTGTGATCCTAGCCTCCACCAGGTCCACTTTCTCATTCCAGGTAAGTAACTCGGGAGAGCCGTAACCGAACCATATACCATTGATTTTCATGGCGTCGTCAACCCATGATGCTGTGAAGGGTAGCCGTTTCCACCGCCACTTACCTAGACGAAGTCCTTTGGTCTTTGTGGGATTCAGTTTGGCACCTGTCGCTCTTTGAAACGTGGACAGGGTGCCAGTTAGGGCCCTGAAGGAAGCTAGGTCAGAGACTATGCATGTGACGTCATCAGCATACTGGTGGCACTTGACTTCAGCTCCACCGGGAATGCGAAAAGAGCGGAACAAAGGCTCAACTTCGAGGGCTCTCGCAAGGGATTCACTAAATAACACAGAGTAAAGATGACAGGGGGCACCCCTGGCGTACCCCGCGTTGGACCCTGAAGAGGGCCTACAAGATCCGGCATGACAGAGTCCAGTCTGTTGCACAGAGCTATCGCCAGGATCTTGTAGTCCACATTTAAAAGAGTAATTGGTCGCTTGTTTTTCGGTTCAAGGGGGTCTCCAGACTTGGGCAACAAAGTAATCACCCCTGTGCGCTGCGACGGGCTCAACGATCCAGCGAGGAAGGCGGAGGTGAATACATCGCGGAGGTCATGTCCGACGGTACCCCAAAAGCCTTTGTAGAATTCTACCGGAATACCGTCCGACCCAGGTGACTTTCCGGCCTTCATTTTCGCCACCGCCTTCCAGAGCTCATCGAAAGTCAAGGGGGAACCAAGTACATCGTTCTGCTCGGTAGAGGGGAACTTGTTAATATTATCTAAAAGGGACTTTTGAAGATCCTCATCGACATCTCCCTGGCTATATAGCCATTTAATTGCTGTATAGTTTATTGCATACTGCGAGGTTTACATTTATCACTGTTATTATTTGTTCCACCACTTGATTCCTGTTGTACACTACCGGCCGCACAGAAGCGTTGATGGCGCTACTAGCACCAATAACAGTACTAATTCAGTACTGCTATTGGTGCTGGTAGCGCTACCAACTCTTCTGTGTGGCCGGTACAGGTTGTTTAAAGGACAGCCTCAGTTATCAGCCAAAAGTATGGTGATTGGTGCCCTGTTCAATAGTGCTTTTTAAGTGCATTGCAACGGCACATACAAACAAAAACAAAACTCAATAGAGTATAATGTGCCTAAGCAACATTTAGGTATGGTTTAATCTACAACTTAGGGTTCCTGTTCATCCAGATTAGCCCACTGTATTAAGTTTTAAAATCCCTGTAGGTTTGAGGAATTCCCAGTTCATTCACTTTCCACCATTCCACAGTTTTTTAGGTAGATGGATGCAGAAGACTAAAATGAATTACATTTTTCCTGATGATGAGACTGCTAAGGTGAAACTGGTGACACTTTTCATTGTTGTCAATCACAGCTAATAGGCTAGTCATAAGTACCAGAGCAGCCTTGTTCACTGTGATGCCCTGGACGATGAAGAAAGAGACTTTTTGACTTCTTTAAGAAAAACATCAAGCAGGGAAATGTGCCAGGAACAGCGGCATGTAGAGAGGCCCACAAATAATTCCACTGTTTAAAGCGAAGAAGTCCCGATAACATTAAGGACTTTGTCAGAAACCAAATTGTGAAGCTTGCCAAAAAAAGTAAGATGTAGTATTTGTTCAGAAGGAGGAAGAGGATTGTTTTGAATGATTTTAAGATGCTTTGTTTATGCAACCCTGCAAAATTGGGGGGGGGGGGGGGCAAAATTCTCCAAGAAGCAAGCTGAAATCGAAGCATTGTCCAACGAGGGAAGAGAATTGTTTTATGAGTTCTTTATTACAAATATTAGGTAGGAAAAATAATAGAACAAGGTGCAAACAGAGAGTCTGCAGAAGATGGAATTGTTTGAAGCTGAGGAAATCTGACAAGCCACTAGAGTTTGCAAAGAAGATCTTAACGATTGTCAAATCTGAGGGAAGTTATTTTCCGTCGTTTTCACTACCTTCAGAAACAGGATGGGAGTAAAATAGTATGGAGGGGCTGGGGGTGTGAGACACCGGCCAGGTTTTGCAACACTTGCACTTGGGCGGTCAGCCGGGACTATGCATTAAATGATATATAGCCACCACCACCACGCAATTCAAGTGTTCGTGGCATACTTACCTTTGTTTCGGCCTCCATTAAGCTGGCTGTATGGAGAGACCGATGTTATATTGTTTTTAGGGGTGAAGGGAGGCCCGCCGATGTCGTGCTGGTGTCGGTAAAGACGGAAATTACAGTGGGGTCCAGGCCGAGCCTTTGTTCGTTTGCCGAGGTCCACGTTCGACAGATGTTGGGGACCAATTGTTTCAGTGCGGGCGGGGCGGGTGATAGTTAATATGTAAATAGTCCTGTGTTTTGCTTCTCAATGGCCGTTTCTATGTATGTTTCCTCTTTGATTTGGTAATGTGTAAATAGAGGTGAATTTGTAAATAGCCCTGGGTACTGGGTTGGGGTCTGGGTGGGTTTTGTATATTATCGACACAAAATCTTTCTTTGTCCGTTAGTTAGTTAGATGAGACTTAACGACACACCAACACGAATGTGTTATTTATTGTCACCGAGTTAGACAAAATACAATGTTGGGGTAGAACTACCTAAAGAGGTAAAAAAAAATAAAAATTAAAAAATACAACGGGTGGACAATTTCAACGAAAAGGAAAGCAAGCGGGAGTCATGTCAGATTTTTCTATAGAGATTGTTAGGAAGCCCAGAATACGTGAAGAATCGATTTGTTTAAAACAAAGTTGTATTTTTGGCGAATGTAGTATTCGTAACAGTTGACGAGAATATGACTGACGGTGACACTGAGAAAAGCGGACCCCACCGCCTGCCGAACGTCGACCTTGGCAACCGAGCGAAGTCAGCCTCCACCCGCACCTTAACCTCCGCCTTTATTGATGCCAGGACGACGTCCGCAGGCCTTCCCTCTCCCCTAAAAACAACATTGCACCGGTCTCTCCACAAGGCAAGCTTTATGGAGGCCGAAACAAAGGTAAGTATACCGCAAACACTTGTATTGCATGGCGGAGGTGAAAGACCATACAAAGCGTAGTCCTGACTGACCGCCCAGCTGTTGGAAAACGTTAGGCGATCAGCCAGGACTTGAAACCAATCCCAGAGAAGGCCCACAAAACTACACTGCCAAAACGCATGAGGCACACTCTCCCACTTTGTACATCCAGTGCGGGGGCAAATGCCATCTCCAAGACGCCACCGAAGGCGCTTCAGGTTAGTAACAATGGCGTCGTGTGCGATTCGCCACAGCAAGTCCCGCCGCCGGTAATCAAGTGACTTACTGTGGACCACACGCCACACTTCCGGCTCCGACGCATAGTTGTTGGGTCGGACCTGTCCGACCATGTGATAAAAAATGGCCCTGTACAGGTCCCCCACACTGGACTACAAAACGTCCCCCACTGTTGACATAATGGGAAGAGTGTCCCTCATATTGCAATATGCCACAGTTGGCCTCCAGCTGTGGGGTACACTGTTGCTAAAAAGTGAGGGGGAGTACCAACGAAAGGATAACGCCCCCCAATAACGAACGAAGTATGTGAACGGCGACTGGCTCTCGACGGCGCTAAAAACAGGGGAGGTGCACAAGACCCAAACCCCCCGTGCTTACATTCCTGGAACACCATTTTTCTTTTGACTAGCTCCGTTTTTCCTGACCACAGAAATCCAAATATGGCTCTCTCAAGTCGTATCAGGACTCTCTAGAGCAGCCAGAACAGCGCCCGGGTACCACAAGAGAGGATAAACAAAACAGTTGATTACTGTCACCTTTCCCAAAAGAGTTAGATACCTATCGCCAAAGGACGTCAACCTAGCCTCCACTAGGCCCGCTTTTTGGTTTCGATGAAAAGAGAAACCTATGCATTCATGATGGCGTGCGTGTGTATGTATGTGTGTGTGTGTGTATGTGTGTGTGTGTGTTTGTGACACTTTGCTCGTTAACACGATATCTCAAGATAGGAATGTCTGAGAGCTTTCAAACTTGGTACATAGATGCACCATATTGAGAGGAAGAACCCTATTGTTTTTGGTGGAGATCGAAGGTCATTTGGGGTCACCAGGGGTCAAATGCTGATAACCTTGTTAACACCTTTTCTCAAGGTAGAAAACTTGGATAGATTTCATATTCAGTATGTTGATACATTATAGTGAGAGGATGGTCCCTATTGTTTTTGGTGGAGATCAAGGGTCATCTGGGGTCACCAGGGGTCATATCCTGAAAGCCTTGTTAATACCCTTTCTCAAGCTTGGATAGATTTCATATTCAGTATGTTTATACATTATAGTGAGAGGATGGTCCCTATTGTTTTTGGTGGAGGTCAAAGGTCATCTGGGGTCACTGGGGGTCAAATGTTGAAAACCCCTGTTAAGACATTAACTCAAGATAGGAAACTTGGATGGGCTTCACATTTAGTGTGTGGATACATTGAAGGGAGAGAATGGTGCCTTTGCTATTATGTGGAAGTCAAGGTCGTCTGGGTTCAGGAAGGGGTCAAAGTGTGGTGATTTTTAGTCAGCCATGACTGGGGTCTGCCACCTTTTAATCTCTAAATTTCTTTGCTTATATGTACTGTGGATGGTTGTACACTAAAATCCTTTTTGATTCCCTCAATTTCACTGAGTTTGAAATTCATCAAGGCAACAAATGAAGACGATTTAAGGCTGATGGACCCCAGTAATGGCTGCACACAGTCATTAAACAAAAGCGCTGATCGAATTTGTCTGTAGGCATACTTTCGGCTCTGTCACAGCATAATATGCAGGTCTATAAAACACGCCCGAGGCTCCGAACGGTAATTGATATCTAAAACCTGCTTGCTTAATTCAGCACCACCGGGCTCCTCGGGCGTAAATTGCTCAGTCTGTCTTTAGTAACAGTTGTGGCGCAGTCGATATTTTTTAGCAAGGTCTATAAAATACGCCCGAGACCCTCAACGGTAATTGAGGCCTAGAACCTCTTTCTTTATTCAGGTAGTAGCGTTCTGTCCGGGCGTAAATTGCTGAGACAGGTCTTTCGTAATAGTTGTGACGCAGTATTTTTAGCAAGGACTGAAGGAACTTCCCTGTAGTATAGTGAGCCTGTAAAAATGTGTAGGGCCTATGTAAAGTAGTATGAACAGTGTATTCATTAGTGCGGTGGTGTAGTGCTCGTTTTCGTATTCTTACACTTACAGTCACACCGTCAACAACCGATTGTAATTTTCAATCGCCGAAAACATTTTATATTATCATTTTATATACATAAGAAGTTTTACTGAGCCTAGCCTAAGCGTTCCGTCATCAGATTATTGCGGTAAGATTCGTCTGGTCGTTTGCGACCACAACAGGTGCATCACCAAGTTCCGATTCAGGTAAGACTACGTTAGGCCTTACTTAGGCCAGACCCTAGCCTATGTTATGGAACTGAGGCCTTTCATGTTACTGTTGTTAGGACCATGTCTAGTATTACGTGTACGTTAGGCTAGCTTAGTTAGCCGTGTACTTTAAGCCCTAACAACTTATTAGTTCTCAGTCTCACTCAGTAGCGTGGGTCCGGGTGTGTTATGGATGGTTTGGTAAGGTTTGATAGAGTTTAACGGTGCAGTTTACCCCATTAGTAACCAGCTGGTTTAAGTCTGGCAGATCACAACCTTTTTTTCAGTTGTGTTTACTGGCTTGCTTAATATCTACCGTTAGGCTAGGCCTAGCCGGTTACAGTTAGTTCAGCCCTCGCTACTTTCAGCCCTTCAAAAATGGTGTTTCGCGCCCCTTTTATTTTAAGCAGAAAACATCTCTTTGGGAGGCAGAAAGTAATGGAATGGAATGTGATATCATTGGTACTTTTGTCAAATGAAGATTCCGTCAACTTTTCTTTAAAGTTTCAAACTTCATCGATGCCTTTTTCTAATCAATGCGACATCCATTACTGCCATGCTGACGTCTTTCCAAGTATTATTCTCATTGTAGACTTTAGTCCACTAATTCGTACTTACGTACAGGTATACGGTAATCAGTGCTGGGAACAATTGTTCACACATTCAGCATAAGCCTCTCTAGATAGACAAGCGGACTACTTATACGTAATAAAATACAAGTCCTTGACTAGACTTGATGTTTAGAAATAAGGTCATACAATTCATTCTTTTCAATGAGAATGCCGAAAAAATTTTTGGCCTAGGCCTATCCACAAATTTCATGGTTGTCTTGTACTTGTATTTGAAGTTAACAGTAGTTTTTATCTCATGTAAGTTCAAACATCACTCTCCGCCCCAAGACTTTTAAGGGCGGAAAGTAATGGGCGGAAACTAACGGACCCCGGCCTAGCCAAGGCAAGGCTAGGCCACTCCTGGGCCTGAGAGTATCTAGCCCAACGTCAGTCAAAACTTCTGCAGATCAAAATGTCCCCACTTCGGCTCTAATTGTGTTTTTGTACCACCAGTTATTAGGTTAGGGTTATGTACGTGTTAGTAATGAGGTTAGGGTTACGTATGTATAGTAAATAGGGTTAGGAATACCAGGGTTCTGCCCAGGACAGTTTGAGTGCCTACAGGAGACTATCTAAGCAGAGTGCCACCATTGGTTGGTGCAGAGAGTACAGAAAATTTTTTGGAATGTAAAAGCCCTCAGATGGCTGGAGACAGCACCTTCTGAATGTTTTAAACTGTTTATAAAAGCATAGTACTTAGTTAGGGATCCCACACGTGAAATTTTAGAATGAGGCCTAACTGAAAAAATATCTTTGAAAATTTTCAATATATGTCAGATAGGATAAGGTAAAAATTTAAAGATGGACAGTTGAACTAAGGGAAAATTTTTGCTCATTTGGAGGGGGGGGGGGTGCTAGGTGCAAAATGTAAGTGCCATATTTTGTGCCAAATCTATACTGAATATGTTTAATAGTTCCTACTTCCTATTATTTGCTTTGCAATTTAATTTGAGTTCACATAACTGTAAATTAAGCCCTTCCCAGCCCCCTCCCCCCCCCCCAAAAAAAAATATTATGGCCTCTAGTTTCGACCCCCCCCCAAATTTTCTTTCCAGATGGAAGGTTTAATTTACCTTGTTTGAGAGTTTGATTTGTAGTGCAAAAGGTTTAAATAAACACCATAATGACTGCAGAGTCATGGTAATATTTGCATATACAGGAGAATTTTTGACAGCTTCTCGTAAGAGAGAGATTTACCTGCTTCAGATACCACCCTGCCAGTAAATGCTGCTGCATGCTTTAAATCATGTTCTAGAACAAATAAAATATTGGTAGGAACTTATGAATAATAATACAAAAGAAAACATTCCCAGTAAGGAGATTGCGGTCTGCAGATGAACAAGACTAGGTTCACAATGTACATATGTGCTATACATTAGGCAATGGCCAAGTTGCCAAGACATGCTGAAGAAAATTACATCGTAGACAAAAACTTTACACCTAAAGCTCACAAATATATTTCACAATGTTGTTTGAGGGTGTTTTGCGTAAGCCTCTTGAATATTTTTGGTGTTCTTGGCCACATGGATTTTTGTGGACCCTTATCAGTGCTTGATCCTGCTTTACGGAAAGAATGTACTGCTGACTAGCACAAATGTATGCAGAAAGTAGTTGCTCCCTTGGTCAACCAAACCATACATTTTTGGCTTAAATTTCTTTGTTTAGGAACCTTGACACAGTATGTTTTCAATTGTTTGTAAAGTCAAGAATTGTCACTGTAGAATATCTTCAATTTATTTTTTCCAACTATATTTAATTCATACAGCAAACGTTTTTACAAGGCCCTTTAGCTGTACACCCTGAAGTTCTGTCGTGAATTGTGATTGGCAGAGAGCAGTGAGCATTGGTGTGTGAAACCAGTCACAGTCTTTAACAGAAATATTCTGTTGTAGTTCACCATGTCTTCTTGCCAGGCATAGAATTGCTTCTCCTTTGTTACTTGTGCAAAATATAGGGGGAGTTGCAGTACCGGTGAAAAAACATGTCTGCCAAGCGGGCTATTATATTACAGTGTGCATCTGCTCAAATCAAGTCTGTGCACGGCTGCTTTTTGATTCCAAAGGCAGGCAAGGAATCTATGCGATGGTGATGTCGTGTGTATGTGTGTTTGTTAGTGTGTGTGTGTATATGTGACGCATTGGATTGTAAACACGATATCTCGACTCGAGAAGGGTAAGTGTGACTAATCTCATATTGGGTGTGTGGGTTGGTCATATTGAGTAGATGATCCCTATTGTTTTTGGTGGAGGTCAAAGGTTATTTGGGGTCACGAGAGGTCAAAACGTCAAAACCTTGTAAAGGAATCACTAAGCCTTTTGGCTTTGAAAAAAATAATTCAAATATCACTTGCAATTATGCCTGGTAATCAAAAGTGAAAGCCCTGCTTAAATGCATGTACATATTATGCACAGTCAGTAGGCAGTGTGACTCTCACACAGACTACTATGTATGAAAGCTATGTTAACATGCTTGGATGTCAACATGAGGCTCGCTGCATAAGAGCATAAAAAGCCCTTCAGTGATGATGCCATAGCACATTGTAAGTTAAGTGTTAGCCAATTTCACAAAACAAGACATTAAAACCTAGTGACAAATCAGATGTTTTTGAACTTGTGAATGTTATCGCTACCTTTCCAATACAGGTGTAAATACTATCATGCACGTTACATGGATCTTGCCTATAGACCCATTTCCAAATAGCAATTACAGTTTTGGTGTTATGTCATTTTTGTCAATGGCATTTTACTGTGGTGAAAATTGACGTACACCCAAAACTCTATCCCACGATCCATTGTAATTGCTATTTGGAAATAGGTCTATGAAAACATCTTTCAGTCACTGGAACACCAGGTACCTGGGTACTGGACAAGTATGGCTATCGGGTACCCAGTACCTTTTCTTGATACCTGTGGAAACATTAATTTGTAGCTGCTTAGCCAACCACAACTTGCAAAATGGACAAGTTTGTATTATGGTTCTGTATCTTCTCATCTCATCTTGTTTGTCTTGAGATCAATGCTTGCAGTACTTAACAAATGCATTTTGTTTTCTTTGCTCTAACAGAGCTAATCCTTTCTTCCCATACAGTTCCCATTCTTGTAACTAACCTGCTGAAGTTGAAGCCCCTTCTGAAGCTGTCTTACACTTAACTGTATCCAGACACGATTCGAGTTTACTGCTTTAGGGTGAGTATACAGTGTGTAATCAAAACACTCTCAGTAAAGTCCTTGCAATGTAATATGGGTTACAATTCTTGCTTTTTGCTTCCTTTACACAGTCAGAGGAATCTCCCAGGTTGAACCATACCAAAAAATGGAACCTACTGCTGTGTGGGTGATGCTCTGCATAAGCAATCGAGTAGGAAAAACAAGTCAGGGAGCCCCACCTGGAAAAAAGGCTGTGGCTGGCTCGACTTGAACCAATAGGTTGAAAACTGGACCATACAACTTGATCTAACTAACTGATATTGGATGATGATGGCATGTGTGTATATATATGTACGTGTATGTTTTATGTGTGTGTTTCTGTGTGACACTGCTTGTAAACACTTTTTCTCAAGAAAGGAAACTCCAAGGGATTTCATACTTGATGTGCGGGTTGGCCATGTTTTTGGTGGAGGTCAAAGATCATTTGGGGTAAGGATAGATCAAAGGTCAAAAACTTGTAACTGTCAATAATATCATATTTGGTGTGTGGGTGAACCTTAAAAAGTAAATGATATGTCAGTTTTTATGGAGGTCAAAGGTCATATGAAGTCACCAGAGGCCAAATGGTACAGTACATACCTTGGTAATTGCTTAATTGCTCAAGAAGAGAAATTGCAAGGGATTTTATTCTTGATGTTGGGTTAGTCTTATTGAGTCGATGATCCTATAGTTTTTGATGGATGTCAAAGGTCATTTGGGTTCAGTTGTGGTCAAAAGGTTAAAACCTTGTTAACATGGTGTCTCAGGAAAGAGTATATGTGACTTATCTTATATTTAAATGTGTGGGTAAACCATATTGTATAAATGATTCCTATCAGGTTTTGTGAAGGCCAAAGGTCATTTGCTGTCTTAAGTGGTCAGTAATGGTAAATGCTTTGGTGATTGCTTGTGAATACTTTATATTCAGATGGGAAACTCCAAGGGGTTTTTACTTGATATGTAGGTTGGCCATTATGAGTACATGACCCCTATTGTTTTTAGTGGAGGTCAAAGGTATTTTGGGGCAGGAGGTGCAAAAGATAAAAACCATGTTAACACAGTATCTGAAGAAGGGTAAATGTGACTAATTTCATACTTGGTGTGTGGGTTAACCATACTGAGTAGATGATCCCCATCAGTTGTTGTGAAGGTGAAAAGTCACTTAAGGGCACCAGAGGTCAGATCTTCAAAACTTTGAAAACAGGATTTATCTCAAAAAGGGTTGTAGTGAGGATCTCATTATAAAGCATATGTGCATTACCCTTGTTAAAGGTAGTGTGACATGTCAGCAAATGGACCTCACTTTACTTGGTAGTTTATTCAGAGTGAACGTTTCTAAGGGAAAATCTGTTGAAATTTTTTCAATATCTTTTACGGTTTTCCAGTTGCACCTCTTCAAAGTTTGTATGTTTCTAAAGCAAGTTGTTGCTTATGCAAAAATAATGATGTGGAGAGTTGCAAAGTGTTGACATTTCTTTTGTTAACGTTATATTAATTATCTCTTAATTACTCGGCAGATAGTTTATGCTTTGGTTATTGATACTGACAATTTTCAAGGACACAATTTAAACTTCCAAAATAAAACCCTCAGGACAAACTAATGTTACAACTGTCCTTGAAATAGAGATTTTAAAAACAAAAGGACACATTAGCCATACATGGCATGTCCCTCCTGTGACAATATTTGCACATTGAGCTCATATTTATTCATAATGGAGTGCAAATCAGAAATTGCCCTTTAAAATGGTCAGTTTTTGACGGATTTTGATGGGCATTGCAGCTATTTTCTTGGTCTTTGATGCTTTTTACATCAAGACCTAATTTTGTCATTCTCACGTCACATGACCTTTAAGTAGATAAATCCTGTAACTTTTTGTTGATGTCAAAGGTTAGTTGAGATCAGAAAGTCAATACAGTTGAACATGATATCCCAACACAAACACAATATCAATGAGGGTAACTGTGAGTGATCTCAAACATTTTGTAGCTTGTGCATAGCTTGTGCATTGATGATATCAAGAAGGGGATCCTTATTGTTTTTGGTCATTTGAATTAATGCTGTGAATTTGAAACAAATGCAGACATACATTTCAGCGGGAAACTGAGCCCTTTTGGTTTGTTGGTTTGTCTTAATACATAACATGTTCTCAGCTATTGTGCCAGCTGGAAAATTTCATTTAGAGTGGATCATGTTTGTAAACCGGATATCATAGTAACATAATTGAACAATACTACTGGCGATAACACTAGGGTAGGTAGTGCTGTAAAAAGATGGTAAAAGGCAGTAGGAAATACTTAAATGCTAGTTGCACTGCTGTAGTTTAAGCTTTCTATTACAGAGCTGTGCCACTTGAGAATTTCTGTAGGCTTCTACAAAAACTGCTTTGGGAAGAGGGTTGACTGTCTTAAAGCAAATAACTAGTACTAAGTCAGAAGTAAACATCTTGAACGGTGCAAAGTTTATCACAGTTTCTGTTTGATGTGTATGCATGACCCTTATATAGTTGACTTCACCTTAAGAACAGTGAGCATAGCTTTTAATGGCATGGGGTTGGAAAGTATTTTTAAAAGAATAGTCCAGAACCAAATTTATGTCAAAGAGGAATATACGTATTCTAAGCATTCTGGTAAAAGCTTCATTTATTTCCCATGTTCAGTTCGCAAGATACTGGCAATTGAAGTTGACACATTTTCTATGAAAAGTGAACTTGAAGCAAGCAGGTGTGATGTCATGGATTCACATTGTTGACCAATGTTTTGTTTTTCTTTTATTTTTCTTTTTGTTAGTTTGACCTTAAATCAATCAGGGATCTTATCTTGCCCCTAAGGCACATGGATCTTAAAATCCCATTGCTCAGGATGAACCAGTGGTACTTATATATTGTTGCATAAAATTGGTGGTTAGTAAAATGCAAACCATTGGCCAGTAATGGGAAGCCATGACATCTGGCCTGCATGCTTGAAGTTTATCTTATGTAGGAAACAAGCCACATTCAATGGCCAATATCTCAGGAACAGAACATGGGAAATGAATGAAACTTATACCAAAATGCTTAAATATGTCCCTCTTTAACATATCAAGCATAAATCTGGCTTTGGACTATTCTTTTCAATCAAGGCAGAAAATTAGCCTCATTTTGACCCCTTTTCTAACTGGTATTGTATTTTGTTTTCTTTGTCCCTGAACAGTTAATAGTCAGAATAGTTGCAAGTTGCAGATTGGCAGAGAGAAAAGGCTACTTATACATCAAGAAATAGGTTCAAGCACTTTCGAGGTGAAGAAATAAAATTGAGCTTTAAGAAATGTTAAAGGTATTACTTTTATGACCCACCTCAATCTGTTTAAGATCTGTCTTGTGCTGTCTAAACTGGAATTTCTAAGTTCAATTCCAGAATTTGCATTTTGCAGTCGTTTTTTGGAGTTTTTCTTGCAATGTTTTTGTTAAAGTGAGTATGATTAAGTTTTAATGATACACCAACATCATTGCTCTATAATAGTTTTAGCTAGATAAGTAACTAATCTTCCATGTTCAAGACAGTTCAAGGACTTCAGTACTGTTAGTTGCCTCTTATGACAGACACAGAATACTGTGGGTATATTCTTGAGCTACTGCCCAAAGGGGAACCCTTGCTTATTTCATTCAAAGCAGCAATAAAAACTCCCCCAAAATGAGCTTTCTTCCATTTGCAACAAGAAATTGTGGAAACCACACAGTCAAAGGACTGGGCTCAGCATGCAACAGTGGGGAAATCAAATTCTTTATGACAAGCAATAAGACATGTTCTACTAGTAGATAAAGTACAAGGAATAATTTATCCGGTATCACATTGCAAAATGCAATGCAAAATGACAGATTTGCAACACAAATAGAAATAGGTGTAGCAAAATTTGTGATACAATTTTTAAGCAAAAGTTCCAGTACTCTGTGAATAAAAATGACAACCAGAATATTACTGCACGTACACCTACTACTGTTCAATATTCTGTTAGTTCACACACACTTGTGTAGCAATGAAACACTGCAAAAAACAGCAAGAGAAGTATCCAGACACTCAAGTAGGTTCAAAACAGCAAGGTAATTATGCCTATTCACGAAACTTTTACTGCACCTATTGGCCGCTAGTTACATTGTTGATGGTGCAACTTCAAGGTATAGTGCAGTTGTGTATGAGGCACTCTGTAAGTGCTTCTGTTACGAAAGCTCAGATTCTTCCCATAGGGATAAAAAATTATTCCACAGAAACACAAGACTAGCCTAGGCTCTACACATGTCCATATACAAACATGTTAGGATAGTGCAAGGTCTGGCACAAATAACTTTGAAGAAAAAGCATCGTAGGGCAAAATTACAGGGGTTAATCTTACAAAAATAGTATGAAGGGCTTATTAAGAGTATTTTACACATGCCTTACAATTATTTTATGAAATGTGTGAAAACTTCTTTATTTTGGACATTTTTCAAATTGACATCGTTCTGACTACCCTGACTGTAGTAATACCCTTAAGTGGGCCTCGTATGTAATAGCCTACATGTGAGAAGTTCAAGAGCACTTTTAGAAATGGATCGCAAGCTCAAAATTTAGGAGAAGTCCCAGGATTTAAGAAGTATGCAAACTGCTTATTATCATGGTAGAAGGAAACAATAAGGTTACTGACTGTCTTCTGGCCCTGTTCCCTGCAGTTTGTTGCTCAGAGCATCAACTTTGTTGAGTGAATATTTTTGACACACTTTCTGGAGGACCTTATACTGTGTACAGCAAAGCAACTAGCTGATTTAGTCCAATATGAAATTGAAGTCAGTACTAAGTGCCTTGTTTGTGCAGATCCATAAAGAACTGTTGCAGACAGGACTTTTCATGGAACAATGCAGCCACATCAAGTCAATGTTTAAGTTTAGTTTCAATGGTTAACGTTAACTCTTGGTCTGCCTTCAAGAACTGAGGTCTAAAAGGAAAGGGTGATCTAGTATGACTAAATAGTTGTGCCCTATTAGGCCAAGGTACAATATTTTTCCAACCTTTCTTAAATTCAAAGTGATTGTAATCCCTCCAAATTGAATTGATCATGTTGGGAGTTTCCCACTAATACATAAATCTATGCAGCTATCGTAATTACAGCCCCCCACCCCGGTTGACCCAAGTCCATGATCATGGAAGTGCTTGCCACTGCAAAAATCCTGGGTACATCCTGTCATATTTTGCATGAAAGTAACAAAAGTTCAAAAACAAAGGATTACCACAGATTCAGTTCTGAAGGCATTACATTTTTACTCCATATTTTACATTAATACAGCATGAGGGGTAAGTGTACCACCAATCAAATATAACTTAGCACCATATCATATCAGGGAAGACCATCTGGGCATAAATCAGAGCACTGCACAAAAGAAGAAAAGTACTGTATGAGAGTGAAAATTGCTATGCAAATTCTGAAAATTGTTACACAAAATGGAACTTGTATCACAAAAATGCTATGCAAAATTTCTGTACTAAATTATTCCCTGAAGAACATACTGTTTCAGACACCATATTATACCTTGAAGGCATATTACGGTGGCCCTTTAGTTTGTACAATCATGTAAAATGCAGATTTGAAATTCATCTTTTGTAGTCACTTTTTTTTTTCTTTTCTCTTTTGCAGGTAAACCAACTGTCCATCAGCCTTTCCTTTGTCACCCTTTGCCTCTCATTCATCAAGTTTTTTTTCAAGATTTTTTTTTTCTTTAATAAAATTCTGTATTTGCTTTTGAAAAAAGCATACTTCAGAATTTTATTGCCTCCAGTAGTCTTAATTCTCCTAAAGGCAGTATTTATACGAGAAGCTGAGAAGTACAGGGAGGGGTATAGTAATTCCGCATTTCACTCTTGTAGCCAAATTTGGAGAGTTTTAGAAGGTATACAATTTAGCTTTGAAATTGAGAAAATCATTTCAAAATTCAGAGATCATTCATTGAAAAATTCAGAGGGATATTGGGAACACATTTCTCCATGAACTGTTGTGTTAAAACCTTGGAAAGTATTTTAAAGGTTATTTACATATTGCACTGATTAATTGAAAACTGAGTAAGTTTAAAATTTGATTTGTATATTGAACTGATTATTTAAGATTTGGTAAAGGTCTGAAAGTATATTTGTATATTGCAGTCATTACATAACTTGGAGGAGTTGGAAATTGGATTTGCTTATTGAACTTACAGTACATGAAAACAAGGCTATTGACGGTGGTTTGCATATTGAACAGTTCAGTTGAAAAACTAGGAAGAAGTTTGTAGGGAATCCTTGGCAAAGCTTACAGATTTGATTTTGTATATTAAAGTAATCATTTCAAACATTGCAGAAGATCTGAGGCCAAATTGATTTGCATATTGAATTGGTCATTCAAAAACTTGCAAATCTTTGAAAATTCATATTTCACTTTCAATCAGTCTTTCAAAAAGACTATTAATCAGGCTATTGATCAGCATATCTACCAGTCAGACTATCTCAAAGCCAAACAACTAGCCTATCATTTGCCTGCATATTAACCTATCAACCAGCCTCACCATCAACCTATCAACCAGAATATCAATCATACTATCTATCAGCCTTTCAAGTCAGACTATTAGTCAGCCTCTCTACCAACTTATGAATCAGTCAAGCAATCACTCAGCCTATCAGTCATAATATCAATCAGCCTATCAATCAGTCAGACTATCAATCAGCCTATCAATCACCCAATACATTAGCTTATCAATCAGGCTACCATTTAGCTTATCAGTCAGCCAATCAATTAGCCTGTACTTATCAATCAAGTTAAAAATCTGCCAGTCACAAAATCAATCAGCCTATCATTGAGCTTATTAATCAGCCTATCTATCAGCTTACCAATCAGCCTATCATTCCAGCTTATCAATCAGACAATCAGCCTATCATTCAGCTTTTCAATCAGCCTCAGCCTATCATTCAGCTTTTCAATCAGCCTCAGCCTATCATTTAGCTTATCAATCAGCCTCAGCCTATCATTCAGCTTTTCAATCAGCCTCAGCCTATCATTCAGCTTTTCAATCAGCCTATACATTAGCTTATCAATCAAGTTTAAAACCTGCCTATCAACCTATCAATCAGCCTATCATTCAGCTTATCAATCAGCCTACCAATTAGCTTACCAATCAGCCTATCAGCCAATCAATCAGCCTTCAATCAGCTTATCAATCAGACAATCAACCTATATAGGAGCTTATCAATCAGCTTATCAATCAGACAACCAATCAGCCTATCAAATAGACAATCAACCTACATATCAGTCTATCTATTAGCAAATCTGTCATTCTTTCTATCAGCCTATCTATTAGCATATCAGTCAGACTTAATATCAGCATATCAAAGAGCCCATCAATCATCACATTAATTATAATTTTAATCAGCCCAATAAACAGGCTATTCCTTTGGTCAATCACTTTTAGCATTATCTTGAACAACCAGTTTGAGCAACTGTTTTGAACAACTGTATTTGAAACAACTGTATTGAACAACCATATTTGAAGCAACTGTTTTGAATATCCATATTTGAAGAAACTGTTTTGAACAACCATATTTGAAGCAACTGTTTTGAATAACCACATTTGAAGCAACTGTTTTGAATATCCATATTTGGAGAAACTGTTTTGAACAACCATATTTGAAGCAATTATTTTGAACAACCATATTTGAAGCAACTGTTTTGACCAACCATTTGGACTAGTGTTTTCATCAACTAATCACAAGAACAGTCTTTACAAGTTGTTGGAAAATCCTCTTTGCACTAACTGTTTTGCATTTTGATGGCCACTGTTAGCACATTTAAGTAATCATTTGAAAGATAGAAAAGCTTGGGAATTCGAATACTCATTGAATTAACTATTCCAAAAATTTGAAAACCTTTGAAATTTTTCTTTCAAATCCTCAAGTATTTGTTTCAGATTTATCAGTTGATGCATTTTTACTATTGACTATGCCCAAGACAAAGAAAGCCAGTTACAGCAAAAGGACCAAGAATATTAAAGAAAGAATGCAGTGCCATAGACAACAGTATAATGATAAAAGTAGTATTTGTGATGAATCAAAGCTTGTTCAAAATCATGACAATCAGTCTACTAGAGATCAAGATGTACTCTTTATTGCTGCCACAAATAACAATACCTTTCACTTTTTTCCCGTGAATAATACATGGTCTGAAACCATGTCTCAAAATCTTTGCATATTAATTTCCCTTCATGATTCACCTTATTTGAGTACAGTTACCTTTAACAATCCACAAATTAGAAGCATCATTGCCAAACCGTCAGTTGTAAAGAACATAAAAGGTGATGGTAACTGTTTCTTCAGATGCTTGTCCTACTTAATTACTTATACCGAAGAAAATCACTATGCCCTGAGACATTTAATTGTTCAATCAATTCAGCAAAGACACCTTCCATCTTGGTCACAGACAGTAGACCAATACATCCAAGTTTCTAAAATGGATTTTCCTGACATCTGGTCTACAGAGGTAGAAATAATGACTGCTGCTTTTGTTTTTCAAATAGACATAAACACGTATGCCATGAATGTTAATCTCTGGAAATGGCTGCGATACCCCGCAGCAGGTAATTTTGATGAACCTGTGGACATTTCTAAAAGAGCAATATATCTTGTCGATACCAGCAGTGTTCACTATGATGTTGTTTTGGATATTAGTGAAAGCACATCATTGGTTGAGAAAAGTTACTCCTCACCTGCTTGCAAAACAACAGAGCAGTTGATAAAAGAAGAGATAAATAGGCAAACTTTATGGCAAAAACAAAAACTGGAACAAAAAGCATGTAACATTTCATGTAAAACCACATCAAGCACAGTGCGTATGAGAAAATTAAGAGCAACAAATACTAACTACAGAGAAATGGAAAAGGTGAAGGCACGTCAACGTCAAGAACAGAAAAGGAAGGATTATACTTTCCTTAGTAATGAAAAGCAATCAAAAAGGAAACGCATGAAAATTGTCAGATCAAATGTAGAGTACCGCAGGAAAGAAAGGCAGGCTAATGTTAACCGTATGAAAATGACTAGATCCAAAGAGGAATACTACAAGGAAGAAAGTCAAAGTAACCTTCAGCGTATGAAAGCAACCAGATCTAGTGAGGAATACAGAAAGAAAGAAAATGAGGTTAAACTAGAGCGTATAAAAGTGACTAGATCTAAAGAGGAATACCAAAAGAAGGAAAGTCAGGGTAACTTAATGCGTATGAAAATGATTAGGTCTAATGAGGAATACAGAAAGATAGAGAGTCAGACTAACCTTAAACGTATGAAAATGACTAGATCTAAAGAGGAATACAGAAAGAAAGAAAATGAGGGTAACATAAAGCGAATGAAAATAACTAGATCTCATCAGGAATACAGACAAAAAGAAAAGCAAGGTAACTTAAAGCAGATGAAAACTAGAAGATGTAATGAGGATTACAAAGAGAGAGAAAGTCAGGCTAATCTTAAACGTATGAGGACAATCAGATTAAATGTGGACTACAAAAAGAGAGAAAGCCAAGCTAATCTTGAACGAATGAAAAACATCAGGTCAAATGAAGAATACCATGAAAGAGAGCTTGCAAGTAACCGCAAAAGAATTGGGACACTAAGAACATCAAACAAGAACTTCTCCTTGTCAGAGAAGAGGAGTAATAAAGAAAGTGTGCAATCTTTAAGAAAAAATGCATTGTACTCAGAGCAAGAGATACAAAATAACTTAAAACGTATTCGAAGGCTCCGAAAAGATCAAAGTTTTACATTCCGAGAAAGACAAGAAAACCTCAAACGCATTAGGATGTTGAGAACGAAGAAACATAATTTTACGTACCAACAAAGAAATAAAATGAGAATGCAGTTACTGCGAAGGAACATGCTCTTTAAACCAAAGAAAACAAAGAACAAAACAAACGCATGAAAAAACTGAGAAGAAATGTACAATTTGTTCAAAGTGAATCTTCACAAAAGTGTAAAAGGAGAGCAACACACAATAAAAAGTCATTCCGTGATCTGCAGCACAAATTTTGGCAGTCGGTTTCCGTTGGACCTGAGTATGTTTGCTGTAGTTGTCAGCAGCTCTGGTACAAAGACAGTGTCTTATCAGCAAAATGTCTCCAACAGAAAGTATCTGAAAATTATTCTTGGCTTTCAAAGAAAAAGGATCAGTGGATTTGTAGAACATGTAATCTTTATGTAACTGCTGGGAAAACACCTCCTATGGGAAAAGACAACAACATGACCCTATTAGATGTCCCAAATGAATTGAACCTACATTCATTGGAAGAGAGATTAGTATCACTTCGTACACCCTTTATGCAAATAAGAGAACTTCCCAGGGGCAGACAGTTGAGTTTAAAAGGAAATGTTATTAATGTCCCTGCAGATGTTTCAACCACTGTTAGAACTTTGCCTCGTAGAATGGATGAGACTCAAACTATTCCTGTAAAATTTAAGAGAAGACTTGCATTTAAACATTCAGTGCATAGCCAGAATGTCAGACCTAGCAAGGTTGTTGATGCTGCCATCTGGCTTGTCAATAACAGTGACCTCTATAAGGATGAAGGTGTAACAATTGAAAAGTCTTGGAACAAAAATCTCAAAAAAGTAGAAAATGAATGGAAAGAATTCTTAGATCCTATTGAACAAGAGACTACAGGCCCATCGGGTTTGAATACAAGTGAAGGAGATGCACAGAAAAACGCTATTGAACAAGATTCTACAGACACATCAAGTTTGAATACAAGTGAAGGAGATGCACAGAAACAATCAGATGAACAGATTGAAATGACACCTGATTCTGATGATGAGTGGACAGAAGTTCAAGATGAAGATGCCAATCCTGCTGGCTCATTAGATACCATGCTAGCCCCACAGTTTGACACTGACAGTAGTTTGGCTTATTGTTTTGCACCAAGTGAAGGTAATGTCCCTCTTGGTCTTTTTCAAGACATACATGCTGAGGAACTTGCATTCCCAACTCTTTTTTGTGGACAACCCAGAAATAAAACAAATGTCAAAGTTCATTACACTAGTATTTGTAAGTGGGAGCTCCGACACAAAGACAGAAGATTTGCAAAATCAGTTGCAAACATATTTTACAAGGCAAAAAAGCTTCAAATCAATCAGATCCAACAAAAAGCAACCCTTAGTTTGAGAAAAAAGAAGACTGGTGGCAAAAAACTTACTCCAGAGACTTTCAAGAATATGGAACGAGTGCAAGAAATGCTTTCGCTAGATGAAGGGTTCAGAGTATTTAGGTCTGTGAGGGGTTCTCCACCATATTGGGAAAAATCAAAGAAAGAACTCTTTGCAATGATTCGACAGCTTGGTACTCCAACTTGGTTTATGTCTTTTTCAGCAGCTGAGACACGCTGGTTACATCTTCTTAGAATTCTTGGTAAAACAGTACAAAACAAACAGTATTCAGATGCTGAGATTTTGAACATGACATGGCATGAAAAATCTGAATTGATACAGAGTGATCCTGTAACTTGTGCTCGACACTTTGACTAAATGATTCGTAGATTCATCACTGATGTGTTACTTAGTTCATATCACCCAGCAGGAGAAATCATTGACCATTTCTATAGACTGGAATTTCAGCAGCGTGGTTCTCCACATATTCACATGTTAGCTTGGGTAAACAATGCACCCATCTATGAAAATGCATCCAACAATGAGATCACATCATTTATAGATAAGTACATTACCTGCCAAAAACCACCACCATCAGAGCACCTTTCACACAATTTGCAGAAACATAGTCATGCAAAAACTTGTAGACAGAAGAGACAATGTGTTTGTAGGTTTGGATTTCCAATTCCACCAATGCCGAGGACTATGATTTTAACACCTCTAGAGAATGTGACAAGTGATGAAAAGGAATCAACTGTTAGCCCTATATGACAAAATAAAGGCATACCTTAATGATTTGAAACTTGCAGATGATGTGACCACAACATTCCAGGAAATGCTGGATGGTCTTGATACTACAGAAGAGCAGTATATCAAAGCTATCAGGTCATCATTGACATCAGACAAAATTTTCTTAAAGAGGTCACCATGTGAAATCAGAATTAATGCATACAGCAAACCTTTGTTGGAAACTTGGAAGGCAAACATGGATATGCAGTACATTCTAGACCCATATGCTTGTGCTATGTATGTTGTCTCTTACATCAGTAAAGGTCAGAGAGGTATGAGCAACTTAATGCAACGTGCTACAAAAGAAGCTAGAGAAGGTAACTTGGACATTAAACAACGTGTTAGGCATATTGGAAACAAGTTCCTTAATCATGTAGAAATCAGTGCTCAAGAGGCTGTATATTTGGTTCTGCAAATGCCTTTACGGAAGGCTTCTAGACAGTTCGTATTCATCAACACTTCACCACCAGAAGAGCGAACAATACTTCTCAAACCACTTGACTACATCCAACAATTGCCAGATGGTTCCACAGATATAGAGTGTATGGGATTAATCAAGAAGTATGCTGCTAGACCTAAAGTGCTGGAGAGTTACTGTTTGGCTGACTTTGCTGCATGGTTTGATGTAACTTCAAATAAAAATAAAAGTGAAAATAGTATGCAAGATGAAAATGAATCTGGAGATGACAATGAAGATGAACTCAACAATGAAGACCAAGATGATGACACCACTTGTTACACAGTTGGAGCACTACAGTTCAAGAAAAGAACAAAGGCCAAAGTTTTGAGGTATGTACGCTTCAACAAACAGAATGACCCAGAAAACTATGCCGAGAACAACTCATGTTATTTCATCCTTGGAGAAATGAGTCAGAGTTAAAAGGTGCCTTTGAAACTTTCAAAGAACAGTATAAATTGTTGGAGGCTTCTCTTAAGGAGAAAGAAGCTTTTTACAATCATAACAGTGAAGCTATTGATCAAGCAATAGAGTCCCTTGATGCAGAAGATGATAATATCATCCATGGAGATGTGGCACCAAATACAGAGCATAAAGAACAGTTGGATAGAAAACAAATGGAAATAAACAACAAAAAGAGCAGCATTGAATCACATGATATGTATGACATAGGACAGGACATTGGTCTTGCCGTGAATATTGCAAACATGGAACAGTTACAGAAGCCACGGTTACCGGAAGCAGAATACCATGAACTGGTCAATAACCTGAATGTTAAACAAAAAGAGTTTTTTAATCATGTACTTTACTCAAGTAAAACTCATAGTGAGCCATTCTACACATTCTTGACAGGAGGTGCTGGTGTTGGAAAGTCACAACTTGTGAAAGCCCTTTACAATGCTTTGCTAAGATATTACTCGACTGTGCCAGGTAATAACCCAGATGATACTCACATACTTCTCATGGCCCCAACAGGTAAAGCAGCCTATGGTATTCAAGGTTACACCATTCACAATGCTTTGCAAATACCAGCAAACCAAGGGTATGGTTATAAAGCACTTACAGCTGACAGACTCAATACCTTGCGAGCTAAATACCACAACTTGAAAATTATTTTCATTGATGAAATTTCTATGGTTGGTAATAAAATGCTTAGATTCATTGATCAAAGGCTGCAAGACATAATGGGAACAAAGGAAGCATTTGGAGGAGTTAGCATTATTGCTGTTGGAGATCTGTTTCAACTGAAACCAGTACAAGATGGATGGATATTTAATGATTTGAACACAGACTATGGCCCATTGGCAACAAACTTGTGGAAAAGTTTGTTTACTTCATTCGAACTGACTGAAATAATGAGACAGAAGGATGATCAAAATTTTGCAGAAGTCCTCAATAGGCTAAGAGAAGGAAATCATACCCAAGAAGATTTGACTTGGTTGAAAACAAAAGAAGTACCACCTCAGAGAATTCCATCACATGTTACCCATCTTTTTCAAACAAATGCCAAAGTCAATGCTTATAATGAAAAAATGTTTTCTCTTCTTGATATCATGAAAGTGGAAGCTCCATCAAAAGATGTAGTCACAGGTGATGTTACAAACAAGGTTAAGGAGAAAATAATCAGTCTCATTCCACAAGATTCAACCAAGACTACGGGCTTAATGAGTAAGCTTTGTGTTGGAATTGGTCAGAGAGTTGAACTATGCACAAATGTAGCAGTTGATGATGGACTCATTAATGGTGCATCTGGTATCATTAAATACATAGATAGGGGACAAGGGCAAGAGATTGATGTACTATGGATACACTTTGATGACTGTAAAATAGGACAAATATTCCGGGCCTCTCGAAAAGAATTTTACCACCCAGAGATTTGTGCAGTGTGGACACCAATCACACGAGTTTCAAGGCAATTCAAAATTGGTAGATATAAAAATGCACAAATTTTGCGAAAACAGTTTCCTTTAAGACCTGCAGCTGCCAAAACAGTTCATAGATGTCAAGGGGATACATTAAAAGAAGTGGCAATTGATATGTCGGGAAGAGCACAGTGTCATATTCACTATGTTGCCCTAAGCAGGGTTACATCAATGACAGGACTATACATATATGATCTCAATCCTGATAAAATCAGCGTAGATGTGCGTGTTGCCAAAGAAATGGAAGAACTGCGAACTGTACGTTCCTTAAAATTGTGTGTTCCATGCTTACCTCACATGGAAGGTAGTACAACTATCATTCAGCAGAATGTAAGATCATTGAGAAAACACCTCACAGATATCAAGTGTGATAGTTTAATGATGTCTGCAGATGTTCTTCTCTTTACAGAATGTCACTTGTCTGAGAACATTTCTGATAGTGAAGTCAACATAGATGGCTAACAATGTATTCCTAAACTATCCTTTCCATGCTTCTCCAATGCATTCACCATATGGGACTACAATATATACCAGAGACAGCATTGTCATAAAAAAACAACAATCATGCAACTTCAACCGTGTTGAAATTTCTTATGTTACTATAGGTACTGTGAAAGGCACACTTCAAATAATCGTGATCTATAGATCTAAAAAGGTTTCTTTGCAACACTTTGAGGATGCCCTAAAGAACTTGTTCACTTCAATTGACTCTTCTAAACCAACTGTTATCACAGGTGATTTCAATGTTGATATTCTCAAAGACACACCGGATAAATTGAAATTGCAGTCTTTCCTGACTGATCTGAACTACAGACAAATTATTCATTCAGCTACTACAGATTACAATTCTTGCCTTGACCATATATACACAAATATCCCAGCAGATGAAGTTCAAGGATTAGCAGTTCTGGAAAGTTTTTACTCTGACCACAAAGCAGTTTGCATTTCAGTTAAATGAGATACACTCATTCTTACCAAAATGAGGTCTTACCAAAAATAAGTTCACTCATACCCACAAAATTATGTCCTGATCAATACTACTATTAATATCATTGGGCTGTATTTCTATTATTTATCAAAGTTCCTCTTGAGTTCAAAGTCCACCAGTGTGTCATGACAGTGCATTTTCATTGGCCACCCAAGGAAAAGGAAAAATTTTGAATTTAAATGCTTCTTCAGTTCCTGTTTCCTTTATGTACATAGAATGCAGTTTTGCTTGGTGGGTTCAGAAAGCTATGACAGAATGTTTTGAGAATCTCACCATGAATATAATAATCAACTGATAGCATCTTTCATTTCTTTTTTTTTTCTTTCAGAACCAAATGGATATAACAGTTTCTGAGAGAAGCATCATATGCTTCACTAACTACTTATGATGAATGTCTAACCTGACCAGATCAACACCTTGGTTAAGTTTTGAAGATATCTGGAAAGTTCTGGAAAGTAAAAACTATGGTAGCCAACCGTCTCTTGCTTGAAGTGTCTCTAGTAGCATCATCAAACTGAAGTTCATTCCCTCAGGGCTTAATTTGAAGCTTTCAAAATGCAGACAAAATTTTTTTTAAAAGAAAAAGAATTTCATATTTATGCTACAGATGCTTGTTCTCTCCAAAGAATGTTACTGTGCGCTAACACGAAAAACTGCTAGATATATCTGTGCTGTCAGTGAGACATTCTAACTTTTCACAATTGTTATCTCTTTTTACCATGGTATGGACCATCAACTGCCATAACCTCAGGAAAGCATTGTTAAGTACATAAACACAGTCTACACAGATACTTATTTATAGGACAACAACAGACTGTTATTCAATTTTGTGGCTGAATATTATTTTCTGTGAACTGCAAAACATTTCTCATGTTTAGCAAAAGTGCATACTTGCAGTAGGTAACCATATGCTGGAAATTTTTGGCTGAAAAGGTTGTTCTTACTGAAGAATTTTAAATTCTTTCACAATTACATCTTTTCATGATTCTCTGTGAATATATAAAACGTTTATGAATCACCTACCTGAATCAACTACTACATTACATGTCTTACCTTTGGAAAATAATTCCTCCCCCATTGGGACTGGATCCTTCAACCCACTTAGAAAACCGATGCCATAATTAATCATTAAAATGCTTCTGTTTTTTTTTTTTTTCAGTTGAAATGAAAAATAGAGTGCTCATTCATCATTACAATGTGTTTGAAATGTTGTCATCTTTTATCCAAAACATTCCTATTGTCAATAGGTTACAGATCTTTTAATCGTAAGGATGTTAAGGCCCACCCTAGATGCACCTTTAAGCTAATTGATTCCACCTCAGTAGAACAGTTGGCAAATATTTGCATTACAATCTGACAACTCTAAAGATTACAGTGAAACACCTGATTGTATTCTCCAGCATATTTTGGTAACTTTTGACTAGCAACTAACTAAAAGAAAAAGATCATCATGGGATTTTGTTTTGAGACAACTTGTATCAACGAAACCACAATGCAATTTTGCATTCTGCTGAAAATTAAGAAATGAAGTGCGCCACAATACAACCCTGTGGTACCACTTGAGACTTCTTTCCAAGAAGGAAAATTACCATTGGCAATTTCACCATAAGTCTACCTAAAGGTACTTTGTTAAAGGTTTTCTGGAAGCCAAGGTATATGACTTCAACACTGGAACCAGAATCAAGAGCAAGTTAATCACACAAAACCTACTGGGTTGAAAACCATGCTGAGTCAGATTGAGTAACCCATTATCTAAAAGATATTTGTGCAAGGTCAAGAACAGTCTCCCCAAACTTATTTTCAAGGAACAGCTAAATATCACAAGTTTTTGTCTTATTTCTCTTGAGAGTATCTTTCATCATATTTTATGACTAAAGTGTTGGATGCTCAAAGCAAACCAAGCGGCAGTTACTTCAAGTACATTTAACATTTGAGGAGAAAAATTGTTGTCACATGACTCTCAACAACCAATCACAGAACAGGATAGTCAAGTACACTGCTTCAAGATGGGGTGACTGCTCTTGCCCTTTAAGGAACTTTGCACACAACACTAGTTAAACTGACTGGCCTGTAATTACAAAGTGAACTCCAGTCGCCCTTTTTGAAAATTGGAGTGACATTAGCAATCTTCCAGTCAGCAGGAACAAAACTGGAGTCCTGACACTTCTGAAAAATAATTGATAAAGGAACAGAAAAAATCGCGGAGTATTCATGAAAACTGGCAGGATGCATCCTATCTGGCCCAGGGGCCTTGTAAGTCTTTAAACTCTTTTAATTTCTTTAGAACCAGATCCACAGAGAAAACAATATCAATCATACAAGAAGAATTATCAGAACCCGTACATATCCCCTTGATAGAAGACTCCTTGGTGAAACTGAC
This sequence comes from Holothuria scabra, assembly GCA_037179385.1. Lineage (NCBI taxonomy): Eukaryota > Metazoa > Echinodermata > Holothuroidea > Aspidochirotida > Holothuriidae > Holothuria > Holothuria scabra. Next base: position 21,130,658 of record CM074183.1, on the reverse strand, counting down.
GTAGGCACAGAAAGATTTTGGATTAATCATAATCGCATATTGGCCAACTGCTTTTCGAACCTACAATCCTCGACAAAAATACATGGGACAAACTCCGCTCCCCGTATCAATGTTGAAGTTTCAGGACGCTTTGGGCTGACGCAACATTGAATGGGGAGTGGGGGGATGGTGTTCCGTTCATTGCTTGTTTTGTCCCATCATTTTTGTCGAGGATTGTAGCTCTAGTGACCTCTACCAAACTTTTAACCAGGACCTGACTTTTGTGGGTAGCTAAGTCATCAGAATTCTTACTGGCCCTGTAGCGACGCCAACTCTAACGTTTCTTCCTGACTGCCCTAAGAACCTCCCTAGAAATCCAAATAGGCCTGTGATTCACCACAGCCCTCTTTAGTGGGATACCTAAATTTGTGGTGTTGGAAACATACTGTTGAAAAGAATCCATGCCTCGGCAGGGCCTAAATCAGCAGCCAAGGCCAATCAATATTAAGGAGCTTTCAAGCATGGCTAAAGTTAACTTTACTGAAATCTAAAATAGTAGTTTCACAAACTTGAGGTATGCTAAAGCAACAAATATCATAACTTGTAATATCATGGACACTGCATCCAACCTTACCACCACTGGATACCTTTCTGACCATGCAGTTATCAGTACCAAATCTACACAATTATCTTCGTGTGGGAAACAGAACATGCTGAGTGAAGAAACATTCAGAAACAACCTCATGAAAATCCCTCCCACATGTGATCCTTTTGGGCTGACTTGAGGGCTTTTTTTTTTTGGCTTCTGAAGGGTCATTTTGCGTTATGACTGACATTTCCTTTACTTCCATTAAATGGCTTAGCCCCTGTAACCAATTTCCAAACTTCCAAAATTAATGGTCTACTTTGCTCCTCCTTACCTCCTATCTATTCATGTATTTCCCTAATTACCCATGTGGCAGACACTTAACACAGGTCCCAAACTTCCAAAGTTAATGTTATTCTATATCGTTGATTGTTACAAAGGAGCCAAATTGCATGTACGAAAATATTGAGGCACAGAATACAGCCTAATAAAAGATGACGTAAAGACAACATATTTACATCCGGCACAAAGGGAATTAAAAAGACCTGTTTGCTTGCAGGTCAATTTACCACTTGTTTTATGATAAACTGTGTTATTGCGTTAGTTCATGTTATTGCTTAGTTTGATGTTTTAACAGCAATTAGACTATCTATAGGACTGAAGTTTCACTAATTATGAAGTTTTACAACTCAGTTTGTCGTCAATTAGTTTAAGTAGGGCCGGTATCTAGGATTGGAACTTCAGTGCATACAAACGTATCAGTGTGTGGAAAAAATTCAAGAGACAATCCACTAAAACGCTAGCCTGCGGAGCTGACTTCGTAGTAGCCGAAAGATAGCGCTGTATCAAAATCACAATACACCCAGTTGTCCAAACAGTAAAATATACCGCACGCTACCTCAAATACCGGCGCGCACGCCACGAGTGGTTCGGAGTGGCGCAAAAAATTACTGGGAGAATAGTGAAGAATTTAACTTTTTCATAAACTTTTTGACAAGAATTATTCCGTTTCAAAAATAGGTATTGTAAATAAATCTAATACTTCCCACAGACTGACGTCACATACCTACAACGACAATTTCCTATTTGCTCTCACGTGAAAGTAAAATCACCGTCACGTTTACATTTATCAGAGCCAGGGCTTTGTCTATACACCGTCACCGGTGAATCGGCAAAAACTGTAAAGTTTGTGAACAAATTTTGCATGTATTCCCCATCTGAAACGCAAAAGTTTTGAAAAGGGGGAGGAGAGACCCAGTTGCATGCGCAGGTTTTGACGGAGGTGAAGAGGGGGCAGTATGTCCATTCCCCCGACTGATATGGACGTGGAGATCAAAGGGAATTACTCCCATGTAAATTGCCCCGACTGGCTTGTTTTCCCAACTACAAACAGAGTTGGGGGCCCATGGCCCCCCGGCCACCATATTGCGCATGCTGCTGGCAGACATGCCAACCTCCAAAATAACAAACCTTGAGATTTTCGTAACAAAACCTGGAGATTGGTACCTCAAACCTGGAGATTCCAAATTTGTCCTGTGCTTTACCATAGGCGGCGGAAGACTTTTATTGGGGGCACAAGTTTTCCGCAGTCGACATAATGGTGACGCTGTAAGGCGTCCAGTCTGCCGGTTGCGCGAAGCGCAAAACCCCATCGGCGTGGGGTCCAGGGGTCCGCTCAAGGGCCCCTGGTGGGTCCAGGGGGCGAAGCCCCCGGAAGCTCAGAGATTTTAGTGAATTGAGAGGCTCCAAAATAGTCGAAAATGATATTTAAATTTAGGATTCTAAACTATGAATTTTATTCAGGAATGGGGCGGTGAGGTAACGGGCGAGAATGGAACCGGGAAGTACTATGGCATTTGATTAAGGAGAAATAAACTTTACAGTAATTTTACGGGGCAAAGCCAAAATGTTGAAGCTACTCAAATTGAACATGTGATTAATAATTTGAGACAGGGTATTTTTAGGAGATCCAAAGTGTTTGGGGGCATTTTATCAATAGGGAGTTCTATTTAAAATACCGAGGCAATATGCTTGGTGTCCAGGGGCTCGCAACAGGGCCCCCGGAAGCTCTGACATTTTAGGCTTTTTAGGGGGCTTAATAGAAGCAAAAAAGTACCTTTGTATAGGTATTACTAATAATCATAAAAGGGACGTTATTATTGGGGCAAATGTATGTCATTGGGGCCAATAAGGGGACTGGGGACGTGCCCTCGCTCCTTATGTTTAAAAGGCCCTGACTTGAGAAGAAGAAAGATAATTTGAAAAAGAAACATAGCATGCAAAAAGGTTTTATTTTAACTGTTTGAAGGGCAAAAGTAAACTCTCTTACAGGTTATCGTTAAAGTGGGGTGCAGGGGGCGAAGCCCCGGAAGCTTTGCAACTTTTGCACTCTGATTAGTAATCATGATAACACAAAATGATACTTAACTTAAAACGTGTTAATTACCAAATTGGCCTATTGCTCTTTTGAAAAATTTATTTTGAGACATTCAGTTATTGCGGGCAATGCCCCGCCTCCCAAATCTCATAAGAAAAATGTTGGGGGCCAGGCCCCGCTTCCCCCTGCCCTGCTTCCGCCGCCTATGTATACCATGACAAGTTTTTCTTCACTGGGAAGATAACAGATGGTGAGGGAGGGGTTCTGATCTGGGGAAATACTGACTCCACACTCTCTTTGAAAGGCCTCTTCCCTTGACCACTGTAACTTATATGAATACTTACTACTCCAGCTGTTCTATTTTTCGATGAGACAGGACACCCGGCAGGTTAACGGTTTGTTCGTACGCAGTGCAGACCTATGTCATCCAGGGATATTATGGGATGTTTCCATTTTTCATATGATTCGGTCTGTGCCACTCGTTAGAATTGCATGCATGGTGATTACGCGCCTTACTTGTTTATTGCAAGACAGATAAGACAAGGATTTGAACTATTCACACTGCAGCAAGAAATTTGCGATCCAAGGTCTATGCAACGTTGTATGCGCTGTATGCACGACCGAAAAAGTTGCATGTTGCATGCGCAGGCTACGGTACGTATTCCAACTTTCCAGGCCTATGTGTAGCAGCCGGACTCCGCGGCCTATATCGCTCTACGATGGGATCGCAATCCCGTTTTATGAGTAAGCGGGACAAGTAGAGATGTTATTTCCTTTGTGGTTTAGCGTTTGTATTTCTTTGAATAATGTTATTTTACGGTGAGATTTGAAAATTTGACCGTAAGATGATGTCCCAAACCGTGAAACTCACAATGAAACCGTCAGAGTTGGCAAGTATGTGCTGGGGAGACCCCTACCCTTATCCCCTTCTCCAGGACAGCGATCACTGACGCATTATATCAGTAACATTTAGCAATGTGGTGTTTCACAAATTAAATTGAGGAAGCTTGATATACAAAGTGTGCAAACCTTCGCCCACTTTCCATTTACAGGAATCCCGCATTTTGAGGGTCCAATTAGAAAACATAAGATGGTCACGTGGTGCCACGGAACAAGTATGAATAGTGTATTTTCGTACATAAAACTGATACAACGAATGGCGAACAACCTAATTAGCTTTTGTGTGTGGAAAACGTGTACCAGACCGTATGTCTGATGCACATATATAACATATTACGCGAGATATAATTCAGTATTTTAATTTTTGTCGTGACGTCATTTTTGGTGGTCGTAAATGAGATTCGATAGAAAGTTGGCAGGCTATTGTATACCGTATGCCATGTAACTTGGTTTGAAACGCCGACTGCTCAGCAGTGAAGCCATGGAAAGACTCGTATAGTATTATTTATAGTAGCGAAGGTAAAATTTTTGATTTTTGAATGCAGTAGTTGGACGCAAACACAATAGCCTGCTTACAGCAGGCTACTAAAACGCCAAAATTTACTCTAGCAGTAAAAGCAGCAATCAGATTGTTACCCTGTTGAACAACCAGTTTTCCACTCCCAAACGATACCAGGGTTAACGTTGCCAGGTTTTCCTTATCACAAACCGCGAAATCAACCGCCAAATTGACTGATAAAACGCCACAATTCAAAAAATCACTCAGCGTACCAACTCAACATGTCATGATTTACATAATCTCATTTTGTATCATGAAAAAGTGCACGAGACATGATATCGCCTAGCTACACACTTATCTTTCGTTGTATTTTTCACATAACGGGGCACAATACATCCTCATGATGGACCAAATTATGCTCTCTGACTGTTATACCGATTGACATTTGTCTCATTTCTTATTGAAATTTTTAACAAATGAAGAATAGCCTACCATAGGTGCCGGCATGCCCCCCCCCCCCCCCCCCAGTAACTGAACGTCGCGACATACACTTTAAGTTGTTTTTATTACATTTCGGCTATCCTTTGGCTCAATCACTACTTTTCAGAGTGCAAAAGTTGCAAAGCTTTGGGGAGCTACGCCCCCTTGGACCCCCACATTAACGATAACCTGTAGGAGAGTTTACTTTGACTCTTCAAACAGTTAAAAAACAACATTTTTGCAAGCTACCTTTCTTCTTCAAAATATCGTGCTTCTGCTAAAATCAGGGCCTTTTAAACATACTGGGCAAAGGGCATGTCCACAGTCCCCTTATTGACCCCAATGACACACATTTGCCCCAGTAATAATGTCCCTTTTAGGATTGTTAATAGTACCTATACAAAAGGTACTTTTTGCTTCCATTAGGCCTAAACATAAGTCCACTAAAAAGGCCAAAAATGTCAAAGCTTCCGGGGGCTCTAGCTGTTGCGGGCCCCTGAACCCCACGCATATTGCCGCGGGATTTTAAATAGTACTCCCTTTTGATAAAATGCCCCAAAACACTTTTGATCTCTTTAAAATGCCCTGTCTCAAATTATCAATTATATGTTCAATTTTGAGTAGCTTTAGCATTTTGGCTTTGCCAAAATTACTGTAACTAAAATTACTGTAACTAAAATTACTGTAATTAAAGTGTGTTTCTCCTTGATGAAATACCATAATACTTCACGATTCCATTCTCGTCCCTTACCTCCCCTTACTCCTGAATTAAATTCATAGTTTAGAATCCTTCATTTGAATATGATTTTCGACCATTTTGGAGCCCCTCAAATCACTACAATCGCTGAGCGTCCGAGGGCTTTGCCCCTGGACCCCACGCCGATGGTTTTGCGCTTCGCTCAAAACCGGACCTCTCACGGCTTCACCGTTATGTCGGCTGCTGAAAACTTCTGGCTCCCAATAAAAAACATCTTCCGCCGCCTTAGCCTATTTATGAAAACACCAGATCCCTGTCTGGGAACTTCCAAATTTCGTTACGCCAAACATTTCCAAAGAACGCCAAATTCGCCTTTTTCGCCGTGTAAAACGCCAAACTTGCAACTTTCCACTGATACGATACAGAAATTTTGGAACAACCGGCATATAACGAGTCGGTTCCTAGCAGTTTCCCAGTGACGAGTCCGTGGTATTTCTCGGTTGTCTCGGTCAACAATTATGCAAACGCTGAAAATTTGAAGTTACGAAACGAGGAACTATTTTCTTTTGCAGTATACCTACTTTGAAATGCGCCCTGCGGATTACTCTGTAATTTCCTAAAATCAATGAAGGTAGAAGGTGTTGGTTGACCTTTGTAATGCATATGTAACAGATGTATGGTACCAATTCAGCACCCTTTTTAATACCATACTCTCCCAATATTGTAATTTTCTCCATATAGGCCTATGTTTAAAAGACAAATATAAACCCTATATTTATTGAACACAAAACAAACTCATCAATATGACAGCTTTGACACAAAACCTCTATGTTGTGAATATTGAGCATTTCTAAGAATATATTTCCATGTATTTCGCAATACCCCCTGCAGGCAAGGTGCGGCGCAACTAGTATATAAGTTTGTGACGCAGTTAATTTCGCAAGTAAATCGTCCAGAAATCGTAGGTAGACGAGGTAAATCTTTTCGATTTAGGCCTACACCGCAACGCCCGCAGTTTACGGTCTACGAAAATAAACGTCGGACTTGTATTAAATGTCGACTTCTTCTGTCTATCTTTTCACTACCATCATCTGACGCAACAATCAAGTGTCCAAGTTCAGTCCATCCAATAATCAAGGTAAGTTCTATTTTCGCATTCTTAATGCTGACTCACGACAAAACGGTCTAACTGTTAGGCCTAAGTTAGGCCTATATCATATCTCAAAACCACAGTAGAGGATTACGCCCAACGTGATCGTTCGACAAGAAACTCTCTAACTCTCCTTGATTGCTACGACCCTCTGAAATCATTAATTTTAGGATCAGTGTCTGGACCTTTTATAAGAATTTTTAGTGGGGAAGGGCGCGATCTAAGCAGAGGTGGACCACTAATCCGCCCGTATTACAATACGAAGAAATTTTTTGGAAAGTGCTTATCCAGATTGCTAGAAATGTCACCCTCTCACCGGTTTTAGGCCTAAAAATAGGCCTATATATTTACGGTTCTATAATAAATACTACTCCCTACTGTGGCACACCATGGATTTCAACAGTATATGGGCTGAGCATCGTAGGGAAATTATAAAACCAGAGCCCCAGCAGCAGTTCGCTCATAGAGTACCAGAAACATTTTGGATGCAATACCTTCCCAGGCTTAACACCGTGCTAGTGATATTCTCACTAACGTTACTTCCTAGGATGGGAAAACCCAATGTTAGCAGATGGTATGGTAACGACTGCCTCCAATACAAGTCAGATAAAATGAATACATTTTCCAATTATTAGTGTGTAATGTGAAAGTTTGTCTTATTCCCTTGCCTCTGTTGAAAGAAAACTATAGCTTCATCCCAAATTGAAGAAGTGTGGTAGACTGTCCAGTTTCATGATTGGCTGTTGGAAGTCATTTGACAATGTTTTTTCTCTTCAGATGTGAAATTTCAAGGAAATTTACCAGAAATAACTGCTTGATCTTGAATATGCAATGGTAAAGTCATCAAATGTAATGAAAGATACTTTGAAGAGAAATAAGATGAAAATTGTGATATTTAGCTTTTTCTTCAAAATAAGTTTAGGGGGACTGCTCTTTACCTTTAAGCCTAAATCAGCCTACATTTTCATCTAGCCCTGAATTTTACAAAAACTTGGCAAGCCCTTTGAGGCCACCCCTTCCTGGTGTGCCACTGCTTTCCACATTTGAATATAAATTTCTGTAAAAAGGGATCATACTGAGGGGGGTAATGTGTGCTAATTAGGTGACTGGGGCCATGTATGGCTTCTCCAATCTTAAAGAAGTATAGGCCTGTTAAGTTTTTTGAACAGTAAGATCGTTTATACATGGACATGCAACACCTTCAAATTATCATGAGAACTTTTCTCTGCTGTACTACCTCCGAGGTTGTACTTCCATGTAATATCTACTGTGTACCCAAAGAGGTGTATTTACATGGGCAGACCAATAACCTGAGCTGCTGTGATTATCTTCGTATCCTTGATATACTCCCACCCCCCCCCCCTCCAAAAAAAAAACAATATCTACTTAGGTCTATAGTCATGTGATAACTGAAATTGCTACAGGATCAAATTAATCAGTACACCTCTGTGAAATTTCTCATATGCTTCTTCAGTTGTTAACATAAATCATTCAAGGTATAACAAGAAAATAAAAGTGGTACTTTGTGTTTCAGTTTGAAAGGCCTAACCACGACTTGATATAGATGGGTTTTTGATAAAACTTTGACCTAATTAAATTAAATTCTCTTGACTCTGTTCTCGCTACTATTACTAGTCGTGCATGGCCAGGTTTGCTCCACTCTACTATAGTAGGCCTAGTGACTCATGGTCAGGAGTTGTAACTCCACTCCATTTTACTTGGAGTTGCATCTACCATCGTAGTTATAAAACTCACGAGGCAGCAACGGGATTTTTCCCACAGTACAGCTGAACTCTTTGACTTAGGGGCTAATCACCTCATTCTCCAATCAAGGTAGAGTTGCCGAAAAAATGAGGGAGGAACAAATTTTGGCTTGTTCTACAAAATAAAACAGAATTTTGAGTTTTTCTGAAGGAATCTTGGATGGTTAAATTTTTATGGGAGAAATATTTAAGGATGTGGATCTTCTAAAAAAATGTAGATTCTTTTTCAAAGAATGTGCAATTTCTATGAGCAAAATCAGGCCCAACTGAATGAATGATTCTTTGAACTTGTAAATTCTACTGTAGGTTACATAGGCCAGTTATTGCTGAAAAGTAACAACTTAGTAGTTTTAAGTCAGATTGCATGAATATTACAAAGTAATTATTCTGTACTGTGGCAACCATTGTGTATGTCTTGGTCATACTAGCTTTGAATGCAGGTGAACAACTGTCACTTTGTGCCACAAACTTTCAGTCATTTTATCCTTTAAAGGGCCAAACCTCTCATGCCAAACTACAATTTTGGTACAGGGGTACCAAAATTCTCAATTAGCTCAGTTCTTTGATTGACAACTAATTGAAACAATGCAGTGTACCAAAGCTTGTATTACACACCATGAACATTACTGAGATTGTTTGGTTTATATAAATTCAGTTTTTCTTTACTCACCTTGAAGCAATGAACTGAGATTGTATCCCGATGAGCATGAATTTCAGGCAGTTGTGGGAGGGGCATAAGTAAGAAGGTTACGAGAATTGGTACTGTTTGGTGTGAGAGAATTGGGCCTTGAACATGGTATTTCCACTAACACATTTGTGAGAAATCACGTGCTTTTCATGAAAATGATTGATCTATTTATCTATCTATGTATCAAACACTTAGGAATCACCAGGCCTCTTGACTTTCTAGTTTGTAACACCTGGTGGGTTACTTTTGGATAGCCACATTTCTTCATCCTAATAGTACTGCATGGTCAAGTGGTTAGAGCATCCAACTAGCAGTTAGGAGGTCAGGAGTTTCCCAGTCCTGGCCAGGTCATACTAAAGGCTTTAAAAACGGAAATTACTGCCATTGTACTTGGTGCTTGGCATAAACAATGGAGACGTAGGGAAAACAGGCCAGTGATGAGCCACAACTGGAAAAAAGGCCACAGCCAACTCAACTTGAACCAGTTGGTTGGAAACTGGGCCATAAAAACTACATCTGACTAACTAACCTAATAGATAACTGTATAAAAACCAAAACATAAACCACCCAACATCTAAAACGGATGCAGTGTGTACTGCTCACATGTGTAGTGATTATCATGTATTTGTAACTTTGAGACCATCTAGAAAGAATCAAGTTCGCTTAGGTATGAAGTGCACCTAACCTATATACACAACCTTTCACTTACAGATGCTGACAATACAAAAAGTAAAAGATCAACAGGGGAAAATACAACCTGTTCAACTTCCTCTTAAATGCATGGCTGCATTGTTGATGCCACCTACAACTTACATCAAAGATGGTGTAGAAAAAAAGTACAATCCTTAGTACTGTGTGACAATACTGGATACCTCAAGGCATCGTCATTTGATGTCAGCAAAACAGAACACCTGAAGGACAAGTCATCCATCATCCTAAAAAACTTCATCAGTAAAAATGACTCACTCATTATAACCACAGCCACAAAAGTCTTTACTGCACCACCGCTTCAAGTTCCAGAAACCATCATCACACAAGCGGTCCAGCACCTCAGACCACCAACTCCTCCACCATCAGCCAGCTACAATTATGTCAAGACATCCCCAATCAAAAGCTTAAAAACAGTCATTGGAAAACTGATACAAGTAGGTATATCTATTGTTAGGTTATACCAGCATGCTGTTGTGGGCTTTGTTATATCATACAGTGTCACTGTATCTGCCTGTCCTTCTATCCATCTGTCTATCTTTCTGTCAGTCTGCCTGCCTGCCTGCCAGTCAACAATTTCTTCAAAACGCTTTGCCTCCCGCATGCGTTCATAGATTTGCTTGGGCACAATATTCCCTTGACAGTGGGGCATTTGCTTTGTTCAGAAATTATGATGCAAGGTCCCATGTGGCCCATTATATGAAATTCTGCAAACTGCTTCTACAGATTGCTCTTGTACAATGTTCAAGCATTGCCATACTGATACTCAAACTGCATATTTGCATGGTCTAATTGATAGAGAGCATTCACCTCTCACGCAGAAGGCCGGGTTCAATTCCCAGGTTGAGTACAAATTTTGGTGTACAGTGCACTGTTAGCAGTTTGTCAAAATGATTGATGCTCTTCTACAGTTCTTTAGGATGTAGAGAAATATTGGATCCAATACCCAAGATGCCTCATATAGGGACCATTTTGTGAAATATTGCACAATAGTGAACCCTTCCTCCAATTAATGTTAAACAGAGTGAACAGGGTGTTCCATAATGATGCTTGACTATATTGGTGTGTTTATGGTTTTCTTGAGGTTTTGTTCCAGGGCCCTATGTGGGCCCTACAGCCCTTTTTTAGGAAATTGTGCACTCATATAGATTTCATTGTACAGTGTTGATAGTTTTGTCATATTAATACTTGGTCAGTGGTACCTTCAGGGTGTTCAGGAATTTTGGCCCCAAGGGCCAAGATGGGCCGAGGGTCCATTTCATGTATCACAAAGTAATTAACTTTTCTTCTTGTTAATGTTAAGCAGAATTGAAGGCAGTTTTGGTTTCGATGAAAAAAACCTTTGCATCCATGATCGCATGTTTATGTCTGTATGTGCATGTGTATAAGTTTGTGTGCATTTGTAAAATGGTGGAAATGAAGGTAATTGTCTGCATACACACCTGTCAACAGAGGTAACACCAAAAATGAGGAGTACCTTGGTTAGAAAAACAAGTATGGGGTGCCCTTCTGCAATGAAGGTAGTAGTGAGAAGATGTTTTGGGATCGATTTGAGCAACTTCCCCTATTTGCTATGTTGCATCCTTATCTGGATTAACACTTTTTGTGTATGTTTGTACATGGTCAAAATCGACGTAATGTGCCTGGGTACACACCTTCCAACCTTCCAACATGATACAATTTCAAGCCATCAAGGGCAGGTCGTAGGACATCAGTCACAACAAATATTGTTTATGTAGAGGAGCCCTTCACAACCTATGGTAGCTTTCATGTCTCTTAGCATATTTTGACTGTTTCCTTGTTTGTGCGGTTCAAAACTTGCTTACCTCCTTTTCCACCATTGAAAAGTATGTGTGTGTGTGTGTTTGTGACAATGCTTGTTTACACAATATCTTAAAAGGATACATCTGACAGTTCTCAAACTTGGTACACAAAGGCACCATATTGAGAGGAAAAACTCCTTTGTTTTTCATGGAGGTCAAAGGTCATCTGGGGGTTACAGGGGGTTAAACTTCAAGGTAGGAAGCTTGGATTTATTTCAAATTTAGTATGTTAATGCAATATGATGAAATGAAAAATTCACTCGGTTTTGGTAGAGGTCAAAGGTCATCTGGCATTACAGGGGATCAAACTCTGAAAACATCATTTACACAATATCTCAAGGTGGGAAGCTTGGATTTTCATCAGTCATCGTAGGTTTATGCATTATTATGGGGAGAAGAAACCTATCGATTTTGGAAGAGGTCAAAGGTCATCTGGGATCGCTGGGGGTCTAACTAAAAAAAGACTGCATTTTCAACATCTCAAGAGAAAAAGAAAGGGATTTTCACCAGACTTGGTATGTTGATGCATGATGGTAGTAAGAAGGACCCTATCAACTTTGGTAGAGGTCAAAGGTCATCTGGGGTCACAAGGGTTCAAACTCCAAAACCTTGTTTCCACAATATCTCAAGGTAGGAAGCTTAGATTTTGTTCACACCTGGTTCCTCGATGCATTATGATGAGAGGAAGCACCCTATATGTTGTGGTAGAGGTCAAAGGTCATCAGAGCTCACAGGGGTCAAACGCTTAAAATCTTGTATACACCATATCTCAAAGTAAGAAGCTTGAATGTATTTCAAAGGTGGTATGTTGATGCATTATAATAGAAGAAAGGACCCCATTAATTTTGGTACAGGTCAAAAGCCATCTGGGGTCACAGGGGATCAAATTCCAAAAACTTCATTTACACAATATCTCAAGGTACGAAGCTTGGATTTTGTTTAGACTTTGTATGTTCACACACATTATGATGGGAGGAAGAACCCTGTCAATTCTGGTATAGGTCAAACAAGCTTCGACAATTCTTTTCTTGTTACTTGTCCATCGGGCTATCTGTTCTTCAAGTCTCCTTGTCCGTATGCATGTCTATTTTTCCACTTTTAATATGCCCTTGTGGAGACTTGCCTGTGGTACTTGCCCAGTGGGCTACGACATTGAGCAGAGTACTTGCCCGAGTAACTTTTTACTTGTCCCGGACTGTCGGGCGGGGGATTTGTCGAAGCCTGAGGTCAAAGGTCATCTGGGGTCACAGGGGGTCAAAATCCAAAAATCTTGTATACACGGCATCTCAAAGTAAGAATTAAGTTTGGATTGATCACAAACTTGGTATGGTTGTGCATTACGATGGGTGGAAGAACCTTATTGATTCTTTAGAGGTTAAAGGTCATCTAAGATCACCATGGAATCAAACTCTGAAAAACTTGTATACATAAACCTTAAGGCACTGAATGAAACATGGATTGATTTGCTTTTTTGAATGTAGATATTGTGTTTGGTTAGTAAAAGAACCATAAATTTAGGTTTTGGTAGAGTCAAAGGTCATCTTGCATCACCAGGGTGTAAATGTGGCATATGAATAGAACGTGTATGTATCATTAAAACCTCAATGCATTTTTGCATTATGGTATTGTTATGCTCGACTACTGATTTCTTACTAAAAGTTTGGTCCAAAGTCCCATGTCAACCATATGGACCTCCTTGAAGTCCTCCAGAATATGGTAAATATGTTTTCTACACTATTAATGGGTTACCATAGTGATACCCAGTGTTTCCTTCAAGGTGTTCAAGTACATTGCATCCAAGCTCTGTAGCTGGGGTCCATTCTTTAAAATATTGCAAAATAATTCACCCCTCCTCCAATTTCTTCCTGTAAAAGTAATGCTGGAGATAGTGATTTCTTCATAATGGCATTCTGGAAGTACCAGTCCCCTTCATAACAGCAATAGCCCCTACAATCAGATACTTGTGCAAAATAAAAATTTCTTTCTTATCAACAGGATGAAACACCCAGACAAGTGCTAGTGAAGGGGGTGGGAGTAGATGTTCGAACCATCACTCTGGAAAACCAAGGACAAAACATAAAGGTTTCCTTGTGGAAAAACTTCGCAACACACTCAGTCAAGGCTGGAGACTTTGTAACAGCAACCAACCTGGTTGTCACTGAATACCAAAAAGAAAAGCAGCTCTCTACAACATCTCGCACTCAAATACAGGTAACGTTAGTCACATCATCTCACCAGGGAGTCATCAGGGAAAGAGATCCAATGCCAAAATCTATCAAGCAAAATGAATTTAAAAATGTTTAATCTTTTCTCAGGTAACAAAATTTGATACACAAGTCCTTTAATACTCGTTGGTTTGCCCTTTCTAATTGATTCCTTGCCAAAGGCATGCCAGGAATCTATGCAATGGTGATGTCGTGTGTGCTTGTGTGTGACGCCTTTGGTTTGTTTACAGTATATCTCAAGAAGGGTAAGTGTGCCTTATCATATATTTGGTGTGTGGGTTGGCCATATTGAGTAGGTGATCCCTTTTGATTTTGCTGGCGGTCAAAGGTCATTTGGAGTCAGAAGAGGTCAAAAGCTCAAAATCTTTTAAACACAATATTTCAACAAGGGTATGTGTGTAGGCCATATTGAGTAGAAGAAGTATAGAAGTTTTGATGGGGGTCGCTCATCATTTGAGGTCACCAGACGTCAAATTGTATACACCTAGGGAATTCTTGGGAATTTCTAGTTTGCACAATATCTCAAGAAGTGTAAGTGTGACACATTTGGTGTGTGGGTTGGCCATATTGAGTAGATGTTCCATATTGTTCTTGGTGGAGGTCATAGGTAATTTGGGGTCAGGAAAAGTCAAAAGGTCAAAACCTTGCATACATGGTAACTTAACAAGGGTAAGTGGGACTAATCTCATATTTGGTATGTGGGTCAGCCATATTAAGGAGGTGAGACCTACAAGTTTTGATGGAGATCAGACGTCATATGAGGTCACCAGAGGTCAAATTGTATACACGATATTTCATGTTGAAAGACATGATGAATACTTAACTAACGTCAGTTTTTTTGACGCTCTAAAATCCCATTATGAGTTGCCACCTTGACACATTCTTGAAGCTTAGCAAAACAATCTCAATGTTAGTAATTTTTGGCAGTAGAGACAAATATCTTCAAAAGGGAGATATTAAAAACATCTTCATTACAGCTACTTTGATAAAGAGTAGATGACACCACAAACAGTGCAAACTTAAAAATTTGAATTTTGGGCCTTCCTGGCTGAGTGTGTAATGCCATTGGATAAAATCACGACAGGTCTTTGAGATGTACTACACAACAGAAACCATTGTCTTCTGTACCATATTACTTTCAAGCCTTAAAAATGTTTCAAGAGCAAGACGATTGGCACCATTATGCCAGGAACTACCTTGGTTCAAAAGACAAATAAATGTTGGATCTCCCCTGACAACTCCCTGATCTTTGCTGTTATGTGTCCAATTGTAAGCAATGAACTTTTCTTAACTCCACCTCTCACTTATGTTTTCCAATGAAAGGTTAAGAGCAAAACCAAATGTTGATTTGTAAAAGTGGGATTGCATGCACTACCTACACTGATTCAAGTTCACTTTTCATCAAATACAATTTGTCGCAGTGTTTCAGGCCAACAACATTCGGTTGTATAAGACATGGCCCCCTGTATTTCTACCATCTTTCCCTACTTAATTTTCAAACCCCTCTCCATGAACCTTTGCTACATTTTTTACTCCTCAGCTTACAACTCCACCAGAAGAACGCCTTTGCATCACAGTTCTGGCCTTTGAACGGAACAAAAACATGTATGATCTCCTTACCCAGCTAGATGGTGATACACTGCGCACTCTGACTTGTTCAGAGGAACACGTCCAGTTGCTCCTTCCTGAAGGGGACCCTGACATAGACAACTCGGCCACCCTCTCTGAACAACTGCTACAGGCAATACCTGGATTTTGCCATGTCATGGTTAGCAACAGTGCCATCACCTCCGTGATAGAACCCATCACAAAACTCTCGGCCTGGTAGAGTCGATCACAAGAAAACAAGACAAAAAGTGTAAAAATTGTGGACCAAGCAGGTCATCATACCTTTAGTCAATTTTACAAAACTCCACACACATCTTTCACCTTTTCTAAACAGCACCTTGTGCCTAAAGAACAACACTTTCATGTAAAGTATTTCTTAAAGTTAGTATTAATATTCACTGCTTCATTATCTTTATACAGGTACATTTTATTGTACATTTTGCTCTTGCCATTTTTCAAAATTGATCAAAAAAGGTGATCAAAGGCCATTAATTAGTTGCCTCATTTCCAAATTTCTCCTGAAAAGTAAAGTTGCACATCATACTGTACATTTTCTATTACAGTTGGTTTTTCTGCCACTGGTATTGGAAAAGTACATGGCTCTTAGAGAAGAGGAAGAACTCCTGATGCAGATGTTCTACTTACTATTCTCTGCGCAAAGCCTTCATTAAAAAGACCACTGTAACACAAGTGGCCCTCGATCTTTCTGAAGAAAAGTCACAGGGCTATGTGTACCAAACTCCTTAATTTTTCACTTAACATATTGATCATTGGCTGAAATAATGAAAGAAGCAATTTAACAGTATTTTTGTGCAGAGAGCAGCATTTGTTGTTCATATATTTCTACATCAGTAGTTGCAAAACAGAAAAATTCATAGTTTGCAGTTAATTTTATAGTAGCTCGCCAACGTTTTGAAGGTTAGTTCAAGTTGAAAACAAAAGACAACATTCATATAGTTGTGGGGTAATAATCGAAGTAAGTCTCCAGTCTTTGCTCCATGAAAATCATCATTTCTAATTTTGACAAAGGAAAAAGTTTCATTTTCTATCAATTACCTTCTACTCACAGTGGGGAATAAACCTTTGATTCAAAGGGTTACTTAACTGTACACTTAATATTACCATTTTGCTCAAGTATATCTTGTTTTAAAGTTGTGAAGCATTCTACTCTTACCATTTTTCAAAACAAAAAAATATCAGAAGCCACCAGTTACTTGCTATGTCTTCAAATTCACTGTGCAAAACTGAGTTTGGCATTATACTGTGGATTATTTTCCAGGTACAGGTGGGTTCTTTTTTGGACTTGTGAGAACTGGCAGATTTAGTCCTACTGAAGGACTAAAATTTTGATAATAAATTTGGTGTTGTACAAAACCATTTCTCCTCAAGTCATTTATCATGCACAGATTTCCTGCATCAATCGTGACAAAAACAACGAAATCTTTACAGTTTTGGAGTTAACATGATGCAGTTTTAATTCTTTTATAGAGGTTTAGTTGAAAAATTATGAGTGAACTACATACAGAAAACTTATTCTTCACATGTGAGAAATATTGACATCATCACATCTTCAGTCAATTTGAAGAATCTTTGGAAGAGTGTTGCCCATTCTCTAACTCCTGACTTATACCCAAACAAAAAAAAAAACTCTCATGTGAATATTACTTAAATGTAGAGTTTATATCCATTGGTTTATAATGCTTTAAATGTTTATAATTATAACTAGTGTGTTTAGTTGCATTAAACATAAAGTGTAACCTATTTCAATACAACCTTTATCCAAAAGCGATAAAGCCTGTAGGTCAAAATAGATTTAAAAACTTTCATGTTAAAACTAACTTCACCTAGCTAGGTAGCAACATCATTCTGTCAGCTATCCAAGCCAAGCTTGATTATACCTCCACTGGTTAGGGAAAGGAAATGCACTCTTGGAGAAAAACATGAAATATGTAAAAAAAGTGGTTGTTCTATAGTACTTGAATTTTCACTCAACTGGCTGAATACTTTGAAATGTTGCTCCCATATAGGGAACCTTTTTTTTTTCATGGTGTGGACTAGGGTCTGAACTGACAAACAAACTTGTATTATCCACTTTCTATAGCAAGCACTAGCTCAAACAAAAAACACCCAAAAAGCAATTTGCAAAGCATTCTTGTTAACTCATACCATGCAGTCAAATGCAATCTGGTGTGAGCTGTTGCAACCATAGGAAGTCTATCTATCTGCCAGTCTGTTAACAATTGTTCAAAATGCCTTGCCTCCCACATCCATCCATGGATTCTTTTAAAAGTTAGACACAATGTTTCTCCAGTACTCGCAATACAGCATGCTCAGGAATTTGTGCTCCAAGGTGTCATGTAGGCCCTATAGACCATTTTGTGAAATTCTACAAAATGCATCTCTCCCACCAGATTCTGTTGCACTATACTAATGGTTTGTCACAATGGTACTCTGGTAGTGGTCCTTTCGAGGGTGTACAGCAATTTTGGATCCAGTGCTCAACATGAGCCCTTTGGTGGTCCACTTAGTGAAATATTGCAAAATGCAACACTAGTTTCAAATAGCATTGAGATTTGTTTGAAACGTGGTCATAATGTCCTTTGAGTAGTGGGCCATCTGGGATGTTCAGGAATTTTTGGTTCAAGAACCTCTGTGGGCCTATGGCCCATTTTATGAAATTCTCCAAATTGCTTCCCTTCCCACAGTTTCTCTTATACTGACGTTTTTTTTTTTCCTTATAATACTCAATGAGTGGTACCTTCGGGGTGTTCAGAAATTTTGTTCCCAAGATGGGCCCTATTGTCCTCTTTGTGACATATTACAAAATGCGTAACTCTTCCCTTCAATTAATATTATGATTTTTTTGAAACTTGGACATGGTCTTCATGGTGTAATGAGCAATCTGGGATGTGGAAGACTTTTTGGTTGAAGGTCTGCTGAGGGTCCTATGGCCCATTTCATGAAATTGCACAAAATGTTTCTCCTCCCACCTGTACAGATTCTCCTTTAAATGGTTGATAGTTTGTTATACAATAGTGATACTTAATTAGTGGTATATTAGGCCTGTTTACGAATTTTGGATCCAGGACCCAAAATGGACCCTACGGTCCATTCTGTAAAAAATATTGCAATATATGTTTCCTTCAATTCATGCTGGGATTTGTTTGAAACTTGGTGTACTGCAATTTTTTTCCCTTTTGGGGGGAGGGGGAAAGGAGTGATATTATGAAACTCTTTTGTACATTGTAGACAGTATGTTAAAAGGATACTTAGATAGTGGTAATCTCATGGTGTTAAGGAATTTTGGACCAAAGGCCACAGACATTTTGTGAAATATGCAAAATTTGTAACATTTTCCATCATTTATTGTAAGCAAAGTTGATAGCAGCTCTCAGTTGTTCAAGATTTGTGTCAATTTAACTCATGTAGCATTTGTACAACAAGTTAACACAACTTAGGGTTCCTTAATTTAAGGTATTAGGATCAGCACCATTGGTGCTCTCCTGTTGAGAACTTGAGATCAAATTCCGTTGTAAAAACAAACTCTAAATGTATGTTTCCAAAAGAAAAACAAAAAGTAAAATAGAGAAAAAAAAAACCAAATACTCAAAAGTTCTGAGTAGACCATGTAGTAAGTGTCAAGTGTTCATAGTGTTAAGTAGTAAAGAGATGACCAGTAAAGCCAAAAAAAAAAAAGGAAACTGCCATGTTCAGTTTAGTTTTTTACTCTTGGTACATCGTGTTTTTAATAAAGTATAGATACAGCAAACTTCTAAATCTTGGTGTTTATCTGATTTTTCATTTTTGTCTGACTATAATTGTAATTCCTCACCTTCTGTTAGGGTTCAATGAATGATTAGAGTTGCCCAAGTCTCTCGAGATGTTCCCTCTCAGCCATTACATTTTCCTCTGCCACTACTCCACCCCCAGGCCTTGAACAATGCACTACTGCAGGCAAACCATACTGTAGCATCACTATAGTCTTGAGGTTCAGCAGAAATAATCCCCTTTTTGATTCCTTGAGATAGTCAGAGGAATCTATGTGATTGTGATACAGTGTGTGTGTGTATATGTGTGTGCGTGTGTATGTATGTGAGTGTGTATGTGATGCTTTGAGCTTGTACACGCTCTGTCTCAAGAAGGGTAACTGTGACTGACCTCATACTGTGTGTGGGTTGGCCATATTGAGTAGATGATCCCTATTGTTTTTGGTGGAGGTCAAAGGTCATTTGGGGTCACAAGAGGTCAAAAGGTCAGATCTTTGTAAACACTATATCTCAAGAATGGTACACGTGACTATTGATTTTTGTGGAGGTCAAAGGTCATTTGGGTCACGAGAGGTCAAATGGTAAATTTCTTAGAAATTGCTGGTAAACACGATATCTCCAGAAAGGTAGCAGTGACCAAGCTCATATTTGGAGTGGGTTGGCAATATTAAGTAGACGATCCTTAAGAATTTTCGAAGAGGTTAAAGGTCATTTGAGGTCATGTGAGGTCAAAAGGCCAAAACCTTGTGTAAACACGACTTAAGAATTTGTGACAAAGCTCATATAGGGTGTGTAGGTTGATTGTATTGAAAAGATGATCCCATTTGACTTTTTAAAAGGTCAAAGGTCATTTGGAGCCAGCAGGGTCAAAGCCTGACAAGCCTTCCTGCACAGTTTTACAAGAAAGGTAACTTGTAGGGTCCTGTTACTTGTCATGTACAGTAGATCATGCATAGTGAACAAATGGTCCCAATAGTTTTTGGTGGAGGTCAAATGTCATTTGGGTTCACAAGGGGCAAGGGGGAACTCAATGTAAGAAGATTGGATGCCTTGCATGTGTTCTTAGTGGGCACATTACGGAGCCTTGTTACTTGAAAAACATTACAGAGCAATGTCAACGTGAAAAAAAGCCTTACATTTCAGCGGCAAGGAATCACTAAGCCTTTTGGCTTTCTGGTTTGTTTTTCTTGGCGGAATCCCTGACTTGAAGAACATATGCATATCATTTTTAAATACATGTACTGTATCTATACAATGAATTCTGTGAAACAGGAACATCGTATTAAAAAAAGTAAAATTTGGTAATGTAGCCAATATCAAGTTTTTAAATTTTAATATTTAGAAATCAGCTTACATGAACTGAAGGCTGCTGGTTTTTCTGAATTTCATTTTCAATAACTTCCTTGAGTAGCCTCTGGAGGGTTGGGGAAGTTTTGCTTTTGGTGGTCTTCTTTTTCTTTTGCTTAGATGCTTCTGCTTCTTCTGTCTGCAATGTACAATGAATATCATCTTGTTTGTTACTGTATTTAGAATTTCAATTTATTTCTCTATGTAGATTTAACATGTGAAAAGTTACAATTAAGAATGCCTTATAACAATTACAAAGAAACTTATATAGTAAAAATTATAAAACAGACAAAACTGCAGAAGACATATAGTACATCAGTAACAACAAAGTGTAAAAGCTTATTAAACAAAAAATGAACCAATTAGGCACTGCTTTAAAGTTCAGGAAAAACGTCAGTCTTCGGATTGTTTAAAAACAGCAAGGCTGTTCAAGGACATAGATGCAGTGGGAGTTTGTTCCAAATTCAAGGAGCATAGATGGGAATGACACAATTGCCAATGTATGAACAATCAAACCTGGGCACGAATAGTTTGAAATTATGTTAGGTTGTAACAAACTCTTGTCAGCATCGCTTTCTCAATCATTCCTTCAAGGCACCTAGGACCCTTTGAGCACTAATATGCACTTAAGCACTCTAGTGACGTGTTACAATCAGGCTTGGGGCGATTACATCTCAATGTAATCGATTACGATTGCAATTACTTCATATTTTACGATTGCGATTATGATTACGATTACAGCTAAAATTGAAGTAATTGATTACGATTGCGATAACATTGCAATGTAATCATGATTGCAATCGTGATTACGTTTTCTTTCCACATAAACAATGTAGTAGGCAAAACAATCCAGTGCCCACAACTGGAAAAAAGGACATGGACATTGCTCTATATAAGCTAGATAAGCCTGGACAGAACAAAGTCCTCCCACAGTAGAGATTATTGAACCCATGCACTTCTCACTCATTTTTAGCTGGAACATCCCAGAAAGAGGGACAGTTAAATTTTGTCATTCCAACAGAAGAACTAAGAACTGAAAAAGCTGTTTAGTAACTAAATTTACTTCTTTGTTCAATTCAACTTCTATGTAATCAGAAATGAAACCATGATTGCGATTACTTTGCCATTGTAATCGATTACAATTGCAATTACTTTGTGATTTTCACGCGCAATCACAACTACTTCAAAATGTGTAATGGATTGTAATCGATTATGATTACCCCAAGCCTGGTTACAATTGACAACGTACAGTACTTTTGAACCTATCAGCTACATATCATGCTAGTGAGCAGTCAGCAGTGCCTTTTGGTACTGGTCCTCAACTGTGGAACAGGCTCTCAGCTGATATCAAACAATCAACAATTATGTACAGTACCCGAAATCTAAGCTTCACTCTTATTTTGCTCTTTGACCTCAGGTTATCTCAGAAACCATCTACAATTTTTTTTCATTTTACCTCTGACTGCACAACCAAAGGTGACACTCTTGGGAATTCATGATAAATTGTGCGTTTGACATTTTCTGTCTGTTAATCCCTATGACTAAGTTAAAAATTCTTGGGAACTCTGGCTTTTGGACCTCTGATAAACCAGAACTCTTCAACTCATACAAAGTTTTTATCCCAGCATCTATACAGTATATTTGACCTTCCCACCTTGAGATATTGTGTTACCAAGGTTTTCTGGATTTGACCCCTGGTGATCAGAGATGACCAGGGGCCTGTTCCACAAAGACTTACGCACAATCTTTGATTTACTGTTGACTTAAGTATGGGGAATCAAACTTAAGATTGTGCGTAAGTCTTTGTGGAATGGGCCCCAGGTTTTCTTTATCAGGATACATCTACTTACCGAGTTGGCAAGAAATAAGTCAAGATATTGTGTGAGCAAGGTTTTCAGAGTATGACACTCAGTTACCAGGTGACCTTGGACCTCTAACACAATTTTTAAGGTTCCTTCTGAATATGATAATGCATTCACATACCAAGTTTCAAATACATCCAAACTTTCTATGTTGAGATGTCATGTGAAAAAAGTTTTCAGGGTTTGCCACTCCAGCTAACCCCAGATGACACTTGAAATCTATCAAAATCTGTAGAATTTGTCCTCTTACCATATTGCATATCATATTGCATCCACATACTGTATCAATTGCAAGCTTGAAATAAATCCAAACTTCCTACCTTCAAATATTGTGTAAAAATCATTTTTGTGTAGTGCTGTCTTTGGTCTTATTTGAACCCTACTTAATGGTTCCATTTTTGTGTAGGTGGTGAATTTTTTCCGACCCTCTGTTTAAATGGGGACAGTTGTCCTCACAGTACTGGCAAATCACTTTACCTAACTCCTACAGATCTGATAGGATTGAATGGCTTTAATGATCTAAATTTCAATCATCAGCAGGTGGTGGCTGTGCATGGTAGTTTCTGAAAGTAAAGTAAAAATGAAGTCAGATTTCATCATGAGAGGAGTAAGTCAAGGTGGTTGACTTCCTCTTCACTCGATGCCCTCGTCCCATTTCTTGTGATCTTTGATGACTTTCCTGTCCATCTTCTCTTGCCTTCCTCAGAGCAAGTAGCTGAGCCTTATCATCTATTTGGAGCAAAAGATTTCATTTGTATTATTTAAACTTGAATGAGAGTGATTGATACTCTGATAAACTTTTACTCCTTCCCTATTAACTTTAAGAGAGAATGTGGCAGGGGCTATTTTATACCAACTCCTGCATTGGGAGATGCTCATATATTTAACTAAAACTTACAATAATGTCACCCCAATCAAAGGAATTTAATATGTAATATTAATTAAAAGTATATCATGCTTGGTCTGAAATGGAAGGAACATTTATTTTAAAATATTATGCTCACACAAAAAAGTTACACATGGTTAATGATATACAGTAGCCCTATGTAACATGACACTGTAAAGGCGATCAGTCTGGAAGGAGCAGAGTTACAAAGCGCAGAACTTACATTTTGGAGCCTGGTCAGAAATTGAACAAGAGATTCCAAAGACAGGTTAGCATAGCTACCATACACTTTTAGTGTAGCCAATGAACATTATAAGCGGGGAGGCACGAACACATTTTGAGGTACACTATAATAAAGGTTTGCAGAATTGCAGAGAAAAAAAGAAAACGGTAAGGTAACAAATACACATTAAATTAGTTATAAAGAAAAAATAGCAAAGTAAATAAAGGTGATAAAAAACTGAACAATAAAAATGATATACATAGACCTTTGTAAAATACAGGAAAAAAACAAAAAAAAAAAACAGGAAAAAAATTAAAAACAAAAACTAAACAGTAAGAAAAAACCCAATCTGCAAATAACTGCAACAAATATTTACAGTGCAAACTGCTGGAATGGTGCCTATATGTGCCACTAAGTTGTTCCTTAATTTTTTGGCTTTGGAAAGGAGGTGATGTTTGAGGTAAGAGTTGGTGCTGTGAGGGGAAAATAGGTCAAGTATTCTAGTACTTTTGGGAATACGAAAAGACCACAATACGTTTTTGTGTTTTGCTAAGAGAGGTTTTTCCAGCGAAACCTAACAGGTAAAGGGTCTTCTATTAAGGGACCTCATCTTTCAATGATGGAGGTATCCTTAATGATCTCGGTTTTGTGTGAACTAGATATAAAATCATAATGAAGCCTCAGAACTCCATCAAAAGGAAAAGGTGATTATTGAAGCCAATTGCAACCTTTTGCGGTTAAAGAAAAAGAAGGAGAATAAGCATGCAGGGGTTACTTATTTCCAAACTTCATTTGTACCCTATTGAGGAGGTTATAAGGCAGCAGTGTTGTGAGGGGACCATGATGGGTGGCACTGTTGTTGTAAGATCAGTAAGTTTAAAGGTAAAGAGCAGTCCCCCAAACTTAATTTGAAGAAAAAGCTAAATAGCACCCCTGCTTCAAATAATTCATCTGTGATTTTTCTACTTTTCCTTTTTTAAGAACAGTTCATTTTTAATGAAAGGTATCACCTTGCAATTGGATGTTTCTGATATGTGATCAGAAATCCCTTTTTTGGGGTGTGGCGTGTGATACCTTGTGGTGTAGGGGAGCATTTACTCCGTAGTAGGTCGGGAGGGCTTCAAATTCACACTCTGCTATTTCTAACTAGTACTTGCAATGTACCATTAATTCATTGCGTATTGCATGTGCATACTGTAGGGCTATTCTACAGTACAGTATATTCAAAATGATACAATGTGCCTACATCAGATACGGTAACATACTAATGATAATGTAGTTGAATGGCTTGAAGTTCCATGCTAAACAATGCTAATGTCTCTCACTTAAACCTGAAATTTTACAGAAGTTTCAAATGACAAAATAAATGCCACTTTCTGGATTTAAAATCAAATTTCCTTTCATTTGAGACCAAACACGATATACTTTAATTAATATTTGAGGTCAATGACCTGTAGCCCCCAAAATGCACTTTCCCCACCCCCACCCAAGCTCACTTTTTTTCTTTGGTAATCTTGACCCTTAGACCTATATTAATCAGATGAATCTTTTAAATGTTTTCCCAGATTGGCTTGAAATCGGTCTAATTTAGGGTTACTATACCTTAAAATATTGTTTCAATTCAGAAATCGACTCCTGGTGAATAAAGGGACAATCCTCTCAATGAAATGCATCCACATTGTAAAGTGTGCCACCTCAAGTTCAAAAATATATTTAAGAGCATGAAAAATGAATTCTAATGGTCTGACTCCCATCTTCATAGCACATTCCCCGCCCGACAGCCCGGGACAAGTACCCCCAGCCTTAAATTTTTGAGTGGGGCAAAACAGCATTTGTACTTTTAGACTTCAAAAATTATATGTTCTCAACAGATTTGAATTGGACAAGTAGATATTTATGTGGGATTGAGAAAACAGCTAGCCCGTTGGACAAGTAAGAAAGAAAAAATTTGTCAAAGCCTGGTAGTACAACAATGACATCACAAATTATTGCACAATATACCATTTTAAAATTGAGTGAATAAACTTCAACAGCCTAGGAATGCCCTTTGAAGATGGGAGTTGAGTGTTGAATTAATTTTTCATGGCTTTTAATTAAAATATATATTTTTAATTTTTTGACTTGAGGCACACTAAAAGTATAAAATCTAACCAAATCTTGAGATATGATGTTTACAAGGTTTTGAGATTTTGATCCCTTTAAACCCCAGATCTTTTATCTCCAGAAAAAAACAATAGGGATCATGTTCTAGCCACAACGCATCTACAAGTTCCAACCATCTTGGGATATTGTGTAAACAAGGTTTTCTGGATTTGACCTCTGCTGACAATAGATGGCCTTTGACCTCCAAAAATTCAATAAGAACCATTCTCTGACTTAACTGCATCCACGTACCAATTATGAATTCAAGTTTCCTACCTTAAGACGTTGGATTTACAAAGTTTTCAGACTTTGACCCCTTGTGACTCCAGATTACCTTTAACTTTCTCCACCAAAACAGTGGGGATTATTTCCTGGCCATAACACATTCACGTATTAAATATGAAATCTACCTAGGTTTCATAGTTTGAGATATTATGTTACCAAGGTTTTCAGAGTTTGACCCCTGATGCAGATGACCTTTGACCTACACCAAAAACAATAGAGACCTTCCTCACAACATGGAAGATTTATATACCAAGTTGGAAAACTGACAAACATTCCTATCTTGAGGAATCGTTTTAACGAGGAAAGTGTCTCAAACACACACACACACACACACCTACTGCATTCATACGAACAGGGTCTGCTCTATAGTCCCCTGTCTCATTGGTCCCCATCTCATTGATGAGACGGGGACCAATAAGGCAGGGGACTATTGACACAGGTGACTATTTAGATGGGGGACTTTTGAGACGGGGGCTATAGACATTATCCCCATACGAACACATCATCATGAATGCCTGGTTCCTCTTATCATTGAAACCAAAAGACATGCACATAATTCTGTCAAGAATACTACACCGTGCTTAGTAGACAATTGGCGAAAATGGTCGGGAGATAGGAATATACTCCCTTCCCTCCTTTCGGCAAGGGGCTGTCCTACACGACCCCCCCCCCCCGCAGATTTTCAAAAGAGAGAGAAAAAATTATATGTGCCACATATCAGTATTTTTGTAATGTTTTAACATTAATTCTAAAAAGGTTGTTTCTTCTGGTCTCACAAAATGAGCATCTATTCACATTTCCTGAATGCTAAATCTACGCAATCTTCTCTCCACCCACAATCCATACTGTCACTAGTCTCACCGATATATTAGTCAAATACGAAAGCTAGAATACGATTGGTATGGCCATCCCAGTGAACCCAAGCTAATACGACGCTAAGCCTCACAAAAACGCCCTATGATATGATGAGAGAATTTGGAGTGACCTCCGTAACAGGTGGTTATATGGCCCCTTTACTTTAATGCATTCATGCACTGCCAATTTAAAGTTGAATCTCATTTCAGTGTAAAGTGGGGCAACAAATCTACTGCCTCCATTACCAGATAAAATGTATCACTACCAATCAATATTTTCGGGGGAAACTTCAAACCGGAATTGAAAACATGCTTATTAATTTTACTCTATTGCGACTCTTGGCTAAGTTCAATATATATATTGAAAAAAATGTGTGCCCGAACTTCCGACTACATATGATTTTACTTTTGAAAAATTAGGCCTATGGGAATCTTAGCAGTCGCTAATTTGATCAGAAAACCAGATAAAATGTACCACTACCATTGGATGAAATGAAATAGAATATTTTTCTTCTATTAGTAACACTTATTGACAGAACTGTCACGTTACAAGGTGTGTTGAGATGAATTTTCAAGCAGACTTACAGGAAGACATTTTGACCCCCCCCCCCCCCCAATCATTAAAGTATCGAAAAACAAATTACCCGATTCTCATAACAGTTGCCCCTATTTGGCTCTAGAGCAGGATAGATGGCAAACTTTGATTTTAAGCAAAAAAAAAAAAAAAAAACGCTGTCTTGTCTTACCAGAGATTGAGACAACTTTGGCCGGATACTTTGTGAGGCCTGGTGAAAGTTGAGTCAGTGTCCCGTTCTTTGGCCAACCAACCTCAAAAACCTCTTCCTTGTCCCAGCTTTTGTTGGCAAATTGGTCCAGATCGAAGTACGATGTTATCCAAGAGACCCTCCCCACTTCGATTTCATTTCGATTGAAAAAGTCGAACAAAGCGAAAGCCATGATGTTTTCTTACTATATCTTCAATCAGCGGTACGGTGAAATTAAACTCAAAATCGAATGACGTACTTCTTTCTCATGCGTACACCCGCGTTCCCGTCGATCATGAACACGCATAAGTACGATGTTTGCGCGTCGCGGCGGTTACAGAAAACTAACGAAACCCGTATGTTCGTGCAAAAGTGCGTACGAAGAATTATGATGCTATCGCGTCTCATTAAACAGAATTTTGAGTCGCAGGGTCAATTCATATTACAAATAATGCCTCAACCTGCTCAGTTTGACTTAGTACGTAGCGTGACAAAACCTGTCATGTTTATATGGGTACTGGGGTTTGCCCATTTTATGGAAAAAATAAGCTATTATGAAAATATTTGAGCTTTTGTCATTTTTTTCATTTTGTTGCATGCTTGGAAGTAGCGCGCACGATCACTCAGGGTTATACCACTTCATTAGGATATCGTAGGGTACAGTGGCAACTTTTGGTCAAATAGTTGCATGTTCAGTACATGTCATGTTAGAATATACGGCACTTTATGTGAAGTACATTAAAATCGCTGTTCGAAGTAAGCACGTAGAAGGAAAAATGAAGCATTTTAACGGAAAAGTTCTAATCTTGCATGAAACAAGTAACCACTAAAACAAATGGAGACAGACCACCTTGGAAAGTAGGCCTACGAGGCGCGCTGTGACTGGATCAGACCAGTTCTGGATGGTTCCGACCACGCGCGCGCGTGCAGCAGTGCTGTTGTACACCATACCAGTGATGAGTTCGCGACACGCGACTCCCTTGACTGCCTAAGAAGGACGAAATGCATGCGGTATCTCAAAGTAGATCTCTTTTAAATATCCTATGTTCACCGTAATGTGAAAGATATGTAAATTGACAATTCTCTGCAGAAAATTGTTGAATTTGGGGCGAGAAATCTTACTTTAAGGTAAAGTCGGTGAAATTAATACTCTTGGGTTATTCCACTTCGGGGGAGATATAAAGAGATTGAAAAATTTTACTGGGTATAAATTGTTCTTGATGATCACGTGCACTTAAAGATCAAATATTTTTTATGTAATTTTTAGTTGCAAAGAGCTCCAAAAGACGCACATAGTAAGAGACTTGTAACCATTGTATGTTTATTTAACACTTGTTGTAGAATACCCTACCCCCAAATTCTGCAGCGATAGAACAGTTGTCCCCCTGGTTCTTTCATTGCGGATAGCAACAAGTGACTTATAGATCGCGCGTCCTCCAAGTATCATTTCACAAGCCAATGGGAATGCTTGACCCCCGGGGAGCCGTAAAGAAGGCGCGCGCGTAAGCCCCGCTAAAGGTGTTCTTTAACCTGCACACGCGTAAACCGTCGCGTTGGCTAGGTCTGTGTACTTTTGCAATCCGCGCGTCCGGAAGCTCTCCGATTTACTTGCGTACGCGTCGTCTGCAACTCTTATATCGTCTGCGTTGCATATGAAGCTGTGTTCATACACAGGAGCCGCAATTTTAGAGCTCTGCTGTAGTATTTCTCTTTAAAATTGCAGTTTCCTTTCTTAATTAAAGTTTGAAAATGGAAAACTCACAAAAAAGAAAGGGTGTGTACAAGCGCTATTTGTTTAGTGCAGAAGACCATGGAGTCCCACTGAATACAAAGAAGAGGTGGCTCGAAAAATGTCGCCAGGCGTTTCATGCAACAGACGAGGTATGCATACTTATTATATAGGCCTAGGGCCTAGGTGTCCACCTTAGCCATCACCAGTAACGTTAAACATTTGTATCCACTAATACCAGGTACTACAGTCAGTCGAGGATTAGGCCTAACGTTAGGTCCATAAGTTAAGTTAGACCTTATGCCATCTAACTTGAACAGTGCATTGTGGGAAGGATTATTCCATTTAATTCTGTTACAATTCATGATTATGACCAATGGGCTTCGCCGTCAGAAAACAATTTAGCCTACCCTAGGCCTACTTCTGTTTTACTGGTAGACTAGCCTAGGCCTACATGGAATCATCCTCCACAGCTTTAGCGTAGCCATAACCTAATTGAGTCATGGGGAGGGGGGGGGGGGTTGAGGTATGAGCGCGACACAAGGGAAAGGTTTTATCAAGGTTGGGTCATGTAGGTTTCAAGTGGGTTGGTTAAGTGTCACAGTGTTGTCCTTTAGTGGACCTATAGTCAAAAAAAATTATAACCAGGCCAAACTATCATTCGTTCGCTTTATTTTGATATAAAACATGCTTTAGTTAGTTAAATCAAGGAAGTAATGATAGTGGCGGGTTGATTGAAGTTGGGCTCTATTGTCACAACTTCGTGTTGTTTCATGCCCCTAAGTTTCGCGCACAATAAATTTTAGTGATGGGGTCCTTTGTGAAAGTAAAATCAGATACTACATTTGTCAGACGTTGCCAAAAATGCTGTTTTGGTAATTTCTCAGTCTTTAAATGAGTTAAAACTGATGAAAACTTGGGTTTTTGTTGAAGAAGTTGATGACTGTTTTCCATTCATTTTAAACTTAAGGCCTGGTGAAATTTGTCTTTGTTTTATCTCCAAAAATAGCAACAAGTAACAGTAAAACATTATTAAACATCGTTTATGCCCAAGAAATAATTTACCAACATCAGTATTATTATAGATGTCACAAGGAAATGATTGGAATGCACAGCATGTTGATTGCACCGGCAACACTACCTCAAATGTAAAGAGAAATACACCCCTTGCCATAATAGCTAAAAAAAGACCTTACATCACTCTGCTTCGCAAAGCTGATACATGTAAACATGCACAACATAGGCCTATCATCAAACTTTTCTGTCGCGATAACATAGTGTGACCAAGGAAACAACACATTTGTGACACTGCCTCCACAGCTTTTCCAAAAAAAATATCGTAGTAGAAAATGAGGTAATATGTTTCAAAATCCTGAACGACCTTAAAGCGATATTGAACTCAAAATGGATTTATTTTGATGAAAAAATACCACGCTTTTCATATTTTAACCATAAGTGGGTAGCCTAGGCCTAACGTTAGCCTAGCCTAGGTTTTTGTATGGTATCCTATATCTGGGGTGCACGATATTTACGGTCATTGACTACTATATACATCATTACAATGGCAACAGCCAATCAAGAAATTTGTTGAACCGTGGAAGTACTACTTATAAAGTAGCCTTGCCTAAGTAAGTGCGTTTGTTTGGAAGGGTGCTATGCTTTGTTATGCCAGCTCACGATCAGAAGGCCTAGGCTATGCTTGAGCACATGGCCTAATGTTAGGGTGGCCTTAACATGGGGCTACGATCAGCTAGGACCAAGGCCTAGCCTACTATGCTACAGTAGGCGGTTTCTGTCAACTCAACCCCTGGGACAACTCGACCACGGTCATCTCGGCCCCCGGACATCTCGGCCCCAAGCCACCGAGACATCTAGGCCCCTGGACATCTTGGCCCCTCAGACAACTCAGCCGCTAAGACAACTAGGCTACCATTGTTTGTTTTTTGAAGTGATTGACTCACGATTTCTTAAGCATTGCTGCTTGTACTTCCACCTTTATTTCAAGATGTATTTTCTACAGGTTACTCGATCCAAACCACACCAAAATATAGCACAAGCAAGAAGACATAGGCCTATTACAAAATGTTACTGTCAAGTTTCATTGATTTTATAGATGTTTTCATTTTTTATGGTTATGAAGTTTGTTAAGTGATCTACTCATGATAAGCATTTTGTATAAGTAATTTGAACAGTGAATAAATTAAACTAGTACTGATTTATTTTTTTCTGTTTTAACTTACTTTTCATTAGGATGTAGGTAATAATAATCCAGCTAGTGATCAGGCTAGCTCTGAGGATGAGAGTTCATCACAGCCTTGTTCCGACACAAGTTCGGATTGTAAATCAGAGGTGAGTGTGTTGTCATTCATTCATCCTTCATTCATTCTGTCACTTACGGTATCTACCTTTTTACTCGAGAGCAGGGTTAGCGCTGAGCTTCAAATTTAGTGGGTCCCAGCCTAGGTTTTTGGACCCCTTTAAAGTCTGAAACATTAAATTTAATGGGTTCACCAGGAATTTTAAAGGGTCCGATTTTCCCGCCATCTATTTTTTCTCAAGTTCAACCCTCTTTTCCCCTGTTGGTACTTGAGCTAAAAATACCCGGGAACTGAGATCCAGGTCATCCCTAAAAATTTTTTAATGTGAAGTGTGCCGTGTGCCGTGTGCAATTTACAGGGCAGATGACATCATTCCCCCCCCCCCCCCCCAACGAGTAGCGGTACTCTATTTGTTCACATTTAGGGGATAAACGCGAGGGTGTCCAGTCTTAAATGTGATTTAAGACCGACGATGACGTCATCATAGAGGCTGAGCAGACCGAGGCGAATGGTAACTCTGAAGGCTAGGGTATCAACTTGACACAGTGTACAGTGTCTCAGTGTTACTGTTTAGCTTGCTAACATGTACTTGGCTACCTGTATGACATTACAGTAGGCCTACATGTGCTGTGCAAAACTATGGGGTGAATATGGCATGTTGCTATTGCAACCTAGCATGGGCTTAAAATATTGTACAGTGTACACAGTAAGTATAGTGATCACATTCAATTCAATTCTCCTTACTTCTTGAAAACCATTCGAGAATGTTCTCGAATGGTGTTCAGCCAATCAGAATGCAGGAAATCAATACAAGTATTTATGAATTAATCATAAACTTTAGGCAACAGTTCACCTTTGACCTTGTCTATGATGCATTATGCCCCAGATGTCTGTTATTTTTTTTTATTTAGAGGTCAAATGTTAAAGACTATAACCTTGCAAACAAGCTACACTATTCTAGAAGCATTTAGTTTCCCTTTAAAAAATGTTGAGATTTTTAACTTGACATTTTTCATTTTGCCCTCTTCCTCCATATGACAGATTTTTGGTATTGACTCTTTGTCCACCCACATCCCTCATGAGCGCATTAACACCACCCCATCAGACATCTCATCAGCCAGAATAAGCCACAGCCCACATGTGAGTATGATGTTGGTTACAGCTTGCAAATTGTGAGGGGTGTTTGTATTTTCTGAAGTGACACAAAAAAGGTGTGTCAATTAGCTCAAAATCCACAGGGGTTTTACATGTTTCTGCCATTTGATTTTGCAAGATTTGCATGAAAACCTGTGCGTTCCTCTGAAATTGGCATAGGTTTGTCAGTTGTCTCTTTTGCTGTAGGTTTTCCACCGTTTGACTGACAAAATATGTGGCAATTAAAACTAATATTAACAAAGAAATTGAGTCAAATTTTGAAGCTTCAAAATGAAGACGAGAAAGCCTGTGTCAAACCTGTATCAAGAAGGTTCCAAAAACACAGGTTTGCCACCCAGGAATGTGTGTTTCCCTTTGTTTTTCACAGGTGATCACGAATGGTAACTGACACAGGTTGACACACTCTTTTTTGTAAGGGTAAAAGATTAGTTGTCCCAGGGACAAGTTGTTAAAAAAAAATCAGGAATTTTCTGGGGCAATTAGACAACAACAAATCCTGAGCCCCAATAAAAAGTGCAATTGTAGTTCCCCTTTTAGCTTAGACTAGGGTACATATGGTACAGAAATTCAGGTTTGAAGTCCCAAGATGTGCCCTAGGGTCTATTTGGTGGCAATAATATTGCAAATTAACTAAAGAAACAGTCTAGAACCAAATTTATGTTGAATGTTTTAAAGGCCCAGTTCTCTCACCACAATCAGTACCAATTCTCCTAACCTTCTTGCTTAAGCACCTCCCAAAATTGTCTGAAATTTATCCACATCCAGACACAATCTCAGTTTATTGCTTCAGGGTGATTTATAGAAAGCTCAATGTGTATTATCAAAACACTCTAATTAAGCTGTCAAACAAGGAGCTGAGCCAAGTGAGAATTTTGGTAAACCCCTTCTGGAATTGCTGTTTGGGGTGAGAGGCTTGGTCCTTTAAAGAGGGGGCATTCTGGTGAAAGTTTCATTCATTTCTAATGTTCTGTTCCCAAGATATTGGCAATTGAAAGTGACACATTTTATGTCAAAAATGAACTTGAAGCAGGCAGGTGTGAGGTCATGAATTCACATTGTTGACCAATGATTTGTTTTTTAGTGTGAGGATGGTTCCTATTTTGTCGGTGGAAATCAAAGGTCATCTGGGGTTACCAGGGGGCAAACTCTGAACACATTGTAAAAACCAAATTTCAAGATAGGAAACTGAGGTTGGGGTCATATTCATTATGTGAATGTGCTCTGAGCAGAAGATTGCCCCCATTGTTTTTGGTGGGATCAAATATCATCTGGGGTAAAACTCTGAAAAACCTTTTTAGCACTTCTCAAGGTTGCATGTACTGGGTATATTTTGATACAATATTTTCTTCAAAACAATGCATTCAGCAAAAATTTTGTCAATGAAGTCAGATTCTATGGAAGATTTACACCTTTCTTGATGTAAATTTTGTCAAGTTCGAGTTTAATGAAGATTTTAACTAGAAGGGGAAAATTAGACATAAGATCACAATACCTGTGCACCTGTTGAATTAGATTTATGACTCTATAGTTAGACTGTATGACTTTGTGTTCTGTGGGATCAACCTCTCATGATTCTGTATTGTGGTTCTTAAAAAAGTAAAGTCAGAGATCTGCTAATGGTGCACAACTGCTGTTTTAACACAGAATGGCTTTTAGTTTTCATGTTCATGTAGGATTTCAGTTTCAATGTTGGAAATTACTCAGGCCATACTGAAGAGGACAACACATCCCATGGCCACTCTGACTGTAGTCAAGATGCTCAGGTAAGTGATATAATAATAAGGGGATAAATGCGAGGGTGCCCGGTCTTAAATGTGATTTAAGACCGACGATGACGTCATCATAGAGGCTGAGCGGACCTAGGCGATAGCCGAGGCCCTTGCCTCTGTGATGACGGCATGGGAGGTCTTAAATCCCATTTAAGACCGGAGCACCCTGCTTTTATCTCCATTCATAAATACTTTTAGAAAAATGGGTGAAAAACATGAAAAAATTAAAAAAATTGGTCAAATTTTGGAGATCAAGTTTTAATTCTCCTCAGTTTTTTAGCCCCCATTGTGACGTATCGATATCTTGAACTTGAATTGATGCTAGCAAGACGTACATTCTGAACTGCATGTCGCGACCGATACGCTCAGTATCATCTTTACTTTCCTTCATTTTCGAGAACTATATCGGCTATTTTACAAGCAAATGTTGTTAACAACAGTGCCAGTCATTGCAGCTCCGCAGTGCATGCAGTTCTAGCCTAGGGCCTGACTTGTTAGGCCTATAAAACAGAATGTGATTGTGATCAAAATACCCATTTCAATGTTGGGAGCAATGATTCCTAAGCCTAGGCTAACCTATGTCTTTATCACTGCCAGTTATTATTCTTTGGAATGGTTACTCTGAAGACTAGGGTATCAACTTGATACAGTGTACAGTGTCTCAGTGTTACTCCTTATCTTGTAAACCTGTACTTGGCATACTGTATGACATTACAGTAGGCCTATGTATGTGCTGTGTAAAACTATGGGGTGAATATGGCATGTTGCTATGGAAACCTAGCATGGGCTTAAAATATTGTACACAGTAAGTATAGTGATCACATTCAATCCAATTGGCCTTGAAAACCATTCGAGACCTTTTTCGAATGCCATTTGAGACCGGTCTCGAATGGTTTTCAGCCAATCAGAATGCAGGAAATCAATACAAGTATTTATGAATGTAGTATGGAGTATAATTGAGATTTGTTTCAGGTTTTTAAAAGCCTGGCACAAAAAAAAAGTATTAAATTAAAAAGTATTAAATAAACACCGGATGACCAGAAATTATTATTTACCCCAAAATCATAACTCTTTCTGGTGTGTATAACTGAGGAGGACAGTTGAGGCAAAAGTCACAAGCTTAATTTTTCAAGAATAACTAACATCAAATAAGAACACATAACTATTATTACTGCATGCTGAAGTAGTATTAAACCGAGTGACTGAAAGATGTATGGAAATTCTTGGCATTCTTTGAAAATGATACAACTTAAACTGTATCACAGAAAATGGTTAGTGGAAAATTATTCTGTGAAATTGTTTAGAGGTTCTGATGTATCACATATTTCCTGGTTTTATAGGATGTCACTGGCAGTTTTGAAGATGATGATACATCCTCTGTGCACTCTGACCACAGTCATGATTCACAGGTAAATATACATGTGTAGCAAAAAATATGTCAATTAATGTAAGTTTTAATGACTTAATAGTAATATTATCATTGTCTTATGGAACTGTCAGTAATGCAGTCAACCATAGCCTTTGAAATGATGTCATAAAGTGTTACTGCATACACATGTGGACTTGTCTAAGTGGTTTGGTATGGACCGATTTTGCAAGAAAGTTGCTACACTCTTCAATGAGTGTAAACTTTAATCTTTTCAAATTTGACATAAAATTCCAAGACTTACAGTTCTCAAAACTTGGTACAGGGTGATTTTGATGGTCATAGCTTGTCTGTGGTCAAACACAGGAAAGTCTGTAACATCATATCTCAAGTTGAAGAGCTTGGAAAGATTTGGGAATACTTGATGTGTGGATTTGCTACTGTTGAAAGGACCCTGTCAACCTGAAGAAACATTCTCCAAGCATAGTATCTACATGGAAAGAACACTATGAATATCATAAGCACTGTCAGTGCTTCATTGGTTTCCTGAAGGGAATACCTTTGTTGTTGTGTATTGTAGTGTTGGCATATGCTATGGTTCTTTGACTTCCTTAACATTGGCATTGATACCTATTGGTACTACTAACTTATTGAAGAACTACACAGAACTATTGTTCACTGTCTGAAGCCAAAACAGTGTTCCAGTGAAATTAGTTTTGATGACTCAAACCAGGCGAGACAATTTTAAAGGTGACAAAATGTCTTTCACTTTTTGATTCCTTGCCATAGGCAGGCAAGGAATCTATGCGATGGTGATGTCGTGTGTGTGTGTGTGTGTGTGTGTGTGTGTGTGTGTGGCTTGTAAACACAATATCTCCAGATAAGAGTAACAGATACTTTTCATATTTGGTATATAGATTTGTCATGTTGAGAGAAAGAAGCCTATTGTTTTTGGTAGAGGTCAAAGGTCATTTGAGGTCAC
Source organism: Holothuria scabra (assembly GCA_037179385.1). Lineage (NCBI taxonomy): Eukaryota > Metazoa > Echinodermata > Holothuroidea > Aspidochirotida > Holothuriidae > Holothuria > Holothuria scabra. The sequence continues at coordinate 21,093,726 of CM074183.1, read as the reverse complement.
CAGGGGTAAAATTGTGAAAATTCTGTGCCTAAAATGTAAAGAAAAATCTATCAAGCACTGTCAATTTGAAAGCAGGTAAGGTATTTGATGGCAAGGAATCACTAAGCCTTTTGGCTTTCTGGTTACAAATAGTAGTATAGTAGTTTGGGAATTATAAAAAGAATCCAAAAGTATTTTTATCTCAATACATAACATGTATTGAGATTTTGTCACAGTAGCCGGTTTCTAGCTGTAGCTAAAATTCTTTTCAGCATGGCCATGTTTGGTAGGTCTTACATTTTTATCATAATATCTTGTTGAGCATAAATACAGTCAGAATTTTAACTTGATAGTCTGATAGGTTGATAGCTTAGTTATTTTTCTCTGAAAATTGGTCAAAAAGTTGTGTTTATGCACCTTTTTTCCCATAGTGCAATTGCGGGTATTTAGTCTGCTATTTTGTCTTTGGCTTCAAGCCTCTGCTTAATCAAGCATAAGGTAACTGTTAAGATGATCTTGTCTGGTCTGACCAAGATGTTTGCCCAGCCATTGTCTTGTATTGGAGAAGTTCATTTACAGTTGATTGAGCTTCTAAACAGGATGTTTCAGTACCCCCCAACCTTCCTCAAAAGTTGTACTTTTCACCAACAGGTTTCAATGAGAAGATAAGATATAGGAGGTGGTGTTAGGAAAACTAGGAAGGAAAGTAGTAGTAGTAGTAGGACAAGTAGTTTTGTTGGAACTCTTTTATGAGACTGATCTCCATCTGGCTGGATAATTGCTTGTGCTTTTTAGTTTGCGTATGCTGCAATGATTACTTTTTTTAGTGTAACAGTATCTTTATTGAATTTTTCGTTTTAACATTTGATAACCAGTTCAATTTTTTTGCATAAAATGTACAGTAACAGGATATTATAAATCTCTGCTATAAATATTTGAATGACCACAGTGCACTACAATAACTTAACCAACCTCTACTCTCTGTATTTGTCTCTGTATGTGTGGGAAATTTGTTTCATATTTCATTTTGATGCATAATACTGTATCTGATGACCAAAAGGATGTTTGCTTGTTTGCATTGCATCATGAAAAACTTAAACACATAATTCCACTGCTTCATGATTACCATTGATCACACATAAAAGTATTGAGATTCTGCAGCATAGCTGCGCTAGTTAGTATTCACAATGTATTTCATGTAGCCAGATTTTTGTTGTATATTTAAATCTTTGAGGAAAGTTAACTTTGAATGTGTGAAATATTTTGCCTCCATTGAAATGTATCAAACCTTTTAATGTGAAACTTTTAATTACGTAATAGGTTTCTATTTGTGTTAATGTGGTGATGGCAGTGATGGAAATAAGCATTTCAACTTGTGCAGCAGACTAGTAGCAGTAGTACTACACAATTTTAAAATTATGTTACAATTGACCACAGTTTGCATGAATTTCAAAATTGTGTTAAATTTGGCCTCAGATTGCATGGCACTTTTGCTGAAGGTAAGGGCTTCAAAAGGAAGTAATGAGGCACAGTCTCATTCTCATTGTATGTGGTTGATTTAAATGAGGATGACATTGAATAATAATTAATAAAAGCACCCCTTCAATATATTTAAACTGGATTTGGCCTTGAAACCTTTTAGGAAGACAGAGCACCTACCACTACACTCCTTTACTTCTAGAAAAGTGTGATTCATAGCACACCTGGAACATCTGGTCAGTGAAACATTTGAAATAGTTACAGATTCTCATGTATTTTTCTCCGGTAGTATGTGACTCATGAACGTGGTTCTAGCACCTGTGGAGACTCTTCATCCAATGGTCACTCAGACTCCAGCCAAGATGCACAGGTAAACATGTAAAAATTAAAAAGGAGCAACTGTGTGTCCTTTATACGAACACCAGATAAACAGTTCCAAGTTCTGTAGAAAAAGCAGTGTCAGCACTTACAATCTGTTTTCTTCAATAAAAGAGAAGTAACTTGGAAAATGTTCTATGCAATGAGCACTAATTAGTACTTTGTGTAATGACTGACAAATTTTTGTACTCAATTGTGCTTGCAAAAGTGCAGCTTTGGAGCCTCGTATTCAAGCTCCACAAATCAAATCATTTGTATACACATTTTGTTTTGTCAGACAACAATCAAGGCCTCCTACAGTATGTACAACATGTTCATGAAATACGAACAAACTGCAGAAATTCTTTCTGTCTGTGTTTCCTAAAATAATGTTGAACTGCTGCAATCTATTTGTGATTCATGTTTGGAAAGTGAGAAAAACAAAAGGATTACATAAATTTACATCGCTTTGTGGTAGTTTTGCTGGTGTGTCATGCTAAAAGAAGGTTGTAAGGTCACATTAATGGGTAGTAGATTTGTTTTTCTTTAAAAATTAACCAGTTTTCTCCTCAGCAACCTCTTATTATCAAAGTGTGATTGTATAAGTGGTTTGAGAACTTGACAAACTTTGCATCTCCCATGGAGAGGTTGTGCTGTTATGTACTTATAGATCAGCAAAACAGTCTGCAAAAACAAAGGGAAACAACACCTTCCTTGTCATTGAGAAAGTGATACAACCTGTGATGCTTTCAAAGTCGCTCTAAATCGCAAATCTAGTGACTTTATTTGCAGATATCTTAAGAAATACATTTGAACAGAGGTTTCACCATAATCAAGATTTGGTTCCCCTTTCACATATGAGACTTCAACTTTTGTTTGATGGAATGGTTACCCAGGAATTCATGGTCATACTTATACTAAAACTTGACATATAGCCTCTATTTCAAAGTCTAAAAAAACTATTGTTAGTTTTGATGATAAATCTTCCAAAAATGATTTAAGAGTTTGTGGCTGAAATGATACAAATTCCATTTAATTAATTTTAAAAAATTGCATAGTTTTTGCAACTTAAATAAGAATTTCTCCTAGATGACAAATCTCTGTTCATCAGCTCAAATCCTCAATGATCTTACTGCCATTGATTTCATTCATTGTTTGTATTTTTTTAAGAAGTTGATTAATGACTTTAGGTGTATTCATCTCTCATAGTTGTAATGTTAGTATTATGTTACTAACTTGGCTTTTTTTCTGATTTTTTGTTGTTTTTTTTTTTTTTTTGGTTTTAGGGAAAGTTCTTTGGAATGTGTCAAGGTGGATTAAAATTGAAATTGTATGATGAGGAAGTAAAAAGATTAATTTTGGGAACTTTGTAGTTAAGTAATGGAGATGAAAGTTAAAGAAGTGGCCCATATTAAAAACACACAAAGTGTTAAGTTATTCATACAACTTTTTTTTTATCTCTTTCTAGCATCAATTTTTCAGTAGTGATGATGACCAGACAATATCATCTACATCACTTGTGACGAAAGGTCAGCTCCTGCTGCTAGTAATGGCCTTTGTAATTAAACATCAGCTGACAGGAACCTGCCTGGAAGACGTACTATCTCTTCTTAATCTTCTCGTTCCTGGCAGCATTTTAATCACTAAGTATCTTTTTAACAAACAGTTCAGTAGCATAACTAAAATAGTTCAAAAACATTTTTATTGCAGTGATTGCTCTTTATATCTAGGTGTTCAGCCATTGCTTGATGACTGTCCTGGTTGTAATGCCCCTTTCAGTGTAAAGAAAAATGAAAGGGTTGGTTCTTTCTTCCTGTATGTACCAGTTGCAGATCAGCTTAGGTCCTTTTTGCAAAAGCAAGGAATGTCTGACTTTTTTATCAGGACCGAACACATGTTGAAAATTACCAGGACATTCATCAAGGTATTAAATATAAAGACATGTTTCACCAACAGTCTAGATTTGATCTTTCTTTAATGTTTAATTGTGATGGAGTGCCATTATTTAAGTCTTCAAAAACCTCTATTTGGCCTATTCAAATAATGGTTAATGAACTTCCTAAAGACAAACGTTCCAAACATGTTATTCTGTGTGGTATTTGGGTGGGGGATTCAAAGCCAAAAATTGACACATTTTTTCGTCCTTTGGTAGATGAATTAAAGAAATTGGGGAGTGAAGGCTTTGAATGGGAAGATGATCAGGGGGTTCACCAAAGCAAAGTTTTTTCAGCTGTATTTTCATGTGATGCTGTAGCAAGGTGTTTGTTGCAAAATTTTCATCAGTACAATGGTTCATTTGGTTGTGGAACATGTTTTCATGAAGGAGAAACTGTTGAAAAGGGTATGGGGTTTACAAGGGTATATCCTGTGAGGGGGGTGGTGGAATGTCGCACAGCCCAAAATACTTTGGAAAGAGTAAGAGATGCTGTGAGACTAAACACTGTTGTACAAGGAGTGAAAGGTCCTTCAATTCTTTCTTTACTTCCAAAGTTTAACTTAATAGATGGCTTTGTGCCAGAGTATATGCATTCTGTTATTTTAGGTGTTGTCAGACAGTTTACTAAGTTATGGCTTGATTCTGAAAATCATGAAAAACCTTTTTACATTGGAAAATTCACATCTACACTTTCGAAACTTTTGCAGGAAATTAAACCTTGCAGTGAAGGTGATAGACTACCACGTTGCATTTCTGAGAGAAAGTTTTGGAAAGCAACAGAGTGGCGTATTTTTTTATTCTATTCACCTATATTATTGGTTGGAATTTTACCAAATCTTTATTTGTCTCATTGGTGGCTTTTGGTTTTTGCAGTAAACAACTTAACTTCATCAAGCATATCATCATTAATGATAAATGAAAGCAGGGCAGCTCTTGTGAAATTTGTAATTAAAATTGAAAGCCTGTATGGATTGGAACATATTTCATATAACGTTCATCAATTAACTCATCTTGCACAGTATGTAACAAATTGGGGCCCGCTGTGGGCAACCTCAGCGTTTGCCTTTGAAAATAATAACCAGTTACTGAAAAACTCTTATCATGGAACAAAAGGTATAGCATCTCAAATTGTTAAAAATTCATTAATATGGAGTGAGCTTGATTCATTGTCTGAACTTTGTATTTCCTCCGCAGCAGAGAGTGTACAGTCATTTTACAATAAATTATCTCTTAGGGGCTGCAAATTTATACGTAATGCCTACTATGTGTGTGAAAGTTGCACAGGACTGGGAAATCCAACTGTAAGGTTTTTACATGATTGGGAAAAGGCTGTCTTGTGTGAAGTTACGTCTCTTAATTTCTTAAACTCAAAGGTATACTGTTTCAATCGTTTTGTACTAATGAAGAAGCTGATTCATTCACAGGAATATAGCACCAATGTCAGACAAAATGACTCTGTTTTGTCACTTTCCAATGGAAAGTTTCTTGCAGTTCATAACTTAGTTATTGTTAAGGAATCATTCCAGAACCCAGCTGATGTAGGTACTCCTTTCATTCTGGGGCAGGAACTGAAACCAACAAACTTTTCTGTTCGTGATGCTGATGTCAATACTAATCTAGCTAGGTCTTACAGGAAAGTAGTATTTTCTGATGCATTGGTTTGTAGACCAGTTGAATTCAAATGTAAGTGCTTAATTATACCACATGAAAGAGGGAACTTTATCTTGGAGTGGCCAGGAAATGATTTGTCTGATTAAGTCTGTCGCAAAGCATTTTTTGGTTACTCGATGATAAGAAAAACCTATTCAGTCATGATGTTGTGTATTTGTGTGCATGTGTTTGTGACACTTTGCTTGTTAGTAAGATATTGCAAGAAGGAAATTTCTAACAGTTGTCAAATCCTGTACATAGATTCCCTAGATGCCACATATTGAGAGGAAAAACTCTATTGTTTTTGATGGATGTCTTAGGTCATCTGGGGTCACCAGGGGTTAAAATCTGATACCTTGTTAGCATGATATCTCAAGGTAGGAAATTTGGATAAATTTCATACTTTGAATGTAGATGCATTTTGGTTTAGAAGAACCCCTTTGTTTTTTGGTTCCGTGTGTAACAAAGGTACCTCTGCAGTCACCTTGGCGTATGTGTGTGTATGTGACGGAGTGGAATGCGAGGTATGTGGTGCGATAACTTGATAACCAAGTGATCAATTTTTTTTTCAAACTTGGTATGTATGTAGATGTTGTTGAGTAGATGTGCCCTTTAGTAGATTACCAGAGGCCAAAAAGTGAATTTCTGTTAGTAGCTGTAACTTGGTATCAGTTGCTCAAACAGTGACATAATTTTAGGATAAGTTAGATTGGTAGGTGAAAATGTTGGTTCATTTACCAAAATAATTGGAAAGGGTCAAAAGGTCAAAAAGTAATGTTTTATTGATATCTCGCCACTGAAACATTTCAGAGAGGTGGTGTGATGGAAATTTGTGTTTGTCTAAGTGAAATGCACATGATGACTCACATTGATCTCACTTGACCTCATTTGAACTTTGTGACTTTTTTGTGACGTCTAGATTCCTCTTGATGAGACAAACCAAAAAGGCACTTACACTACCCTCCTACGATGTTCCTAACTTGAGTTACTGACAGGCTAGTTAGTGTGTAGGTCATGTATTGGAATGCCAGGTATGTGGTGCAATACCTCAATAACCAAGAAACATAGGGGGATGGCATAAAGTGCTCGTGTTGACCTACTTTGACCTTATTTGACCTTTTGACCATTGTGACTTTTTGTGGGGCCTGAATTTGTCTTGTTGAGATGAACAAAAACGGCAATTATACTACCATCCTATGTTTCTTACTTGAGTCATTGTCATTTCAGTGGAAAGTTTGTGGTGTGTGTATGTGTGCGTGTTATATGCTTTGAATGCCATGCTTAGAGTATGATAGTTCAATAACCAAATGATATAGGGAGGTCACTCAGGCAGGGATGATTCTTTAGCAAATATATCTGGTTGTCTAGAGGACAATACCTGCATTGGAAATTCGGTTGTCCTCCCCAAAACTTGGTTGTCCCCCATGGCAAATGCAAAATGTGTTTGCAAGCTATAACAGTACTTCTTAGTGATACGAAAGAAAAATGAAGACAACTGCTGTAAGCTGTGGTACTGTAGCAACTTAAGACTCTAGAGAAAAAGCAAAAGAGGCTCATTTGGATGCTTTCATGCCTTATGACAACACATGTCACGAAGACTATTTGGGTGGATACATCTTTGTTCAATTGGTATAAAAATCCAGCTGAAGTTTAATGCCTTTAGACAAATGCAATGTATAAAAGAAACGAATTATAACCCCCTCTCAGTCTAAAAGCAGTTCATATTTGGTATGTGGATGCATTATAGCCAGTAGATGGCCCCTATCGTTTTTGGCGGAGGTCAAAGGTCATCTGGGGTCACCAGGGGTCAAAGTCTGAAAATCTTGTTAACACGATATCTCAAGGTAGGAAGCTTGGATAGATTTCATATTTGGGGTATGTTGATGCGTTATGGTCAGGAGATGGTCCGTATTGTTTTTGGTGGAGGTCAAAGGTCATCTGTGGTCACCAGTTGTCAAAGTCTGAAAATCTTGTTAACATGATATCTCTAGATGGGAAACTTGGATAGATTTTATATTTGGTATGTAGATGCGTATGGGTCAGGGGATGATCTGTAATGTTTTTGGCGGAGGTCGAAGGTCTCCTGGGGTCAAAGTCAAATCTTGTTAACACGACATCTCAAGATAGGAAGCTTGGATAAATTTCATATTTGGTATGTGGATGCGTTCTGGTCAGGAAGTGATTCCTTTTGTTTGTGGCAGAGGTCAAAGGTCATGTGGGGTCACCAGGGGTCAAATTGGCTGATGGGATATATACAGCCTTTTTGACAAAAACTCCTTTTACATGAAGTTTTTGAGTATATAAACTAGTGATTTTGAAAGCTGCTGTAGAGTATTCCAGAAGTTAAAAAATGTCTTAAAAAATTGTGGGACTGCCCACTAGAGACACTAAAATCGGTCTGTCATTAAGGAACCAGTCACAGTGTGTAGCGTTCAGACCAAACGATAAATTCAAAATAGGGGTCTCCGCAACTGTAGCCTTCGCAGTAGGCATTGAATGCTTACTAGCATTCATTGTTGTTTCTGGGAACTGTGACTTAATTGCCTTAGGTTTTGAAAGTATAAAGTTATTCGATTAAAGTTCATCTTACAACAGCACAGAGAGGTACAGTAACTTTTAATAAACAAGTTAAATTTGTTGGTCAAGTGAATTCTGTCTGTTATTAATACCAGAAAATCTGCAGTGAAACCAACTTTGTTCACTGCCTGTTGTGTACATTGGGGATGATCTGATTTTAAAAGGGGCAGGGGTGTATAGTCAGTAGCAGTATCTATTTTAAATGGAGCCCCACCAAAATACTGGCCAAAATTACCACACAAGGTCACTAAATGGCCATTTCCAGGCTGTGCAACATGACGCTATGACAACTGTCAAAGCGTATGTAAGTATGTTGTAAACAGGTCTTCCTGAAAACTCAAAACTCTAGAACAAGGGAAAGATGTTCTGTCGCCTTCAAAAAGAGAAAACATTAAGTTTCTGATTGGAGTTAGAAGAATGACATTAAGTGAATATCATCAATTTTTTATATTTGTATAACCTTCATTTTCATACTAACTTTGACTGTTTTCAAGGCCAAGTGTTGGGGTCTATAAACATATTTTGAGCTCCTTGTGGACACTAATCGGTCTCATCACAGCTGTATTATGAATGACTTGTATACACTGTTATAGTAATTACTTACACTGTGAATGAGGAAATGTTCTATGTTGCATTTTAGGCATGAAATTTTGTAAGCCTTTAGTTATCTGTTCAAAGAGAGCAGACAGGTTGTGTGAACCTGTCTGAATTTTGAACTTTCATTAAAATAGAATAAAATGAGGATGAGAACATGATACCCTCCTGTCTAATGCCTATGAAATGCAAACTGGCAGTGAAAACCTTATGTTACAGTTGAAATGTGGTAATCTACATTGCAGAAATCAGGATTAATTACCAAGCAACCTCCCACATATCCAGAACTGAGAATTTTTGAATTACAAGCCCAAGTCATATAAATTCCAACAATCTAGAGCTTCTAGGCATGCACCTTACTCCCCTTTATAGTTGTCCACATATAGAAGATGCAAACTCAACTTATGACCTATTGTAGAGTGTGCTTCTTTGAAATGTAGGCATTGCAGGGATGTAGGGGCCAGTCTTGGTCAGTTATAAACCCTAAGCCTCGCATACCTCCTAGATAATTAAAATCTTAGCTGAAAGATGACTATGCTTAAAATGTACATTATTGAAGTTGCAGGTACAATTGCAAAAATGCAAAATGTTACACATTAACCTGCACATTAATTATATACAGTAGAATGGTTACAGTGTGCAGATAGCCTATCAAGGCCGACAATGGATGAAATGTAAATGCAGTGATGTGGCGTGAAAAACTTGCAGACTTCAACACATCCCTTGTCTGGCAGTCCAGGATAAGTGAAAAACACGTGCATTCCACAAAACTTACCTGGTTTAGGAGTCTATGAGCTCCGATACTTACCTCCTATTTACATCTGTATTCCCCTAATTGCCTACAATTAACGCCTTGGCAAACTTTTTAACACCGGTGTGCCCCCAAATGGGGGCGCTATGTCTATACTCGCTCCAATTCCTTTCTTATTTGCCCATCTGGAAGTCTGAACCACTGAAAAATACTGAGAAGCATGAGTGCAAGTTAGTAGGTTAATGCCATACATATATGTGCAAAATAACATCAACTAAAACATCAAGAATCAAAAGGGAGATTCTCACCTTGATAAGACTGCCCGAGTCTCCAGCATCAACTGCAACTGTGTCTAGGAAGGATGATGGTGATTACTGACCGAGCCTGCTTTGAGCCTTGGTGCACATCTGAACCTACTGTACATACTTGTGATAGCCACCATTAGTGAGTTAGTAGTGAGTAGCTTGTGCTCGGACAAAAAATGCTTCTTGTACCAGTGGTCCGTCCTCCAGAGCGGGGATGGGAGGTGGGAACATAGGAGGTAAGTATCGGAGCTCATAGACTCCTAAACTAGGTAAGTTTTGTGGAGTCTATGTCGCTCCTCTCTTACCTCCTATTTACATCTGTACTCAGAGTAGCACCGCGTGAAGGTGGGCGGCGAGAAGGACCCTGCAGAACCGATCTTGCAAACGAACCCTCGAACGAAACAACGTCAGTCAAATAACTAGCCACAAAGGTGGAGGGAGACTTCCAAGCAGCAGCCTTCATAATTTCATCCAATGGAACTCCCCGAAACCATGCACTGGAAGTGGCGTGTGCCCTCATGTCGTGGGCCCTCACTTGGTCCTCTTGAGAAGCATGGGGGGTAATCAGCTTTACCACCCACTTTGAAATTGTATCCTTAGATGCTGGCTGGAAAGGAGACCTGGGTATCAGGAATAGTTTGTCTGAAGTCCTAACAGCCTTTGTTTTCTCGATATACCACTTCAGGGCCCGGACTGGACAGACTAGGCGGTCTTCCCTGATGAAGGAGGTGGTTGCAATGGATGGCAGGAAAATCTCACCCGGAACAAAAGATGGAGACTGGTTCTTTGGGAGGAACTCCGGATCTGGAAGAAGACGAACCCCAGCCGGGTCAAACCTGATGTAGCCCCGTTTCACCGTCAGAGCATGGAGCTCACTGCGTCTCCTAGCTGAGGCTGCAGCAACCAAGAAAAGGGTCTTATGAGTTAGATGTTCCAGGGGAGCATTCTGCATTGGCTCATAAGGAGCTCTGGACAGTGATGCAAGAACGTCGTTGATGGACCATGATGGAGCCAACCGTTTCTTGGGTGGGCGCTCGTTGAACATGCCTCTAAGCAGCTGACCCACTATTGGGTTGGAACCCACTGAGGTGCCATCTGGAAAACCCTTATGAACTGCATTAAGGGCTGATCGATAGTTCCTTATCGTACTAACTTGCTTGCCCTCATGGTATAGAGACATCAGAAACTCTGTGACCTGGTCTACTGTTGTACCCAGGGGATCCAAAGAGTGATCATGAGCCCACTTCTTGTATTTCTCCAGTCTGGAGTCGTAAGTTGCAACTGTGGACGCTCTGCGAGAGTTGGCTGCAATTCGAGCAGTTTCTGCAGGAAGGCCTGCCTCTTGAAGGCGCTTGTGGACAATTTCCATGCTGACAGATGGAGAGCTTCCAGGTTGTGGTGCCACACTTTGCCCTTCTTCTGCGTCAGAAGTCGTCTGGCTAAGGGGAACCTGAACGGAAGATCCACTAACATTGACAGCAACAGTGGAAACCACGGCTAGTTCGGCCAATGAGGTGCAACAAGCAGGAGGTCTCCTTTGCAGTTGTTCAGCTTGAGAAGTACTCGGTTGATTAGGCAAAATGGTGGGAACGCGTATCCGTACAGATTGTCCCACGAGATTGACAGTGCGTCTGTTGCCCACGCCATCGTGTGGAACCTCCTGGAACAGAACGTCAGTAATCGGGCATTGTCGCTGGTCGCAAACAGATCCACTGAAGGTCTGCTGTACAGACTGAACACATGATGTGCCCAAACCTGGCTCAAACACCATTCGTTGTTGTCGAGGAAGCCCCTGGAGAGAGCGTCCGCCATTACATTCTTGCAACCCGCCAGGTGAGTTGCCCGAAGAGTGATGTCCCACCGACGACAAAGATGGAGAAGGTCCCAAGTTCTTACACAGAGATGAGATGACCTCGTCCCTCCTTGTCTGTTTATGTAAGCCACTGCAGTTGTGTTGTCGGAGAAGACAGTGACTAGATGACCTCGCAGAAGTGGGGCCCATGTCCGGACTGCTCTGGAGATGCCTTCCAGTTCCAGGAGATTTATGTGCCAGCATGCCTCCTCCTGAGACCACAGGCCTGCAGTAGTGCGAGCTCCCCAAACAGCCCCCAGCCCTCCAGAGATGCATCTGTGGTAAGGGTTGTTTGTTGCCTGTTCTGGTTGAATGGAATCCCCTTCGCCACATTGTGTGGCCACCTCCACCACACCAGGTGGTGTCTCACTTCCGGGAGCAACGGTACTCTTGTTGACATGGGATCCCGAGACGGCCTGAAATGGCGAAGCAGGTGGATCTGAATTGGTCTCATGTATAAGCGACAATATGGGAGAATGTCTACCAGACTTGCCATTAAACCCAACAGTTGTAACCATTCCCTGGCCCGAAGACTCTTCTTCTTGAGAGACGATGCTACCAGGGACGTCAAGGCTGTCACCCTGTCCTGTGATGGTCGAGCCTCCCCTGTCTTGAAGTTCAGCAAGGCTCCCAGGTAGATTATCTCCTGGCTTGGCTGAAGAGCTGACTTGGCTTTGTTGATTATCCAGCCTAGCTGCTGAAGAAGGGTAAGCACCAGGTTCGTTACCTTGACTGATTCCTCCTTGGAGCCGGCCACTATTAACCAGTCGTCTAGGTAAGCATACACTCTGATTCCTTTGTTGCGGAGGTGTGCTAACACTACCTTGGTCACCCGAGTGAACACTCTCGGGGCCGTGGACAACCCAAAGGGGAGAGCTTGAAAACAGTAATCTACCCCCCGGTACCTGAACGCCAGGTACTTCTGATGCTGTGGGTGGACAGGAATATGGAGATATGCATCTTTCAAATCCAACGAAGTGGCCCACATCCCCTTTTGTAGTGACGGGAGAATCTGACTTAGTGTTTCCATTCTGAAACGTCTTGGAGCTATGTACAGCTTGTTCAGGGGTTTGAGATTCAGAATGGGCCTCCAGGCTGCAGGGTTTTTTGGGGCAAGGAAAAAGGATGACCGATACAGGGTCTGAGTCTGTGAATCTTGCACGACATAAATGGCTTGTTTTTCTAGTAGGCCACGGATTTCGTCTTCCAGTGCTAAGCGCTGGTCTACTTGCTCTGGAACTGGAGTTGCTCTCACTACATTTCCCTTGGGGGGTGGAGATGTGAACTCGATGCGGTAGCCGTGACGAATTACTCCACGTACCCAAGGGTCTGGACCTAGTCTCTCCCAGCTGTGGTAAAACTGGGTTAGCCTCCCCCCCACCGCAGGGAGACTGACGGTGGGGTGGGCATCCCTAGGGGCGCTGGAACTTGGCCCCACCACGAGAACCACCCCGAGACGTCCCTCTGGGCAACTGACGACGGTCAGCCGAAAATGGCTTTCTTGCGCCTCTGAAACTAGACGATCTAGGATGGACAGGTTTACGTGCTGGAGTAGAACCGAATGGAGGAGTGGTTGAAGACCTAGCTGCGGGACGTGACCACCTCTTGCGGTCTGGGGATCTACGTCTTGTGAGAGAGCTACTGGGCGTTCGAAAATCTGCTTTCTTCAGGTCTTTCTGACGTTTCACCTCTATCTGAAGTTGTTCCTCAAACTGTCCCCCAAAAATATCTGGTCCTGTGAGGGGTAGCTCTAGGAACCTGCGCTTAATATCCTGGCTTGGCCAGGTCAGGGCATCCATAACCAAATCCCTTCTTTCTTGTACCGAACGAACTGCCACTCTGGAAAACTGGTCAAAAATTAACCTAGAGAGCGGGCCCAACAAATTAACCAAAATGCCAGTATCCTTGCGAGATACTTCTTCCTCTCCAACCTGACGAAAAGACTTAGTCAGTACCTCTGCAATCAGTAACAATGCAGAAGAAAACTTCATACCAGCTCTGGCTGCATTATCCATACCAGAAAAAGCTTTCTCTGCCTTCCTAGAAGTAGACGATTTGTAGTTAGCTCTACTATCCATGGCCCCTGCATTTTTCAGTTTGTCGACTGCGACTACTGGGATCCGAGGGGCAATCAAAAAGTCCTTCCACTCCTTCTCATCAAGCCGGAAGGCGCTACACTGCTTGCGGGGGAAGGGGGTCCACCTCCTTGCCTCCGCTGCGGCCTTAAACCTGTCCAGGCATTCTGCATCAACAGGAAGACTTGCCTTAGAATCCTTAGAAGGATGGTTCAAGGACAGTTTGGACTTTCTTGCTGAAGGGTCCACAGAGGGTTGGGGGGCTTCGAACCCTAACTGTCTACGGAGCACTTCCACAGCTTTCTCAAAAGCTTCTCTCGTGATTTCGGTCCCAAACAACAGAGCATCCTCTTCCTGATCTGAGTCTGAGGGCTCTGCCTCCCCTGAATCATGCACAGAATCCCTTAAGCTTTCAGTCTCTCCCGAGGGAGAATCAAGATCCAGGGTCAAAGGCCCTTCCACTGACCCCCTGCCCGAAGGAGACCTGGAACCTGAAGGCATGGGGGTCTGAGCACTGGTTGGTTGTGGATGTGACTGAACAGAGTTAGCGGGGTCTGGTGTAACTATGCCGCCCTGCTGGGCCGCTTTAGACAGTAGGGCTAACAGGTGAGATAAGGCCCCTGTTTGCAACGGGGCATCTTCTTCCTGATGGCGGCAATGACTATACTTACGCCTCCTCCTTCTTCTGTGCTTCTGAACTGGGGAGGAAGAAGATGAAGAGTAAGAAGAAGATGACGAGGACTGGCGCCGTTTCTTCTTCTTGTGCCCTCTGGAAGGAGAGCGACCCCTTCGACTCTCCTGGGCAGGTGACATAACCTCCTGTCCCAAGTGTCCTTGGGAAAAGTCACCCTGGACCGTTCTTTCCTCTTGTCCCCCATGAATTTGCAGAGAGACCTCCGCAATAGGGGCTGGCCGTGGGTCCATCTGAGAGCTTCCAGCACCGGCCTGATTGAACTCTGCAGCAGACTCCCCCAAACCATCCTGGCTCTCAACATCTGTAGTCTACATGGTGGACCCAGAAGGGAGTTGATGCCTCATATGGTCTCTAGCGGATTTAGGGCCCATAGACATGGCGCCACCGCTTATAAGCTCTCCCCCACGACCGGGGGAGGCGTCAATAGAACGGAAAGGCTTAGAGCTTGTCTTCTTGGAATTGTTCATTTCCCTTGGTTGGACAGAACCTTGCCTCTTGGGATCCATATCTGTAGAAGGGTTAAAGAACCAAGCAAAAGAGAAAACTTCAAAAATGTGCATTAAAAGAGGGTGTATCCCCATGAGGGGAGGGGGAACCTCCAACGGGAGGCCCCAGGACATGGCCCTACTGACACCCAACAAATAAAATGATAAAAATAACTGCACCCTATGAATCCAATCGAAACTCGAATAAAGGTGAAATTAAAATTACACAAGAGCGAGCTTAACAGCCGGACTCGGCATTTATGTGAGAACATGAACCCGAAGAGTCCAAAATAAAAACGAAAACATCTAAAAACCCCATAACCTTGAGGCTCTGGTGCAAAACTAAAGGGAAAGGGGGGCCACACAAGGGCAACCAACTAAGCCATACCCCACCAAAAAGGGGGGGACAAGGTCCCGGGCCCATCCCACTGCAGGGCCTGGGCCTAAGGGGCCTAAAAAGTCCACCAGTGTAACCTTAGCAACCTATAAAAGGTCTAGATGGAACCAACATAACAGCAGACTCACCCCGGAGCTTATGGGGGAAGAAGCCTACAGAACCCCTTCAACTCTCATGGGACCCCTTTAAACCTGGGGCTGAACCCCCTGAAGGGTCAAGGGTACTGTCCCAACACCTAAACATCGGACCTTAAAAAGGTCCCGAAAACGAAAGGTACACTCACGAAGTGATAGTACAACAGTCTAATAGTAATAACACTTAATACAACTACGGTAGGCTAGGCCAGAGCCTAGCCTAGCCAAGTGCTACACACTAAGACTATAGGAACAAACCCACGAGGAGAACGAAGTGTCTACACTTAAAAAACCCTGTAATCAAAGATGATACTCATCCAAAAACTTTCGTGGGCATCTGAAACGGGCGCAAACGGGGTGGATGAAAGGATTCAGCGATGAAAACGATCCCAGAACGAATAAGGAAATTTCCAATTTTGTTAGCCAAACGTTAATGCTTCCAAACGTGAAGATGGCAAATAGGAAAGGAATTGGAGCGAGTATAGACATAGCGCCCCCATTTGGGGGCACACCGGTGTTAAAAAGTTTGCCAAGGCGTTAATTGTAGGCAATTAGGGGAATACAGATGTAAATAGGAGGTAAGAGAGGAGCGACATAGACTGTCTAATATCATAGCCCTCTGGGCAAGAAACCTTGGGAAGTCTCCACCACAAAGGAGATCATAGGCATATTAAGAGTGGAGTTAGATGAGGTTTTACAGCTCAGTTTGTAACCAATTTGTTTATGTCGGGTTGGCCACTTTTTCCAGTTGTTGCTCACTGGCCAAATGCATGACCTATAAAATGGTGGTTGATGTGACATCACTGAGAACTATCGTATTTCAAACATTTTGAAGAATATTAAAACATGCATGACGACCAGTTGGGGGGGGGGGGGGAGAGGAAAACGTGCCTGTTGCTTGGCCAGACTTCTTACAGAGGTGGGGGCCATGGCCCCCTGGCCCCTCCATTGTGCACCATACTGCCCCATCTTGTTATTGCCTGAAAGATGGACAGTAAATGTTGGTGGTAGAAATGAAACATTTTGGATTTAGAAAATTGGATCCTTTAAGACCAAATAGAATTGATAACTTCCATGATTCCGCAATTCTAGTATGTCGCCTACACATGCCAAATTTTATGTGCGCAGTGTTCTTTGTTAACCCTCCAAAATGAAGTTGTGTGACAATGATATAAGGTTTGTTAATTGTGTATGAAAACTCAAGTGTCATGCTTTATGTGCACCCCCTTGTAATAGACACTTTTCTTGATATACATGCAGTACATTTGTGGTTTCACTTTTGTTTTGAAAATTTAAGAGCCAAGAACTCGACACCACTTGTAGTCTCATTTGATCTGTAAAAGCCGTATGTATTTTGCAGATGATACTAGAATAAATGAAGCAAAACAGAATTTATACGGTTTTATTCTTTTCTAAATGTTGTTATGCGTCTCTTTGCAAGGGCACAGATCTTTCGTGAAAAGATTTCTTCCCTAGGCTATAACTTTGACCCACTGAAATATATTCCTCCCAAGTTTTCCTAGCATGAATGGCTAAGGGCAAGATTTTCACCCACTAAATCTTTGTACCCTCCATCCTTTATAAAACCAGTATGCATGCAACTTTAATGCATCCCTATCTCCAAATACCACATGGATCCCACATAACTTAACAAAGAGAATGAAATTAAAGTACCATAATAAAGTAAATGCTTTCATACCCATCTATCTTGTCATGGTAAACTGTGGTAAAGATGCTGCATTTCTACCGTGGTAAATCTGTGGTAAAAAAGCGGTTAATTTACCATGGTCTACTGAACTACATATTTACCACCTTTTTACTATGGTAAAATTCATCAAAAATTCTAATCTATAATTTACTACACATTAACCACATATTTACCATAGTAAAACCATGGTAAATAGGTGGTAAAATTTGTTAAATTATTTTTACTACACATTGACCACCATTTACTACATTTACCGTGCTTTTACCATGGTAAACCATGGTTAAAAAGCATGGTAATTTTTTAGGTATACCTGGCCTTTAACTGTTCATTTTATGCGATATTCTAGTTAATCCTGTGTTTTGCTTCTCAGGGGCCGTTCCCATGTATATTTTTTTCTCTTTGTTTGGTAATGTGTAAATAGGTGAGTTTGTAAATAACCCTGGATTCGGGTGGGTTTTGTAAATTATCGTCACAAAATCTTCCTTTGCATCCGTAATGGTATGAATTCTGTACATAGTTATGTTTTGTCCCGTCTGGTCTTTCTCTCATTGCTTCTCCGTGCCCGTTTCTATGTACGTAACACGACAGTCGATACCTGTCTTTGAAAAGCTGAAAACACGGAACAGAAACTACACAGCGGCTACTGCAGAAGGCCGGTTGCCTTTGTCGTGCTTAAAAACGGACACGAGCACACGGTAAATTGGAAAGAGTGCGTCTTACGTTCTGAAAAACGGACACGGCCATACGGCGAAGCAATTGGTGTGTTTTTATGTACATAGGAACGGGCACGGAGCACCAATTAGATATCCCAATCCATACGGGAAGGAAAAGTTACTTGAACTATGTAAAGAATTCATACCATTACGGACGCAAACCTGACTTATGTGTCAAGAATTTGCGAAACCCACCCACCCGGGTGTTTTGTGAATGGTTCGTAATTTTGTTTTGGTCCGGTCTGGTTTCGGTTCTAGTTTTTGTATTTCCGTGCCTGTTTCTGTGTACATAAAAAGAAAACGCACCCAGAACCAAGGGGTTTTTACAAATAACCTAGGCGGCGAATCGATAACATATGGCCGAAAACCCGAAAGACTGAATAACCAACAGCAACGCATTGCGCTTTGGTTTTCTGGCGTTAGGTTGACGGGTTGTTTTGGTGCGTTCTTTTCGTTGTGACGGACGTTTTCGTTCCGTGTTTTGTGTGTGGGTGGTTCGTGGTGAGTTTGAGTTGACTGTTTGTACATATAGCTTATTACTGTAATGAACACAATTTTCTGTTTGACTTAGCAATCTGTAAATAGTTTGCGTGTATGTTTTTGCCCGATCCGGTTTCAGTTTTTGTTTTTGTTTTGCATGTGCCGTTTCAATGCACTTAAAACGCCCTGTTTGTTGCGGTGTTCAAACAAATGGGCATTGTGCATAATTTTGGTTTACTGTGGTTGGGTTCGTCGATTGGTTTTGATCTGTGTTGGTCGGGTGGTTAGTTTGGGTGTTAGGATGGGGTTTGGTGTGCCTTTCAGTTCACGAGAGACGTTTTCTTTTATACACAGAAACGGGCACGGTGAAATAAAAAACTACTGTACAATTGAAACAAGGCTGGACCAAAACACACCAGCAAAAATCACACATGGGAACAAGGAACGAAAACGTCTGTCATGAACGTAAAAAAAAGCACCAAACCCCACCCCTACATCCCTCCAACTCCACACCTGACGCCAGCCTCCAAGACAAATCAAGGACAACCCACCCCCGAAACACAAGAACAATCCACCCCCAAAACAAAATCATGAACCAAGTCAGACCAACGGAGATCAAAAGTAATCACGAACCGAATTACAGTAAACTAAAACTGTACAATGCCTATTTGTTTCCTTTTTGGTTTCGGTGATAAGAGAAACCAATGCAATCATAATGGCGTGCGTGTGTATATATGTATGTGTGTGTGTTTGTGACACTTTGCTTGTTAACACGATATCTCAAGATAGGAATGTCTGAGTTTTCAAACTTGCGATATAGATGAGCCATATCTGCGGTCACCAGGGGTCAACGTCTGAAAATCTCGTTAACACGATATCTTGAGGTAGAAAGCTTGATTAGATTTCATATTTAGTGTGTAGATGTGTTATGGTCAGGAGATGGTCCCTATTGTTTTTGTTGGAGGTCAAAGCTCATGTGGGGTCACCAGGGGGTCTAAGTATGAAAACCTTGTTAGCACGATATATCCAGGTAGGAAATTTCGATAGATTACATATTTGGTATGTGGATGCGTTATACATAGTGAATGTTTCCTATTGTTTTGGGGGTCGGTCATCTGGGGTCACCAGGGGTCAAAGTCTGAACATCTCGTTAACACGATATCTTGAGCTAGAAAGCTTGATTAGATGTCATATTTAGTATGTGGATGTGTTATGGTCAGGAGATGGTCCCTATTGTTTATGTTAACCCCATACTCCTCCCTTTATATGTATAAGAACCATCACCCTCTCTACCCAAACAATGTACCTAGGATACTGGCCATTGCGATTATATCCCTTACACTTGCATGGCTAAGCTTCTTATCGGAGCTCAACATTAGGTGTGTGAGCAAGTGCAATAGTGGCACTCAGCTTGTTTGCTTTTTAACGTTCTAATATCTAGAGGGCTGACTCCAACTGTTTCTGGTATATAAGGTCATCCAAGACAGACTCTGAAAACTTGGGATCATGGTATCATTGGGTAGCAAGTTTGGAGAAATATCATATGTTGTAGTATGTGCACACTAAAGGTGATAAGAAACCATTTCGGGTGTGTTTAAAGTTTGAGTCCATGGGATATTAAGTGAGCGAAATTATGTAACAGTTTACAAACATGTGTTAACAACACTACACGGAACATCAACGTCTGAAACTAACACGAAAGGATCAATAATACTGTACCATTGCCAGTCTAAACTTCTTACTCTTGCTTCAAACATTCATTCAGATTGATGCATCATTACACAATAGCAGACCAAAGACTGCTTTCTAACATTCAAGCCGTACTGATCCTTTTTGTTGGTAGCAAAAAAAAAAATGCTCACTTCAAAATAAGTTAGCAAACTGCATAGTGTTCACTCAAGAAGTCATTAAAAATATTGTGACCTCAAAAATGTAATTTTACCCTAAAGACTATGTACAAAATCGGAGCCAACCAATTGTTGGCATCCGTAAGGGGGGGGGGGGTGCATGACCCAATGACCTCCCTCCCCTGTATATGCCCCTAGGGATTTTAATTCAATAGGTCATTGAATGCAGTGCTAGGTTGGACCTGTCTATTACCAGGGATGAATTTTAGCGGTCGTCCGGTCGTCCGAGACGACCAAAATTTGTGCAGGACGACCAGAGTAACCACTTAAGGTTGTCCTTTGGACGACTAATTTTTACCTTTGGTAATGTATATTGAGACAAAAGCGTACAACAAACACTCTTATGCAACCAAAACATCTTAACATTTCATGAACTCGCATAACAAAACACATCTGTACCTTCACGAAAAGCACACCAGAACAAAACAACCCTGGAGACATACCACGATACGCACAACGCCAAACAAGCAGCCTCGTGGATTATCATTGTTTCAGCTGAACTGTACAGAACGTGCTCATACACATTCTCCGGGATTATGTTCAACGTGCTGGCGCGAAAAGTTCTTGGAAAGGACTGTTCGCCTGTCTTTGTTGTTATGTAAGCAGCATCGGGCCAATTATTCCGTTATCGGTAAATAATTGGCATTGGTAAAATATCTCCATTCAACAGATCATTACCACCGATTAATTGCAACGAAAGTTGCTCTTAGTTTCGGTAAAATTCCTGTAAATACTCAATCGTTTAACTTCCCGCCAAAACGGGATGCACTGATCATCACAAATGTATAAATTTTCCCCCTGCCGTTTGATATTTTCCGCTATAACCCAGTAGTATTACCTTAAATTAAAATTGCATTCAAGGTGGATACCTTGCTGTCTGGCAGAAATCGCCGCGTTAGTTGCTGTACAAACAGTTTGCACAAAACACATAGAACAGACTATCTAGATGCAGCGTTTCGCCGTTTTTGCAAATCCCCAAGCTTTGTATACATATCTGTGCACGTTTTGTACACATAGCATGAAGAATCTTGTAAAGTTCGGTGGTTGTTATCTTGCATAAATTAAGCCATCCCCAGCATTCCGTCTGTAATGTTATTTACAGTAGGACTTATTCAATGTTGTCATACGACGTCATTGCAAACGAAAACAGTGATGCACGTGGTCTCGTGCAGCAAACTTCTCGGCCCATGCATATATTACACTTACGTGCGTGTCCCTTTTTGCCGCCAAACAAGACACCATGTTTTGCTTGGTGACATCATATGCATAGGATCCATTGCAAAATTTAATTTGGCCCTTGCATCGTGATTGGTTCAATTGCGTTAATTGTAGCCAGCCAATCACAACTCGCGCCTTCGCCTATGTGATTTAGTGTGTGAAAGTGCTCGGTCTCGAGACAAGTTTTCCCGTTGAGTTTGTGTTACGACGATCGCACTTGTCATGCTTATATAGCCGGCTAGCGAAGCCGGGAGATTCACCAAAAGGCATCACAAATCTCTGTATACGTGGATTTTTCGAGGATCGAACTTACGTGCATTTCAGTTGCACATTCTTTTGAAACTAGACGTAGGTTTTGGACAAGAGCTGCTAACAATATACGGGGATATTTATATCCGGAAGGAACCATAAGATACGTTAATCGGCTGCATTTGTTCTGCTGCTCAGAACTGCTAGATTATCATGATTGCTCCAACACGGGTTCATTAAAGCGGGAGAGCAGCTACAGTACATTTACGCAACAGCAAATGTTCCGACATGATTGAGGGATGAAAACTAAACAAAGCATGATGTTGGCCTTAGAGCTAAATTATCAATGGGCAGTGACATCGACTGCAAACAATTCAACTGTACTGTCGGTTAATTTGTATCTCCACTTTTGAAGTGAAAATATGACACATATACAAAAAGATATTCCGTTCGTAACAATTCCCAATATTTCCACCCTGAACTGGTTACGGGAATACAATATATTAGATGCAAGGGGCTTAAGGGACAAACGTGTCACTGTGACTTCCCTCTTTGTAATAATCGGGATCGGTCCTATAGTTTAATAAAATAGTCGGTAAAAGGGTACTGTATTGCCGATTATAGCATAATTGGTCAAACACTGTGAAAGCTGAAACAAACAAGCTTTTAAAAAGGCATTTTGTTCAATAGACACATCATGCTTACGATTGTCAGATTTTGATTCAAAAGGAATGAGTTTCAGAAATTGTGATATGTAGGCTACCGTTCAAGTTAAGTATTAATGCACCATATTTTGACGGTACAACTGCACGTCCTAATGTACAAATAGGGTGTCTAAAGATCACATTATTATTGCGTCTACCGAACGTTGGGAAGTTTTCAGGAGGAAAAATGTTTTTTGTCCCTCCTTGAGTAAGTGATGAATAAAATGTTGGGTTGGGGGGGGGGGGGTAGCAATGAACACTCAGGCCATACCTCTGTCGTCTCGGAGATTCCCCAACTGTTACTTTGGGTATTACTATCACTCACACCAGCCCTTTCATGTGCATTTTCAATAAAGTGACTTTCACGCTAGATATAATGCAATGCAAATAACAGCCAGTGCAATGAAAATAAAACAATCGTCTTGAAACCAGAAAATGCACATTGCACAACTTTTACGACTAAATTTTTGGGAGGACAACCAAATTCTTGCAGCTGGTTGTCCTTTTGACAACCAATTTCAATTGCTTAAAAATCATCCCTGATTACAGTACCTCTTTTGGTCCAGGGGCCCAGGGTATAATCCTTCATATCAATAAATTTCCTGCCAAAGTCTATCTGATTGATGCCCAACTCTACTACAAATAGTTTATTAATGTTCAGTACCAAACCAAGTCACAGTTAGGGTAAGCAATGTTAAATAGTGCATACCTGTCCCGTGCGTGGAAAAATGTCCCGTCCGTGACACTTTTTTTGTTGGTAAATTAGGGGGCTGATTAGCTGATATTAGAAACCAGGTAATTTTGACAGATGTAGCAATGTGATAAATCAGAGAATACTTGAAATGGTCATAATTGATTTGTAAAGTGTTGATTGAGGCTAAAAATAATGACTGAAATTGTCACGGCCGGGACATAATGATATTGTCTGGGTAATTAATATAATTGAAAAATTTCACAATTGCAGTAGATCACTCACATGTGTCAAACAGCATCCTTAAGAAGTCCCAACTTCTTTTGGGTAATTCCATTGAAGCTCTGCCTAATGGTTGTCAAACATGACGTCCCGTCCGTGACACTATTCCCAGCTTCGTTAGCTTAAAACACTAATGTATAAAAAAAAAGTTACATGTAAGAAATTTGATATGCATAGTAAGCAACTCCCCAAAAATATTTTGATACTAAGCATATAAAATTTCGAATTCCATGCGGTAACGTTGGAAAAGAACCATTGTTATTACTCAGTTGCACTCTTTGTGCTTTTAGGGTTTTGTGGTTTGCCTCTGTAGCCTAGGCATATATCAAATTAGCCAAAAGCTGATTTTTTTCCTTGTTTCTTTGCTTTTCTGTTGATGTGCCTCCCTTGTTGGCGGCTTCTAGGACCTACCTGTTAATTTAATTGATAATTATGGGAGTAATGGTTCTCTTGACCTTAAGCCTTTGCCTAAAGGCTAAAGGAAAAACTCGCACATATCGAGCGGAATTTGAACCAATGCACATGTGAAACACATTGGTTATACACATCATCTGGAATAAACCGGCACCCTGCCACTCAGAGACCCAAGAATATATCCTTCTACAGTTATTTTTGTTCTGTTTCTCCCTCTCACACCATCTTATTGGGGGGTTCAAGGGGGGTGCTAAACCTTGGACTTACTTAAACATTCATCTTGATCACACAATAAGTATTAGCAGGATTTAATGAAACGAATGTTTTTAATGAAGCAGTACTAAGTGGAATTATATCAGCAAAGCTGTTGTAATTTGCCCGATCTAAAATTAGGTCGCATGTTGATTATAGAAAAAGGCTTTTAGAAATCATGTATCATGTAACTCCTGTTGTATTTTTTTTTTTTTTATTTTTTTTTTTAATGTGAATTACCCTCTCCTCCAGCATCATTCTGGGGACACCTCACCTAAATAGCCTTATTTTAGTTGCGGCTCATTGACCCTACTCCACTGCTTAATAAATGCTGCACATCATGCACAATAAGAGTATGTTACATTTTGAAAGTCTTATGTATGACTCGAACTCCGGAGCTCCTTGTTTCAAGTCAGATGCTCTAACCACTTGACCTTGCAGTCACAAGTTAAAGGCAGCCATTCATCTCCTCAAACTTCAACTTTACCAGTAGCCTAGATAGAAATACTCAATTAGCGAAGGAATAAATTGACATCAAATTAAAAATATGCAGAATGCTGTGATATTTACGTTTCCAGTGTTCATCAAATGTATGAGCTGTACTCCATACAAATGTAAAAAGCTTTAAAAACTAACGTACTTTAGTCTTTTCTCCGAAGATGAGAAAAAATTGGAAAAGATTTCAACCGTTTCCAAACGCTATTCTGCCTTATTATCTTGCTCTAGCTCCGCCCAATGAATTTGATGCATATTCAGAAGGTCATTTTGAGAAGGAATCAAGCAAAACGTAAACAAAACACACAGTGAAATTTCGTTCAATTGATACATACGTTATTTAAACGGCCTTTACGTGTCCAATTTGCACGTCGCATCGAACCGGCTGCGCAATTCGTTCGTTTCATTTGACAAATTCCTACTCACTTGTTTCGGCTCCATCGTTCAGTTTTTAACTTTGTCGCTGATTGTGCTTTTTGAATCCGTCCCAAGTTTCAAGGAAATGTTCATTTTCTCTTTGATTTGGTGCTGTGGCTTGGCATTCAAAAACAATCTTTGGGTTACATGCGTGTGAAACTAACTGTCATTGTGCTTTTTAAGTGCATTGAAACGGCACATGCAAAACAAAAACTGAAACCGGATCGGGCAAAAACAAACGCAAACTATTTACAGATTGCTAAGTCAAACAGAAAATTGTGTTCATTACAGTAATAAGCTATATGTACAAATATTTACAAAACTATGTACAGAAAATGTTCATTACAGTAATAAATCTATACATACAGATATTTACAAGCACCTTACAGACCCACCCTATTACAAGTTGACCACCAAACGGTTCCCCCTCACCGAAACGAGTGGACCCCATCGCCTACCGAACGCCGCCCTTGGCAAACGAACGAAGTCGGACTCAACCCTCAGCCTCACCGACGCCAGGACGACGTCCGCAGGCTTCCCCACCCCCCTAAAAACAACGTTACATCGGTCTCTCCATAAGGCCAGCTTTATGGAGGCCGAAGCAAAGGTAAGTATGCCCTGAATACTTGTATTGCATGGCGGGGGTGAAAGACCATACAAAGCATAGTCCCGGCCGACCGCCCATGTCTTGCCCATCGTCAAGCGATCAGTCAGGACCTGGAACCATTCCCAAAGGAGGGCCACAAATTCACACTGCCAAAACACATGTGACACACTCTCCCACTTTGTGCATCCAGTGCGTGGGGAATTTCCATCTCCAAGACGCCACCGAAGACGCTTGAGATAAGTCACAATCGCATCATGTGCGATTCGCCAGAGCAAGTCTCGCCTGCGGTAATCTAATGATCTGCTGTGGACCACAGGCCACACTTCCGACCCTGAAGCATAGTGATTGGATTGGACCTGGCCAACCAATTCTTCAAAAACAGCCTGGTATAGGTCTCTTGCACTTAACTGCGAAACGTCCCCAACTCTAGATATCATTAGGGGCGTTTCTCTCATTTGACTGTATGCTTCCGAGGGCCTCCAGCTGTGGGTTCACTGTTACTAAACAGGGAGGGAATGATAATCCCCCCCCCCCCCCCATAATGGACAAAATAGGCAAAAGGCATTCTGCTGCCTACAGCACTATAAACACACTTGGTCAGGAGAACACGGAGTTTGGAAGGAAAATGCACAAGGCCCAACCCACCACGCCTAACATCCTGATATACCATCCCTCTTCTTACGAGCTCCGTTTTCCCTGACCATAAAAACCTAAACACAGCCCTCTCGAGACGCAACAGGACACCCTTTGGAGCAGCCAGAACGGTGCCTGGATACCACAAAAGGGGATAAATAAAACGGTTGATAACTGTCACCTTTCCGAACAGGCTAATGTGCCGCTCGCCGAAGTCCTTCAACCTAGCTTCCACCAGGTCCACTTTCTCATTCCAGGTAAGTAAGTCGGTTTGCCCATAACCAAACCATATGCCGTTTAACCTTATGGCGTCGTCTACCCATGATGCAGCGAAGGGCAGTCTTCTTGACCGCCAAAGTCCTTTGGTCTTATTCGGATTCAGTCCGACACCTGTGGCTCTTTGAAACTTAGACAACGTGCCACTAAGGGCCTTGAAGGAAGCTAGGTCGGAGACTACGCATGTGACGTCATCAGCATACTGAAGGCACTTACTTCAACACCACCGGGAGCAATACGTAGAGTAAAGGTGATAGGGGGCACCCCTGCCGTACGCCACGTTGGACACTATTTACACTATTGTACAATAAGGAGGTCCATTTAACAAAAACTGGATGCAAACAAAACTTCTTCAAAACTTTAAACGAGGGAGACCAGGGCACATGGAAGATCACGGTCCATCACGTATTCAACTAAGTCCTGCACCACCCAGAGGTTCTGCTGAATACTGTGTCCCCGCACCGCACAAGTCTGAAAGGACCCTACAAGATCTGGCATAACTGTGCCTAGCCTGTTGCAAAGGGCTTTCGCCAGAATCTTGTAATCTACATTTAACAAGGTGATTGGCCGTTTGTTTTTCGGTTCGAGGGGGTCTCCTGACTTAGGCAGCAAAGTAATTATGCCTGTGCGCTGCGAGTGGCTCTATGAGCCAGCAAGGAAGCCAGAGACGACTACGTCACGGAGATCATGTGCCCAGAAGCGTTTATAGAATTCTACTGGAATACCGTCGGACCCAGGTGCCTTTCCGCCTTTCATCTTCGCCACTGCCTTCCAGAGCTCGTCAATAGTCAAAGGGGAGCCAAGTTCATCATTCTGATCTTTAGAGGGGGTCTTGTCAATGTTATCTAATAGGGACTTTTGAAGGTCTTCATCGACACCTGCCTGGGTATACAGCTGCTCATAAAAGTTTTTATACACTTCTACAATGTCGAGAGGGTCCTTATGTACCACACCGTGAGCGTCACGGACAGCTTTTATACTTCGATCGATGGCATTCTTTGTGACGTCCCGGTAGACCTTAATGGTTGGTTTCTCCTCCACCTCCACACAATTGCATGAAGTGCGGAGTGGTCCCCGTTCCTGTCCCTAGAGCAAAGTGAAAGGAACTCCTCCCTTCTTCGACGACCTCTTGCTACACAATATTCCACTGTAAACTGTTTGATGCGGGTCTTTACATCATCCCACCACTCTAAATCTGTTGAAAAGGCCGGCCTCAAAGTTCGCCACCCTTCGTATCTGGCCTTAAAATCTTTGCTATATTCAGCCTCCGTTAGAATATCTGTGTTCATTTTCCAGAACCCCTCCCTACTGGCTATGGACTCTGGGGGTTTGAATGAGACAGTAACTGCAGCAGGGTAGCAAAAAATTCCTTCTGTCTGTAGGTTGGTTGGGGGCATAAACGTTACATAAGAAGAAGTTCCCGCAAGGATGTTTGATGGTGATGCATACCAACCGGCCCTCATGATCATGATCAACCTTTCCGACCAGGGAAGTCCATCTTGGAGAAACTAAAATGACAGATCCACAGGAAGATGCGGAACCAAAGGAAGCGTACAAACCCCCACCCCATTCGTAGGACCAGGTGTAGACATCGTCCTCATTAACAATGTGAGTCTCTTGGAGGAAAACGAAGTCCACACCTAATGATTTACAAAATTGGAATATTCTGGACCGCTTCCGACTGTCCCTCATGCCGTTTACATTCAGGGTCATGAGGAACAGGGGACCATTCATGAAATGTGGAGTGTGAAATTACAAAACTGTGTCTGACCTGGCCTTTTTGTTACATGGATCTGGTGCTGGTGGCACAGAAGGACTAACTCCCCCTCACCGGTCGGACACCTCCCCTAAGGCCGACTTTTTCAACTTGGGCTCAAGTTCAACGGCCTCACACAAATCAAACCAGTCCTCCCACATCTGACATGGCACTGTCAGACTCCGAATCCGATGACCGTTGAAGGTCATTCTCTACTGTCAGTATTCCAGCCTCCCCAGGAACTGGTGCGGATTGTGCCTCAGGTACTGATGTGGAGGGTTGGGAAGGGCCTACCTAAGGGTTCCCACAGACCACCTCACGTCTCTTAGAAGCTAGGAACTCTTGTTCCACCTGATGTGCCACCTCATCAGGCGTAGGGGACCTGGGTTCCTCCACCATTGGTTCAGGGTCTGATAACGAGGGTTCACTTGCCGGCTCCACATCTGCGCTTGCACGCGCAGAGTACGACGTGGGGCAGGCACCACAGACATGTCCCTTCTCCCTACACAGGTTACACCGCACCTCATTGGGACATGTTGCCCTGTCATGCCCCAACTGCAAGCATCTGCCACAGCGTTTGTTTGGGCATGAAGTGGCCTCATGCCCCTCCTCTCTACACTGGAAACATGTGCGGGGCTGGCCAAAATACCTGATGTGGGCCTTGCACCCCCCTATGAACAGGACGGAGGGGATGTCTCGTTTCAGCTCCATACGGAACTGTCTCTTTCCGTTGAGAATACCGGCTAATTCACCCTCACTGTATTTCACCCAACGCCAGTCTGAGACAGTTCCGTACTGTCCTAGAACCCTCGCTACCAGGCTCTGATCTACCTCAAAATACTCCCTTCAGGGAGGAAACCCCCTTTAATCGAGCAGCATCAGTCCGGAACTTCAAATCATACGTATTTCGCGATGCAAGGGCCTGCAGCATCTCAATATCCTTAACCTCTACTTTATTGTTCTTCAACACAGAAAAAACATGCTGGGGTTTAACATTCCCCCTCGACTCAAACTGTAACTTAACGATACTGCTATCCCGACCTCCGGGCATAGCAGCAAAGGCTTGCGGCACAAGGCCACGCAGCAACCAGAGAGAAAACTTCAGCACAGCAGTTCAAACCCAGTCAGGGAAAATAGAAAGGGAACCCAACACTAAACTATAGACCAGGCGTGCTTTAAAACGAGCACGGAAACCACGAACACGTCCCCAAGCGAGAGACCACACCCAATATCCAACAGAAAAACGACAGTAGTATATGTTAATATAACAAGCAGCACAGTACAACACAATGCCAAAATTCAGCACGATCAGCGAGAGCTCCGTGAATACACGTCCGCTCTCGACGAAGACCTGAACTGAACTCCTATGCCGCTAGGATGAATCAGGGAGCTGTTTGAAAGGAGCTGCAACAGCGATTTTTGTACCAGCATCAGGTACTTAAGCGACACTTTGATCGGCAGGTCCCTTTGTTCCATTTGGTAGGTATTGCTGACCTTCCAAACACCTCCCTGGAGAAACTGAAAACAAAATAAATGAACGATACTGACTGAGGCGCTAGCCACCAAAGAAAGTATGCTCTCAAGTAAAAGGCATTTTTACTTATGGATGTTAAAAATGGCACTGTGAGCACATAAACAAGTTCTGCATTCTTCATGAAGTGATGTATACTGTAATATGGGATATGTCCAGTGCATCCACTTCTTACTTCTGCTTACAACATACATTCAGATGGATGCATTACTGTATATAGCTGACCAATCACGTCTTTCAAAAGTGTTGTTATGGCAGACAAATTTCTCTTCGAATAGTTGTGAAAGATGAATTGACTACTAAAATAGATACTGCATGAACATGAAATTCATTCTCTACAGTACATGGAGCAAAGATACATCGCAGACTGTTGG
Source organism: Holothuria scabra (assembly GCA_037179385.1). Classification (NCBI taxonomy): domain Eukaryota; kingdom Metazoa; phylum Echinodermata; class Holothuroidea; order Aspidochirotida; family Holothuriidae; genus Holothuria; species Holothuria scabra. Next base: position 21,063,754 of record CM074183.1, on the reverse strand, counting down.
CACAAGCCATCAAAGCCTAGTACTGTAGGCTTCAAGTTTCAAGTAGAATGCATTTTGAGAGTTTTGGTTATTTAAAAATTTAGTGAGCATCCAAATTGTTTAAGGGATGCAAAACTGTAGCCATGCACTTCTTTAAGTAATTCACAACAGAATGGTACTGAAAAATACAAAACAAACAACATAAAATACTATGTAAAAAGAACCCATTTGAAAAAACCAGTATTCACCACCGGGTGGTTGTCAGTGGTTACTTGATCAAATTGATGTGCTTCAAATTGTACCTCATGGGAAAAAATTAAAAATATATATACAGTATTAAATGGCATGAAAATGAATTTCAACAGTCCAACCCCCACCTTCATGGGACGTTCTTGGACCGAGATGTAAAATGTTGAAGTTTGTTTCTTCAAATTACAATGGTACATTGAAAAATAATTGGTGATGTCATTGTTGTACTGCTGAAACCACTATCTTTGTATTTATTTGTGCTCTAGAAGTTTAGTGCCCCTTGTGTCAAGGTGTGATAGCACTCTTGGTCTTATGGGATGATGCGATTTTTAAAGCCGTCTGTGCAACGTGCTATGCAAGCATTTGGAAGTGTTCAGTGGTCGTTAAAACAATTTTAATTTGAAAGTGAAAACATGTTTTGTGAATTGTAAAGGGAGGAAGTTCCAGTGAATTGTGCAGTTGAACTGTTAGAATTCATTTTTTCCTGTTGTTTAGTATATTTTTTATTTTTCTTACTTGAGGTACATTTTAATGTGTGAATAGTCTCATGACCAAAAGGAGAACATTCAATCTACATTCAAATACCCACATGCCCCATGACAGTGTTCTCTATAGAGGTTGTTTATTCTTTTAAGTGTAAGATCGAGCAGATACCCCAATTTGAAGTAGTGTAGTAGCTCAATGTTTCATGATTTTCTTTTACAACTGCGAAATTTACTAGAAGTAACTACTTGGTCTACTCTGTATATGCAAGAATATGATGAAATAAACTTTGAAGAGAATTAAGATGACAATTATAATCTTTAGCTGTTGCTTCAAAATACGTTTGGGGGACTGCTATTTACCTTTAATTTGTCGTTCAGTAGTATGAAGGAGGTGTGAGTTCAACCATATCTGCAATGATGAATTATAGGTCATCCTAAAAATGGTATGGCCCATAATGGCCCCAAAGTAAATTAATACTTAAAATCCAACCCCATACCAGCAGTTCTTTCCCTTTAAATGATAAATGTAAACCATCTCTTTTAAATAGTGAAATGTCAGTGTTATATTTCTTAGTAAGAAATATTCGACAACTGTCGATAAAATATATATGTTTTCCCTTAAGGGTGTCGCGGAGTTTGCGATTGATGTACCTGCTTCTGTCATTGTGCCAGTTCCCAGAAAACACAATTGCAGCGTCGGGGTACAATTTCTTGAGCAACTCATAGAGAGTTGAGAACTTTTTCAAAATTTCAGCAACTTCGTCATTTGGGGTTCCAGCCTTGGTATGAACATTGTTTGTCCCTATATGAAGCAGTAGAAAGTTAAAGTTACCCTTCCCAATTTGATTCTGATTCTGAAGTGCTATTGTTATTGCTTCTATTGTGCCTCCTGGGAAAATTTGACATCAATACTTATGGATAGACATGCACTTCTCCAAAGTGTAGCTACGTCCCTGCTATGGGAGTCACTCAATACCAGAAGATTTTTTTTAATCTGCAATGGAGGAGAGAAAGAAAAGAATAACAGAGGAGGCAATAAATTTCTTTCAATTACACTTGAATTAAACCTTCCCAAGCTGTATAAAGGGTTGAAACCACTGTTCTAAAACAGACCTTAATGCAAGTTAGCATACAATAGACCTTGGTGGCTTCTACATCAGAGTTTAAAATCACATTAATTCAAAAACAGAAACCTTACATTAGAAAGAATAAGCAAAATAATGCATTCAATACATGACAGGACTTGTTAATTTTGTTAACAATGTAAAAGTTAATGTTGGAACATAATTGCTTATTCCCAATATTTTGTTTTTGTGGAACTTGGTTGACTAAACTTTAGGAACAGTACATAAACTGATTTCTTTTACGTTGTGAGACTGAGAGCCAAGGTGTAAAATTCTGTATCATTCCCCTTCTAACTGTACATACTGCATGGCATATCTAGTAACTGCATTGTTCTGGAGCAGTAGTTGCAGTACTGCTTATATTTTTACTAGTATATAAGCTCCGAACTGCTACTTCACGATAACTTTGTTCAAATGGAGCATTGCTTAATTGAAATAGATCAGATGAAATGGAAGTGGTCATTTTTGTTCGAACTATCAGGAAGGATGTCCCACTTTTTACACATCAAATTTTCAAGAGCTGCAAAGTTGTTCTCAAATGTGAACGTTTTCGAAAAATTACCAGGAAATGTTGAATTGAAAATCTTTGCATACAAAGAGTCGGAAAGAAGTGTAAAAGACATTGTAAGGCTCTTCGACTTTAATGTGTCCAGACAGAATCCATGAAATGCTTTTGCCAATTTTAAACAATCCAATTTTTCAACATTGCAAATAATAGCCATGTGTTTAATTGCAAATGAACTAGCATGAGATTTCATCTTTGGTGATATCTTGGCATCACAGTGGTGCAACTGTGTTGGATTGCAAGTCAATTCGCACCCACCTTCAGTTTTTGAAAGTAAACCTGTTTTATTGTCTATATTACATACAGAACATCCCGCTACAAAATCACTCCCGAGTAAAACAATTGATGAAATAAGCACTGGGAGCTTGTTCAAGAACATTGCAAAATCTCCAACAGACACAATGCAATCATGGCCAAGAGCATCCGGAATGGGTAGTGAAGATAGGTCAACCTGAGGTCTTGTTCCACTTGAATGTTCCTGTGCATGTCCCAGCAACTCTATTCCTCTTCTTAGCATGGCCTTTGCCCTTCCTGTCAGTAGACTGTTTCTGAAAAAGACAAAACAAATTATATGCAGAACGTACTGTATGGAAAAATTTACTTAAAATAATACTGGACTAGCACACATTTGGTGGTTAATGGTACATACAGTCACTTGCCTATTTCCTCTTTTTATACCCGTGGTATCCAATCAGATTAGGGAAAAGCGAATTTGTGAGATGTATGCAATCATATAGCACTCAATGGTATATGAAAGGCTGACCATCCACCATCACTGAAAATAATGTTGGTCCAGAAGGCGAAGCCTAAGAACCAATGAGGTGTTAGCATATCTATACGTGAAAAATTAAGTCTCTGGAGAGGTAAATTACGAATTTGGGGGGGGGGGTCAAACATCCTTCTGACCATTTTTCTGGAGGGGGGTGGCAAGAGAAAAATCTGAGGATTAAACTCCTCCTTTCTCCTTCACCATTAGTGTCACCACTGCATGTATTTGCAATGATTAAACTTAAAATGGCTCACAAATGTTGTGCTTGTGGTTAATACAGTTTTAAATCACCTAATGCTACTATTGATCTGACCTTTATTGAAGAATTAATTATCAAACTCCTTTAAATGATTCAAGAAAGAAAATGAGTCTGTGATGGAACATACAGCACATAATGGCCATGCATACACATGATACACTCCGCATCTCCCCACCTGCCCCCCCCCCCCTCCCCAAATACAAATATGCCAGTGTTTGCAAGACCTCATTTCAAGAACATGCATTTGTTAGTGCGGATGCTTACGTGGAGAATGATGTTTGATAAGTACAAAATTTGCCTTTATTAAGCAATGTTCAGTATAAAAATAATGAACAACTGTGTAAAGGTATTCTCATAAGGAGGTGCAATCTGGATTTTTACAGCGTTTACCACTTGGAAGGTAGAGATTTCAAACAAATACATTACTTTCTGATGATACATCTATTAGACACAAAGCATTGAACTCATAATAGTAACATCCTTGCTGTGAAAATTAAAGATGTTTGTTGGCTATACCCTACTTATACAAACAGGACATCCATTTAAAATGAAAAATAGCATCATGTAATCTTCATTTCATAACATTCAGTGATTATTTTGCAAAAGAAACCCTTCTCTTACTTCTATATCTTGACTTGCAGTAAGAACAGACTTGGATAGACTTTGTGGTCTGGTGTGGGTTTATATTTGTGGGAAATGTAATACTCTTGGTCCTTCCTGGTAGGAAATATTATGCATGATTATGATGTTATTGTCAGGGTTGGGTTTTTGCCGGAAAAACCTGTTTTTTCCGGGACAGCGGTAATAACTGGTAATAAGCGGTTATTACCGGTAAAAACTGGTAGAAACTGGAACTAGCCCCATCACACATGATGAATAATTCAAATGAGACAGAGTTGTTTACATGACTTTAAGATTCTATTTTAACTTAAAAATTGAGCAATAAAACTTGCCGCCAATATTACAATGTTTGGTATAAAGCCTTAAAAATTAAAAGTGGTAAAACTTCAACTGCATACTAACTATAAAAAGCTGAAAGTTAATGTTTTCTACAAAATTACTCGAATATCAAACAAGGTTTCACAAAATTTTATAGCCAAAGTGGGCAAATGCACAATGCAACATATGGCATAGACTTCTTTACAGTGATACAGTTTGTCTTAGCTCTCTCCTTGCATATACTGTATACAGTACAGAACAGTATACAAAGCAGTTTTGAAAAGAAATTTCTTTGCCTTAATGTTTAGCTCAATACAATGTGAAAATTGATCATTTATATCACAGAGAAAATAATGACGTACAGTAAGATGTCGGTTTTCATATTTGGGTTTATACTTTATGGTACTGTATGGTGTCCATTCAGTACTTGATGCATAAGATATCCAATAAATGGTCACATTTGACAATATTAAAGTTAAACTTGAACCAAGGGTTTAGGGCATGTCTAAATGGAATAGAATGGATTAAGAATTCTAATTTTCTAACACTTATGTTTATTTCACAGTGATTCTTAAGGTGTTTTTGAACATCATGATATATTCAACACAGTGAACACACTAAGACAGAGTAAACTATTACTTTAAATGTCAGTTTTCAATTGTTTGATTCTCTATAACTGTATCAATCTGAATGCTTACAACAGGCAAGTAAAAGTACTGTAGTGTACTGTACTTATGTTCCAATTCCAAGAACTTCTCAAAAGTTAATACTCTAATACAAATTTCCTACTCAACATTCTTAAAACAAAAAAACAAGTTTGGTAACCTTCTCTACACCTAAGCGGTTCCGAATCTTGTTGTGGACATAACCAAAAGTGTAAAATATTCTCTCCACTGAAGCTGAAGAAGCAGGTGCATACAGCAGTCGTACTACAAAAGGAACAAATCCAGGTGTAAGGTTGAGGTAGTTTAAGGCATTCCACCAAATAGGTGCTGGCATATCTGTCACAGAGAAGAAAGTAGCTGGGAATGGAGCTGCTTTTGCTTGAAAAGCAATCACTGGTGCAAGAAAGTTAGGATTTCCTTCAAGGATCCATTGATTTGCAAGTTGCCTGTCTGTCAAATGAATGCCCATGTATTTAGGATAAAGTTTGTAGGCTGCTATGTGACAAGGAAGAACAGCCTGTTGGAAGCGTTTTTTAACAGTTTCTTTGTGACACTGCAGCTCTTCATTATCTAAAAGTTCAATCCAGATTGCACAGGCATCTGCAATAGAACAGTTGTCACCCTTAGTTTTGTCAATTGCAACAGCAATAGGTCTTAACTGGTTTGCAAGATCTCGGGCTTTTTTTTAAATAAGTCGTGGTCATTTATTTTCCCCATAATGACATCTGCAATGGCTTCTTCGTGTTCTTGTACAATCCTGAAATAGGAAGCCCTGTTTTGAATGAAAGTATCCAGACAGGTCAACTGACTCTTCCAACGAGTATCTCCAGATAACTGTGGCTTTACACTCCCCTCTGAGTTGGTGATGATTCCGAAAGTATTTTTGCACTTCTACAATATGCTTAATGACTGCTGATGGTGTTATGTCCTGTCCAAGCAAATTCAGCCAGTGTGAACTGCAGCCATAAACCATGAGGGAAGGACCTTCTTTGTGCAGCTCATCTCTCATCAGTCACTACACAGTTGAATTGGTCCTTGGCAAGTTGGATCATGCTTTTGCATTGTTGCTTACAATTCTCAGCTGTTTTAGGCATAGCGCCTGTGTCATGGGCTTCAACAAAATAAGATGTACCATCAACATGAAGGCAGGTTGCTGTGACAGGGTCGTTGTGGATATTGCTCCAACCGTCCTCAACTAAAGTAGCCTCTTTACCATCCAGATTTTTCCTCATGTCATCTTTCAGTTTTTCTGATACAGAGTCCAGTAAGGTACCACCAATGGCCTTTCTGGTTGGAGGCTGATAACCTGGCCGTAGGGATGTGATCAGATCTTGAAATGTGGGATGCTCTACACAGGAAAAGGGAATATTACACGCATAGAAAAATTTTGCAACCTTTTCGTTTAATGTGACAGTGTCAGTTTTTGATGTTTTCACCACCTTGTTAGACAAGTCTGACTGCTTCAGTTTCCTCTTAGGTGGTGACTGAACATCTGTGCTTGATCCACTTGCTACATCTCCCAGTAATAGCTGAGCTGCTGTTCCTGTACCCTCAGGATCAGGCTCAGAAAACTTGATACACATGGACCTTCGTTCTGCCAGCTTTTCCACTCATTTCATTTCCACAATTCTTGAATTTTGCATACACTTTTTTTTCCCTTTCAATTCTCATAAAGTGTTCCCACACAACATCTGTTGGCCGTCCTCCTTTATTCATTGCAAAATCTTTGCTTTCACACAGGTGAGGAGCAAATCACTGTACAGTACTACATGTATGTAACATGTTCACTAGCAGCAACTCCAGGTCCAGTTTACTGGGAAACAATAGACAGGAAGTTGGACAAACCAAATACAAAAGGGAATATTTGTTCACCTCTTAATCCTCTTTAGTGTTGAACCTCACATGTACAGAAGCATGTCCCAATGTGTGAATGAAATAACTTTAGTGATAACACAGCACTTTAGTTCTTTATATTACACAAAAAGATGGAAGTTGAATGACTATTTATTTATCTATTTCTTATAAGCAAGCCATTAAAACACGTGATGTATGTGTAAAATGAGTTAATGCAGGGCTCACAGACTGTAGAAAGGCCTCTCCTTAGCAGGACACACATGAATACAGTAAGGTTAGCAGCTTGGCAGTATTGTAGCCACTAGAAAAGCTTCACAAATGTACACTCAATCAAAAACAGTGTAAATCATGGCAAAATGTGACACAAGTCACTAAAAATAATCCATTCAGACCCTTACATGGTAAATTTAATAGCCTAAAATGGTCAGTCTTGATGTAAAATAATGATTTTCATCCTTTAACCTTGAAAAAAGTAAGAAAGAGTTGTTACTTAAAACATTTTATTCAATGTAGCAGAAAAGGTTTTTTCCGTGTTTTCCATTTTTCGGCAAAAACCTGTTTTTACCGGGACGGTTTTTACCGGTAAAAACCGCCTGTGGCAAAAACTGCCAACCCTGGTTATTGTGGGCAAAAGGGTTTGTTTTTTGTTTTACCCCATATTTTCATTGGTGGGAAATGAAGAACAGAAAATCTAGCAAAGTTGAAAGCTTGAAATAACTTTCTCCATTTTTACTTCCCCTTTTCAAAGTTTCAGATGAATCTTCCTGGAGGCATACATTTTCCGGTGCAATCCACACATCCTCATCATTAAACCTTAAACAAAATCAGGTTGTTAAGCGGGTCAACCTGCAACACATTACCAGGGAAGGAGCATCCATTAACTGTTACCATCCTCAAATCTCCTTCGCGAAGATGAAGGCTCATGGCAGTGACCTTCTAATAGGTCAGCGAACGTTATCCTCGCCCTTTGTCTGACTGGCTACCCACCTGGAAGTTAATGAGATATTAAAACTGATAAGCTATTGTCAGAGTGGTTTACGGTCAACTATGCCCCTGGGACAACTAGGCCTGGTCATCTCTACCCCTGGACAACTTGGCCACCAAGACAAATCGACCCTTATTTATATAAGGAATTCAAGTTCTGAAACTTTCACAAGAAACGGGTCAGAACTTCTCCGTTCCTTTTTACAAGACGCATGCTCTAAAAAGTCCAACTCAGTTCGGAGTGGAGCCAAGTGCCCAAAATTACTTATGTCTGTCTTTTGTAATAACAACAATATTATACAGATGGAATACAAATCCAGTCAATGCATACTTGAATGACACCTAGAATTACTCGACCGAAGTTTCAGAATTAGGCATCAGCATTAATTTGAAATGAACATGTTTTCTGTTAAAAGTAAATTTGAAGAAAGCAGGTACTGTAGGATGTCAGGTTTTCACATTGCTGGCCTATGTTGTTTTTGTTTTTCTTTAAATTCACTTAGTAGAACTTCAATTGATTAGGTATGTATTTTCCATCCTGAACTGGTTATGATAATACGATATGCACGAAGCAAGGGGCACGTACTAAAGTGACAAACACGTTACTTCCCTCTTTCCAATAATCGGTGATCTGTAACTGGGCATCAGGTCCGATTGTTAAATTGAATAATCGGGTATTATCGATAATAGCATAATCTGTCCAACACTAGTGAGATGCCCTGCATGGCAGGCAAATGTTACTCGTACACCACACTAGTAGGCTACTTCGTAGGCTTGTGTTTGCATCAGCTTGCCATGCACATACGATGCGAATTTTAACAAAACGGAACATTAAAACATTTAGGCTGTCATAAATTGGTCTTCGCGTGCAGCCGGAGATCTACTGGCCACGCTGTATGCATTGTTATCTTTGATGGATTTTGTATATGTTTATTTTTCAAGTAAATGCTGATTCTTTCATGCATACAGTATTTGAAGACATCCCAGCATTATGCAGCACATGACCCTGCTTCCATTTTCAGTTTGATGGTTTGAAATCAAAGCAAATTACAGCTGATACCTGGAAGTACGAGTTTAGATGCACATGCGCTTGATTGATCTCAGTGAAATTTCCGAGTGAAAGTCGCTCTATATAGTACTTGAAAGGGTTTTAAGAGGTATTGAAAAGTCCTTGAATTTTGAATCCATGAAGGGCTACGAACCCTGAGTAACTTGTCAGACAAGTAGTTGGTACACCATGCCGTTTCAGTGAGGGAGGTGATTCAGTCTTAGGTCTACCTTGATATCTCGCCTTGGGCAGAAGATTATGATCTTGGACGTTGTAAATGTAGTTAAACAGTTCTGTGTAGCCCTAAGGGCCAGGCGAGTTAAGAGTAAGGTCAGCAGAGAACCCATACATCTGAAGTTGAAACCAGAACTCACACAACAACCCTTCCCGTCAATAAGGGCAGGCTGCACCATGCCCTGATAGAATTAGAGAGGCAGATGGAACAGGCAGAACCATACACTCCCGTATCCATCAGAGAGTACCTCCCAACTTGTGGAAGGCGCCGTGTTTATGAGATGATAGATGAGCTCAGGAGATCTGGCTTGAAGGTTTCTGAGAAATGCTCCCACTACGTACACCATGTCGGAGGAAATATAATAAGTTGAAAACGTAAATTACAGTGTTCTTAATATAATCTCATCTCATGACAACATTGTTTTCCTATTGATATTGCGATGGACCGAAATAAAATTTGCATGTCGCAAGTTGGTACCATACTTATTGGAATGGCCCTTTGGTATAAATCTTGACAGGTGAGGGTGAACCATGTCGATGCACACTACTGCGCGGCATGGCGGTACATGAGGGAAATGGCGATTCGTCATCGGGAGATCACTTTAGTGAGCGCCGACGATAAGCACAAGATGAAAGTGGGAGAGCCCTCCTACCCACCTGCAGCAGCCCAACAGGGAAAGCAAGTGATTGTGGGACCAGATCAGGTCATGGCAGTTGGCTATCGTGATTTCAGCAAGTGCACAATGACGCCATCCGTCAACTTTGAAGAACGTATTGTGTGTTTGATTTTTGCCGACATATACATAGATATATATACATACATATATATATACATATACATATATATATATACAATTTACGATGCTGGTGTATATGTGTCGCGAAATGATATTTAAACTTCCAGGGTTTTCTTTTCATTTTTATGAATAGACTTCTATGCCATTCCTTCATTTTGCAGATCGATATCTCATGAAGAATTAACGGCAGTTTCTACAGGGGGAAAGTACACATTGGATTCAAAGACTGCATCTTTGAACCATCATCAGCACTCCGTCGTGCGGCTGAACTGTCAGAAGTTCTCAATGGTTTTCCATTTGAATGCACCGGTTTGTATATCAACATATTGTCACAGTTGTTTTGATTTTTCAGGTCCAACTCCTATGCTGATGATATATACTGACGGTGGACCGAACCATAGATGTACGTACATGTGAGTAGAGTTAGCTGTGATATCACTCTTCTGTTTGTTGGATCTGGATGTGCTAATTGCACTCAGGACAGCACCGAGCAATTGACGGACCAACCCTGTTGAACGAGTGATGAGTCTCGTGAATACCGGCCTGCAAGGGAGTTGGTTTGATATGAAGGAAAATGTCAAGACGCTTTGAAAGATCAATTGGTATGCCATGACACCTCGTCAGCTACTGAAAATCATTCCCTTTCTATTCATATGATTATTTCAGAAACTTCGCAGGGGCCCTGTCTTCAGGCTTCATGGCACCACCCATGCCAACTAGATTGTACTTCTTGTTTTTGAGCCAGTGCTGGTAGCGTCAAGGAGATGAGAGAACGCCTGTCATCTGAGGAAGGAAAGGGAGAGTTACATGGATCCCTGGCCTTTCCGATTGATCTCCTGAAGAGCCAGATGTCTCGATTGTCTCTTAAGGAAAAGCCCTTTGAAACATTCGATCCTGCTAGTGAGGCGACCATCGATGCATTGTGGCAGAGCTGTTTGGCAGTGGATGGCATGTTGCAGGTATGGTTGAAATACAAGGAGTTCCTCCCGATCTGATATTAAAAAATGGAACACCAAAATATTAGCACGCATATGAATGTTAGTGAGTGAGATAAAATTTCATGTCACTGAAGGAGTGCAGTGTCATATTGTGTCTTCGAGCTACAGAGCAGTACAGCACATTTATGAAAACGACACTTTTCAATTCCTTTTGCAGCGTGATGATTTGACCAGCAAGGGTGTGAAGAATTGTGAGAAGTTGAGATCTTTTCTTGACCACTGCTTCATTGAAGGGCGCAACACCTTTCAAGTCAAGAACTGCGGTAGCGATTCCTGTGATACATGCAGGTAGGTTTTAATGTCATCTTTAGTGGTACAGCCACACCATCTCTGTTACCGTGCAAATGTGTTTTGCAATGATTTTTGCATCTCGGTGAACCAAGTGGTCAATGTGCGATATACTCGACACAACAGTGCTTATCAGTATCATTTTTTTTTTTCATATTCATTTCCAGACCAGTAAAAGTCCAGTGCATGCGTGGGCCAAGAAGTTTGCTGCAAGAGAGGTGCCAGCTGGCGATGGGCACTACCGACATTTCGAAGATGTTTACAAGACTGTAACGAAAGAGGTGTGTATCACTTCAGTATTCATACATCCTTTGGCCATTCTCTTCCTCGGTGCAACACGCACTGAACACATGTCATGGTTCCGTGCGGTGATGGTTACAAGTGGCTTTTAGTATTTGCAAAAAAAAAAAAAAAAGCTCCAGCCTACCAAGAGGAAACAACTAGACGAAATTTTCCAGGACGTTGAGTACACATGTGGCCTTCTCTTTGGTGCGTCTGGAAAGATCAGTGGCAATTTTTTACTTGTTCAATTGGTTTCCAATCCTCACATGTTAAGTAAGTAGAGACCTGAATATTGCCATTCTCTTCTTTTCCCTTATGAGATATATTTATTCTCTCCTCGTTCTTCCCATGATATCAACCTGCCAAAGGGGTTGCAGGTCTACATCAAAGAGCATGATTGTGGAGATCATATCGAAAACCTATATTACTCCTGCGGTTATGAGCCGACATGCATTTTCTGTCGTGAATACTTGGAGGACGTGGATTTGGATGAGGATACTTCCTCATGAAGTTGACACGGGAAGGGCATGCATCCAGGACGATCATAGCTGTGGTGCTGTGGAAGGAAGGACTTGAAGATGGGAATAAAGAACATGAACATTTTCACTGGTTTGGTCATTTCAAAGACCTTTTTCCAAATTACCAATTAAAGCATTTGGTCATGCATTCTGTGGTTCATACATTTCATGAGTTGCCTATGTTATATATTCTGCATAAAGATGATTTATGACCGGTATGATTTTGCACGATTCAGGTGTCCAGAGTAATGAGTAATGGATAATGAAAAAAGCTTCATGTGTTTTTCAAAATCGCCAGGACGGTATTTTATGACTTTCATCCCCTCGACCTTACAATTCTTTGTCAGCGCGAGAGTTCCTCACAGTGTGCACTGACAAGAGCTTTCTGGAGTCTAGACAATAACTAAGGAAATGTTTTCTAAGAAGACCTCTGATTGGCTCATATGACCTTATGCATGTTAATGAGGAAAAGAAGCAATCACAAAGTTTTAATTTTTTTTTCTTTTACTAGATGGAGAATTTTCTAAGCTTCAAACTGATACCAACCAAATTCTCTGTGTTTGGGGCTTGTTTAGGCCATATAGGTTCAAAACTATGCATACACCCTTTTTTTCTTTTCAAGAAATTTTGTATTTTGGGGATCAGACCAACCATAAATTTTACCTCCAAAAATGAATGCACAATTCGAAGTATCTAATTTTGGTGGTCCTAATGTAAAGTTGAAAAGTTTGTTGACCCTTTTTCTACTCTTTTAGGGCAGAGCCTTATTGAGTTTTGTTGGGTCCCTCGTGTACTTGCTAGAGGGTTGAGACTTTTCCTTTTGGTGCTGTGTGTGGCCTAGAGCCACAAATCCATCGCTGCTATGCCCGCAAACTTTATAGTTACTGACCGTGGCGCAATGACAGTGTTAGCAGCAGAGTCGTGGGCAGGGTTGCCAGTTGCAAAATCCCAATGGTTACCAGGTTGCCACCGTTTTACCCAACGGTGTTTGTTTTAGAAAGTTAGCATGGTTAAGAGAAAATGAGCTTAAAAGTAATTATATCTATTCTTCATTCTTTAACCTTTAAAAGCGTGGAAAGAACTGTAAACAGCTAAAGAAGAGAAGGGCATAGTGCGTTCAAAACTAATACCATTACCCTTGACTCTAGTTGATGAATGGCAAATGCACCTTTAAAATGAAACACTTAGGATTATCTTTTACATTCTAAAACAAAATGTAAGCAATGCAGACACAGCATGGATATAGAAGTCAATATAAGAAAATGAAATGAATCAACTAGAAGATGTGGTTACGTAACGTAACCACAATGGATATGACATTGTGCTTGTCTTTGGTTGCCCATTTAGGGGAAGGATGGACTGCCTGGTTAATCCGAAGGACAATAGGGACGTAGATGTGGTATGTGGATTGGGGGACAAAAACTTTCCAACATACTGTTGAACCCTGTATGATGTCCAAGACAGGAATGACCTATGAGCAATGCACCGTATGAAAGCGAGTGCACTCATAGTCCTACATACACATTCACAATGACATGCACATACACTGAAAGTGATGTTTGAGTCTTATTACATTTTGGTTATTGTCCTTTCTTTTTTTATTTTGAATGTGGCTGAATTATTGGAGGGACAGAGCCTATGCTTACTCCACGGAATATTTTCATTCGTGTTGCAATTGGCGTAATTTGCACGGGTTACCCGGTTACCCACTCGTCATTGTATACGCTAGTTCAAAATGTACCACACGAAGGTACATTGTGCTCTTACTAAGGGGCATTTATGTACCAAGAAGGAAAGTGTTACACACACACATGCAATCATGAATGTATAGGTATGTCTTAACATTGAAAAATAAATAGAGAAAGCGGTATGTTCTGTTGCATTCTTAAAAACTGTAAAGAAGTTACGGAACAATGATGCATAATAAAACTGTTGTACTCTTAGTTGTTGGTTTGAAAATGAAAGTTTATGAAAGACTATGAACAAGGTGAAATAAAGAACTGTGAAGATGATGTGAGGAGTCCTAACACAGAAAAAACACAACTGAACTGAAGAAAACAAAAGAATAACAAGAGCCCAAGGGCACTATGGTTCCTTGCATTGATTTTTTTATTTAGGAAGTTGCAAGGTGAGGCATAATTGGCACCTTTAGCCCCAATGACTTTTGGCCTTCACTCAAAAACATACGGCACATTAAATTTCAAATCAAACACTTGCTGTTTGAGAAAAATTGAACACTTGATTTTTTCAAGTTATCACTCTGCACACATCCCATTTCCATGTTACAAATACATACACACATCACCTTCACTTGAGTTTGGGGCAGTATATGGGGGGTAGTTAATTGGCATTGCCCTTTTGGTCCATCTCAATAATTCAAATCCAGACCTTACAAAGAAGTCACAAAGGTCAAATATAGTCAAAGGTCAACACTGCATTTTACAAACACAACTGTCCCTCGTACAAGGAAGAAATGTAACAGTCATCTGGTTATCCCTGACAACCAAAACTTATGATGGAGAACTAGAAATTATGCCATGGTTGTTATTTGGACTACCTATGTGTTTGCCTCAAAAGGAAATATAAGCAAAGGCCCAAAAGTCTGCTACAATTTATCTAATAAATGACTTTCAACTTGACCTGTCAACCTGAAGAGGGTGTTCAAAAAGGCATAGTTGTCCCAGTAGTGTGAAAGCAGAGGTAAAGAAGAGAAACTGCTTTTATATTTTAGTAAATTGTGATATATATGCAATATTATAAAAATTGAAGTCAAAACTTGCATTGTTAATAACTTTAATACTGTACATAAGGAAAAGGTTTTTTTGCTAACTAAACTGCTTTTAGACTGAGAGGGGGTTACAATTCTTCTTTTCTTTTATACATTGCATTTGTCAAACGGCATTAAACTTCAGTTGGATTTTAAACCAATTAAACAAAGACATATCACCCAAAAGTCTAAGGGACATGTGTGCTATAAGGTATGAAAGCATCCAGATGAGCCTCTTCTGCTTTTTCTCTTGAATTTTAAGTTGATATAGTACCATAGCTTACAGCACAGCTTTTTATTTTTCTTTCGTATTATTAAAAAATACTGTTATAGCTTGCAAACGTATTTTGGATTTCTCGTGGGGGACATAACCAAGTCCTCTGGACAACCAGATATATTTGCTAAAGGATCATCCTTGTTTGTGTGACCTCCCTTTATCATTTGGTTATTGAATTGTCACACTTTATGCCTTGCATTCCAAAGCATATAATGCACAAACTTTTCACTAAAATGACAATAACTCAAGTTAGCAACATCATAGAAGGGTAGTATAGTGCCTTTGTTGTTTGTCTCAACAAGACAAATCCAGGCATCACAAAAAGTCACAAAGGTCAAATGAGGTCACAAAGTAGGTCAACACGTGCACTTTCGTCAGATGAACACAACTTTCCATTAAGCCATCCCCGTATGTTATTGAGTTATTGCACTCCATACCTTGCATATATGACCTACACACTAACTTTCTTGTCACTTAATTGTCAATAACTGAAGTTAGGAACATCCTAGGAGGGTAGTGTAATTGTCCAGGCATGGACAAAAAATTTACAAAGGCCACAAGGTCAAATGAGATCAACTGAGGTCAATCTGGGTCATCACATTTACTTCATTTAGACGAACACAAATCTCCATTACACCACCCCTCTGAAATTTTTCAGTGGCAAGATAATGTCATTTAAAAATTTTTACATTAGGCCCCGCCCACTCATTTATACGCAAGGTATGACCACCAAAAACAATAGGGCACATCTACTCAATAAAATACATGAACCAACCAAGTTTGATGAAAATTGAGCCCTCGGTTATTGAGTTATCGTGTCACATACCTCACATTCCAATGCACACATTAAGCCCTGTACATTCATTAATATGCAAGATACAGGCACCAGAAACAATAGGGCACATCTTCTGAATATGATACACGTACACACCAAGTTTGAGAAAAGTTGCGTACTCGGTTATTGAGTTATCGTGTCACATACCTCGCATTGCAATGTGTCACACACACACACACACACACACACACACATACATATGGCCAACTTGACTACATAGGTTCCTTTGTTAACACAAGGAACCAAAAACTGTTAGGTACTTTTATCTTTGACGGTTATTTGGAATGTGTGGGATGTTCACAGGTAGACTGCATTGTAACTGATGTTGGAATGAGGTAGAAAATGAATTATCATATATTAACGTTACAGAAGTATATCAAATGGTTACCATAACTGGTAGAAAGAGTTCCAAAAATTTGGATAGAGACACTTTTTAAATGACTGTGGGTGATGTGAGGGCAAATTTTAAAAGGATGAAAAAGAAGTGTTATGCTTTAAATTTTTGAAAATGGCTGGTATTGGGTAGTATACTTTCTAACTTCTAAGTATGTAACAACATAAATGGTCAGAGATATTGTACAAATATAATTTTATAAGGAATGCAAAATAAGACAACAAATTCTGAAAGGAAAAGAAAACAAGAAGGCTAAGAAGTAGAAATATGAAAAAGAAGTGAAAAAAGCAAATTAGTTTTGATGCAAGTAATGTAACTGTATAACTAAACATACTTCCAGGCATTCTGATTCTGGAGAGGTATACTTGATTGCAAAGCAGAATGTAGCTTAGGATAACTTTAGTACCATAGGGATATCTGGATACGGTTTTGTGTGGAGTTGGAAGAAATTTAGCTGTTGCATTAAACAGTTTCTGTTTAAATTAGAAGTTACTGGGGTATTGTGAGGTGCATTGTTGGAAGTAAGACAGAAAAAAGGTTTTGTTAACATGTTAAAACTCTAACAGTCAGGCATCTGAATGAAGAAGGTCTTTGCTTGTTTGTGCAGCAATAATAACATCATTTTGCATGATTAATGACGTTTTGAATGGTATTTTATTTGCAAGAGCTGTTTGTAGTTCCTGAAGAGATGTTGTTGATGGCAATGCAAGGATCTGGGTCACAATGTCCTCAGTAGCAGAATACTCTGTTGGTACGACATCATCTGGAGTTATGAGGAGAAGTTTGAACAGTTCGTTTTCAATAGAGAATGCTTCAGTTTGGGCATTGACAGTGATGGATGGAGCTGCTTTGACCTGTTGATAAAAATGAAAAGGCAAAAGGATGAAGATATTTGCTTGGTGTTGTTGCAGAGGAAGAATTTTAGATACTTTTACTGTACAAACTGCTTTCATTACATGTAAAAGTTTGAAATGAAGACAACGATGAAGAAAAACCATAAAGATGAAATGAATACAACTGGGAGAAAGCCAAAAGGCTAAGTTATTCCTTGTGGATGACGTATTTTTATTTCCAAATTGACAGTGTTCCTTAATTGAAGAAAACAATAGGGTTCACCTTCACAAATATGGGTACTGAACATACTGTACGATGTATGAAATTCCTCACTGTTAGACTGTTTGAAATGTTGTTTACAAAATTTTTACCTTCTGATATTTGGTGACACCAGAAAGAATAGGGTTGACCAAGTACTCATGGACAATGCACATGGTAAGTATTGGATTCCTAAGTGTTACCTTTCTAGAGATATTGTGTTCACAATGCTTTTACTTTGTGATATGTGGTATACTCCAAATGATGTTTGACGTGCAGGAAAACTGATAGGGGTTATGTGCTAAGATTGTCAAATGTGGTGATCCAAACATAGTCTATAGAGGGCGGATGGTCTGGCAAGCTTTTGTTAGTATCCAAGTGACTATTGTTCTCGAAAAACGAAGGTCATGTGGTATTCAGATTCCAAAGCTTTCGTTCAGTGTACACATGTCTAGGCACTTCTGTATACTTTCAATGAAAGAAACTGACAAAAAAGGTGTTCTTGCAGAATTTAATGATAGAATTTTAATTTTGCCTTTCTTTGAAAACATATAATATCCATGCTAAGCGATGATTATGCAATTAACTTATGTGAAAATAGAGGACATTTCTATATAAGCTATGAAGTAACTATAACAATACCCACGTATGCAAGAATATAGTTTATCTTGAGTTGGTCTGCACATGGAGTCGGTCATTGCATAAAAATGTATAGCACGTGCACAGAGTACAATGCTTATTGATTGACCGATTCATGGTATGACAATGCTATACGCTCACAAAGCCTGGGTAAGTAAAGCAGGCGAACGGTGGCCAGTTAGCTACAAGTTCCACGGTGGCGATACTGGAAGTTAGCCGAGAACTACAACCTGAACCACAGTGAAAAATATTTATCTACCGTTACCCTCTACACCAAATCGTTTTCGAATATTTAAGTCTATTAGAGGCGTTTTTTGTCTATAAAATAACTGACAGGCAATTGGCATACATTGAGAATTGGGTCGTTCAGCAGCGTAGGCCTACATGCTGCACAGTGATCAGCGGCTGACCACGGTAAGTCAATCTAACTGGAGCTTTACAACTTGATCCACGTTGCTCTATTGCGCGTAAACGTGAACTTTAAGTAAACAAGTTTCTTGCACTACGCAGCTTCAATGTCGTCATTTTTCGCAATTCTGTCACTTGATCATTTCAGTGGAAATCTTTTGAGGCTATTAGCAACGGGAATATACCTCTAATTATAATTTCTTTTGATCTTTGTCAGGCCTGAACAATTAACTATTTTTTGAAAAGATGAGCAGTACGCCTACATGTTTATTTAGCCATGTTTAGATGTCATGCATGCAGAGTGCACTGAGCGAATGAAAGTTAATGACAACATAGGCTACATTTAGGCTATAGACCTAGAAATGTAAAAATAACATGATTTCACAACCAATTTCAGAGTAAGGAAGATTCATAGAAAAATTGCCCTTCCTTCAGGGATCATCGAAGGGACGATCGAGGAATGGTTTTGTGGGCTATGATACGTTATGTACATGGGGTACTCTAGAACTATGGGGTGTTTTTCTGAGTTCTCGCCAGATTCAAGTAGAATTATAAGTGATATGAGGTGGCATATAGACTTAAAAGTCTTGTGAAACTTAAAACTATTGATTCGGTCTCTTACAAGCTCGTATTTTATTTGCATTTTTGGAAAATGTCCCCTTTCACAAGTCAAGCCCTGAGGTTATTGTGCAGTCGTAGTCACTTCACAGCACAAGTTGTGCACCCTGAATACCACGTGACCACGGAAAACGTACTGTGTCAACATAGAACCGTTAGCTTTTGTTACAGTACAATCACATGCCAGACCATCTGGTGTATTGACTATGTCACAAATGAACTTCCACTTCCAGCAGATACAGAAGGGATTGTGTAATCAATATGGCCAATTGATACATTTAAATGTCCCCTTTCACAAGTCAAGCCCTGAGGTTATTGTGCAGTCGTAGTCACTTCACAGCACAAGTTGTGCACCCTGAATACCACGTGACCACGGAAAACGTACTGTGTCAACATAGAACCGTTAGCTTTTGTTACAGTACAATCACATGCCAGACCATCTGGTGTATTGACTATGTCACAAATGAACTTCCACTTCCAGCAGATACAGAAGGGATTGTGTAATCAATATGGCCAATTGATACATTTAAATGTGAGATTTGTGACAGTTACTCTTCTTGAGTTTTCAAAGTTTTGACTTTTGGAGTGCTGATGACTCCCAATGTCCTTTGACATGCACCAAAACAATAGACATCATTTACTCAATATGGGCAGTGAGGGTGTGAAAAGACACATACTTCACCATCTGACCTCTGGTGACCCAAAATAATGTTTGACTTCAACCAAAAACAATAGTATCCATCTAGTTGATATGATCAATCTACATGCTCAGTATGAGATTCTTCACAATTATTGAACTTGAAATGTCATGTTTTCAAGAAATTTCTTAGAAGTTTGCAAGGTATTTACCCATTTGACCTCCCATGGTCCCACATGACCTTTGACTTCCACGAAATTCAGTAGTAATCATCTGTCTAATACAAGTAACGCGTGCACTACATATAAGCATAGTCACATTTATGGTTCATATGATACAGTGATTACAAAATTGTTAACATTTTTACCATTCTTGAATCCAAATGAGGTTTGACCTTTTCCAAAAACGAATGGGATCATTTACTCAATATGGCCAACCCACATATCACATGAGGTTATAGTAGCCACACGTACCCTTCTTGAGATATCATGTTTACAAGAAAAGCATGACTTACATATTTACACATAGACACAGCTACATACCCACTTACAAACGATATCACCATTGCATGGATTCCTTGCCAGTCTTTGGTAAGGAATAAAAAAAGTAGTGCAGAGATACAGTACATGTTCAATTGAGTGTCTTTGGTAGCTAGATATTAACTGCAATTGAAGTTCTAGTGGTTGATGAGAGAGTGAAATTAATAGTGCCTTGGAAAGTTGTTTGCCCAAAGAATTGGCAGTGCGAAGGGTTAAAAACTACGGAAATGTGGTTGAAGGCACAGAGCTGCAAGTTGTGGGCAATGGATAATCATGCAACAATATGATCTAAAAAGGATTTGGAGGTAAAGAATAGTTATATACTGTCTAAAATATGACATTGGGCTATTTTCATGTACAGTAATGCTGACATACTCACCTTAATTATTTTGCCTTGAACAGATGTCCCGGTTTTTTGAGGTGATGATTTAGCCTTTTTGCAGGATTCAATAGGTTTTGGTGGTGGGTTGATCAGTTCATCTGCGACTGATTGTAACTTTTCGTCAATGGTCATGTCAGCGCATCTAAAAACTTTCGATGATGTTGTTAAAGTAACACTTTTGTCAGGTGTAAGAATGTAGTTGCCAATCATTACAGTAGCACCTACAGACATCATATTCAACTTTGAAGAGTCATACAATGTTGCTTTCAACACTGTACAGTTGTCACAAATAGCAAGATGGTGTAAGACCTTTTCTTGGTCGTTTGTTGAAAATGGCTTTGGTCTGCTAACTTGCAGAACTTTGCATTTTATAAGTTTGTTGTATGGTGCTGGTCCTGGTCTCGTTTTCTGCAAGGCATCCAAAGAAAGCATTCTGGTGGAGAAAATTAATATAAATATGTATTATAGACAACTAGTGTGAGGAGACTATTTTAATTTTTGAAGCAAAACTACAAGGTTACTTGATCACTAAGTTTTTGTAATGTAGTAACATTGTACATATTGCAATTGTTTAGTAGCGTGGTGAGATCTGTGTTTGATTGTTACAGTAGGGACAGGGTCACTATGGTAATTAACAGGTGTTGGACATTTTTAAAAGGACATACATTACACAGTAAATGCCCTACAGTAGTGCAACAGTTTATGGTCGGAAAGTGACAAAGAGAGGGTTGTGATAACTATAGTTTGTTACAAACGTTCCTGTATTGTAACATGATGGTTTTGGAATAATATAGAAATGATCAATAATAGTATTTTGCTGTGTTGTTGCATGTTGTACTAATTGACAATACTTGGTGAAGGTTGTTTGTTAAGGTCAAGATTGAAATCTCCTGTAAACACTGTAAATGTACAATGCACGTCCTTTACTTGGTTCTGCATTGCAGTTAAATCACATTCAAGTTGATACTTGGTAACCGAAGGAAAACGGACGGTATAGTGTTATCAGAAGTAGAGAGTAGTTAGGTGCTTTTATTTGTAACGCTAAAGTATCACAGAATGTTGCTTGCATTGGTATGACATCAAATATTAGGTGATGTTTCAAATAAACCGCCACACCTCCTGCTTTTCGCAGGGATGGTTTAGAAAGAAAGTTATAACCTGGAATTGCAAATTCCTGTTGGGTATTTGGGACATGGGTGTAATGGGTTTGTTGCCATGTCTCTGACAAACATATGATATCTGCAAACTGAAATTCAGGATCACACTTCATATCAAGAAAGTGTTTTGCAAGTGAGTGGATGTTGTGTTGAATGATTGTAATACTGTTAACAAAACTTGTGACAATATATTGTGATAACGAATTTGCTCCACTAGCATCCAATGTAGGCATGTTTTCATTGTCTAGTTAAGAATTGCAATAAATTGCATGGGAATTGAAATTGAGTAAATGTAATCCTTTGGTTGAGGTTACCCTACTTAAGGCATCATATGCCATACCGGGTTGAAAGATGTTCTCTAATGAAACGACTGCACAGTTTGTTGTCTTGCCTTGAAATTTGTGTATCGTAACAGCCCAAGCTAACTTGAGAGGATACTGATATCTTGTAATAGAGCTTGAGCGATAAAGAAAACGACACCAGACTGTATGGAACAGTCAAGGTTCACAGCTGGATTAGTTTGTTGGGCTTTCTTTCCTACTAATTTGTCATCAAACTTAACTACTATGCATGATGGCCGATTTGTGAGTGGCTCACAGGATTGCATTGACACTACGTACAGTACCACAAAAAACATTTACAAGTCCATCAGAAACATCAATGTTTGTAGTCAACATAACTTTTGCTCCAACTGCTAGTGTAAGTGTAGAAGGCAGATGGCACTGTCTGTAGGTGTGAGTGGGTTCCTTACGTTTCCTTCTCTGGCCTTTTTTATCATACTGCACATCCACTGATTTTATTGTTATTATGTTGTTACATGTTTGAGTAAGCATAAAATGGTTGTGCTCATCTACATCAATGTTTCTTGAAAATATATGTAAAGCATTTTGAGGGTAGTCACCTGATGCAGTTATCAGTCTCTGCATAAATATAGTTTTGTGATCATGTGATAATTGCGCACTTCTTTTAAGCACTCTAACTCTGTTTAAGAGATTTGCAAAAGGTTGATCTTCTTTCTGCCTCATAATTTCATGTACTTGCCATTTGTAGAATATGGACCACAGGTTAACCAATGAGCCAGGATCTACATCAAATAAAGGCTTTCCTCTAATTGGTGGCAGCTGATAAAAATCTCCTACGGCTAAAATGCTAACATTTCCAAATGGTTCATGCAAAGATGAACCTTTGATTTGTTGTAATCTACAATGTATGTATGATAGCATGTCCACATCTACCATGGAAATTTCATCTATTACTATAAGTTGGAGATGTTCATACTTGATACGAAGAGTGTTTAATGTTTCCCTACCATGAATGTTGAATGCTGCTGTTCCTGTAAATGCAAGTAGAAGAACAGTTATGGCATCTGCAGATGGTAAACCCAGTTGAAAAATTTTTTCTGCCTCATGTTTGATGCACTTTACTAATAATGATTTACCCGTTCCTGCTCCTCCTGTTAAAAAGACATGAAATGGCATTGTATCTGCACTATGTAATCTTTTGTAACACCATTTTGTTACAAAACGGAAGAGTGACCTTTGTTTGTCGTTGAGGGACTGGAAATGAGCACTGGTAATCTGAGCAGACTGCTGACAGAGAGATGTGGGTAAGGCATGGCTAACTGTAGACTGCATACTCTGAACATGTTCACTACTTGAGAGTTCAGGAATTTGTTCAAAGCTGTCTATTATGCCATTTTCAAATACACTTTCTTCATTTTCAGTTGGTGGTGCAGATTGATTCAGTATCTGAGTATCACACCATGCATTGTCATTTGGTAAAGAATACTGTACTGTTTCCCATGCTTCATCCATTTGTTCTGTTATGGTTTCAAACTGTGACATGTTATGAATAACTATGTCTTTGACTGGTGTGGTTTTTCTTTTCAAATTTAACTTGACCACTAAGGAAAAAATTTTCGTACGTTTGAGTTGTGTCAGTACGTATTTCCATGTTCACATGAGGTAAGTAAAGTCGTAGTAAACCGTGATAATACTTTTCTGGGTCTTTTTCCACCTTTGTTCTACAGTATCGGATGATACATCTTTTACTTGACCTTGGTTTTATGTATCCCAAATCATTTTCCAACATTATTGATGAATCTGAGGGGTTGGCCTTGTGAGTACTGTGGTCAGATGCAAACACTGCTAAACACATGTTTTGAAACCATTCTGTTTTGGATCTAGCCAAGTATTTATCAATGATGTTGTCTGCCCATATTTCTTCAGTATCCTCTTGCTTCTTTGAATAACTGCTAAAGGTAGTGTAATTCTCTGTGCATTTGGATCCAGCGGTATGTAAACTACTCTTCTTGAAGTCTTTTTCAAATGCATTCCTGTAACTCTGTACACAGCTTCCATTAGTGAAACTTCTCTATGGTTTAAATATGTTCCTAACTGACGAAGCTCTGACATTGCATCTAAATTACCATTACGTGCTTCTATTTGGGCTAGTTTTAATAACGTTCCCATTTCTCGCTCAGCCTTACTTATGTATGATACTATGTACATAATGCAGCTATATGGATTTAGTACAAACTGTATGTCCATGTTGGCATTCCATGTTCTCAATAAGTCAGGATTGTAGTTATTAACCCAACATTCATTTGGATTTCTTTTGAGAAAAATGGTTTCTTTAGTACTTAATTTTGAAAGAATTTCCTGCAAATGTTTTGTTGTATTTGTTAAACTGAAGAACTCTTGCATAGATGAAATACCGTTATGCTAAAGGACATCCCAAATTTTTGCTATTGTTTCTTTTTCTTTCTTGTTATCTTGATCTAATGAGGTTCCAGTACCTTCAGAAGTTTTGTTTTGTAAAAATTTCTCACTTTGATGTTGCACTGGAGTAGGGCTGTGAACGTGTAGCATTTTAACTAAACGTTTAATCGCAAAAATTTGCGATCGTTTAGCGGTTAATCGCGATTAATTAACCTCACGAAGTCAACATGCTTACAACTATATTGTTTTCATCATGCTCCCAGTAGACCTATCGATGTATTTTAATTTGGCACTACATATGCGACATTTAGCAATCTTGTCAGCTTTATCAACATCGAAACAATCCCACACCACGCTTGTTTTACGTCCCATCCTGTACTACTTATATCGGATTTGATGCAAAGCAACCGCGGTTAAACTATTCTGCAACTGCCAGTGAACTCGGAACGTATTTATTACGACAGTAATTCCGTGCTCATCGCAAGTGAAACCGTACGTACGAAATCAGACAAACATTGCACTCTTCATTACACTACGTAAGTACATGATATACGAACGCACGTGGTCGCTTGAGCACCGGATCGAACTAGTTCACTGTTGCCTGGCATGGTCGACTCACGCAAAGTAAACAAGCAGTGTGCATTGTACTCAAAACTGTTAAGTGTTGCAATGACTACTCTGTGCAGCTTTTAAATACGCATTGAATGAATGTTGTAAGATGTAGGCCGCGCGGCACATCGAGGCTATAACACAGGTTGTACAACCTCCGTTCCGCAATCCGCGGGGAGTACTACGAGTTGCTCCGTTGTACGGCTAGGCAGCAGTTTACCTCTAGGCTGCTAACAGCGCCGGAAAAGTTTACATAGGGAAATTCACAAGACGATCGATCTGTGTGAATTGTGTAGAAAGAAAGGTGGGCAAAAATTCATAGGACATTGGGAAGAATATCGGACGAAAAATGGGTTTTGCGATTAATCGCCAGTAGCTTTGAACTAAACGTTTATCCCACATGCGATCGTTTAGCGATTAATCGCTACACGGTCACAGCCCTACACTGGAGTAGCAATAAATGTGTGAGAAGATGGAGGTTTTGGAAAATTAAACCTACATGTTTTACTGTTTTTCCTGCATGATTTTGAATGGCTTTTACTGTGAGTTTGAACACTGCAAACAATATCATGTAATTCTTTGTCATGTTCTTTAGAAGGAATGCTACATGATACATATTTGTCAATAAAGTCAACTAGTTTGTCGTCTGTATCTGGTGAATACTGTGGTGCATTTTTCACCCAGAAGAGACAGTGCAAGTGTGGCCAACCACGTTGCTGAAACTCAGTCCTATAAAAATAGTCAACTACCTCTCCAATTGGATTTTGTTTGGAAAAGATCACATTGTTCCAAAAATTCTGCATTCTGTGTTCAAACATTCTTGCAGCTGTTACTGGATTGCTTGCAATAATGTCACAATGCATTTTCCAATCAATGTTGGTTGGAATGGATTTCCCTTGTTGTCTTAAAATAGCTGTGGTGATTTCTTTCCAGCGTTTGTCTGCAGCTGAGAAACTACAAAACCATGTAGGGATGCCTAATTGTCTGATCATTGCAAATAAATCCTTGAGTGTGCTTTCCCAATATGCAGGTGTTCCACGGATGTTTTTCATGAAATGGTACCCATCATCTCGTCCAATAAGTTCTTTTAAATGACTTCTATTTTGTAACATGAGTGCAATTAAAACTCTTCCAGATGAAGTTTTAGTTTTTCCCTTTCTCATTGCAATTGCTATTGATGAATGAATGAAATGCAACTCTGTTGTGTACTGTGCAAAAAATATGTATTCAGAATTCTCTGCATATCGTGAGTCAGCCGACAAAAGTCTTGCATTGAAATACCGGCTTGGAGAGATTTTCACTGATCTTTGTGTGTTGTAAGTATTTTCCCCATAAGGAAACAAGAGCCCAATGGGCACTGTGGTTCCTTGCTGGATATTATAAGAACTGTACAGCCAGTCTGTGAAATAGAGCTAAGCAAAAGTTCATACTCAATGTTTGTAACATCTTCACAAGGGGTATTTTAGTACTCATTTTACATGAAATCAAAGATTCAATTTTTGTGGCCTTACTGACATTCAACTTTTGTAATGCTTGGTGATCCTTCAAAAACACTACCTCATTTCCGTATGTATTTATGCTTGCAATCAAGTTTGATATTATCACCAATAAATGATACACAATGTGGTCAGAGAGAGAAAAACACCCCTTGTATTTCTCTCGCAAGTTATTTTTATCTGCTCTCAAATAAAACTTGCTGTTACTTTAAAACAATCTACCACTTGTCTTGTTTGCTACCTCTACACAGAAAACAGGGTTTAAAACTTTATTCAGCAGTCAAGCAGAAAGCAAGTGATTAATGAAGTGTGATAATAGAATGAGGATAAGGTTACCCCACAGAGCACAGCAGTATTAAAGAGACATATTGTAGAATCCATGCATTGCTTCCACTGGCAGGGAGACCAGTTTAATGCAGAGTGACCTGTGCACAGTGAAATCTACAGATTTCAGTTATTGCCCTCTTAAAACTTTGAATGACCCAAAATATGTGTACAACCCGAAGGAATCATTACTGAAGGAACATAAAGGACAAATTTCTAAGGTGTTTGGGTGCGTAAGCATGCAAAACCAGGTGAGATAAAAAATCTATTGAAACTTTCTTTATCTAGCTTACAAGATTTTCTAAATAACATTTCCAGCAGTTGACCTCCAGTGACCTTGATGACCTTTGACCTTAACCAAACACAGATTGATTTGAAATCTGTCCTTTCTACCTTAAAATACTGTGTTAAACTGTTTTTCAGTGTTTGACCCCTGGTGACCTCAGATGACCCTTGACCTTCACCGAACATATCCAATTTCATCCTTACACCATAACACACCCACACACCAAGTATGACATCTATCCAAGTTTCCTAACTAGAAATATCCTGTTGAGAAGGTTTTTAGTTTTTGACCTCTGGTGACCCCAAATGACCTTTGACCTCCACCAAAAACGATAGGGCACACCTTCTCCCTTTGACGAATCCATGTACCAAATCCAAGTTCCATCCAACCTTCCCTTCTTGAGTTAGAGCGTACCGAAGCAAGTGTCACACACACAGACACACACACACATACACACACACACACACGCCAACCTGACTACATAGGTTCCTTTGCTACCGCAAGGAACCAACAAAGTAGGAAAAGCTGTGGCCTTCATTGAGTGAAGCAGATACTGGTATGTTACTTTCAGCAGGAGCAATGGAATATATGTCACAAGCAGAATAATTTAAGTAATGTTGTCCTACATCAGTTGGTTGCAGGCAAGTATTTTTTGGTAAGGAGTTTTCTGTCTCTTCATTTTGGTCATATTCAACTGTCACTGATTCACATGTATTTAAATGACTGTTGCTAACTGATTCTTGTTTGCTATGACATTCTTCTTTGTTATGTACTTCACCAATATCATTATTACTTGAAGACATGCTTGCCACATCTTGATTATAAAGGCTGTTTTCATTTGAGATGTCTGCAATATTAATGTTTGTAAAGAGAGGATTTTGCTCATGCAAGAAATGAAGTGCTTTCATCACCTTTTGAGGTTCAACTAATTGATGTAGATGGTGTCCACTGTAATCCACTTTACGCTTCAATTTCACCTGAATCAAAGAAGAGTCAGTAATAGGTCGTGGTAACATGTTCACTGTTTTTTGTATATCAGCAGGAACACAAACAACAGGTCCATGAACACCCTTCTGAAAACTTTTCGGAAGTGTTAGCAATTTCATAAAAGGTATAGTTGGAGTGATTAAGTGCCGCCCTAATATATGTAAGTTAGACAGTTCTTGTGGAATTGTCCTGAGATTGGGTAGGCATGTTTCCCTTTCTAAGGTTTTGATGACAACATTTACATACCCATAAATCAGATTTTCCTTCTACTGATGAGAATAAGACTAGATATCTGTCTGGGTCAATTGTGTAACTTTGTAAGTGGAATTTGATGATCATGGGCTCTGATGTAGTATCCTTATTGAAAATGCAGAAATCAGGGTAATTTGAAGACATAGCACAGTTAATGGTAACCACAAGATGTCCTGATCCAAAGGTCACTGTGTGCTTTTTAAGTGCATTGAAACGGCACATACAAAACAAAAATTGAAGCCGGATCGGGCAAAAACATAAACGCAAAACTATTTACAGACTGCTAAATCAAACAGAAAATTATGTTCATTACAGTAATAAGCTATATATATTTACAAAACTATGTACAGAAAATTATACACAGAGATATTTACATAGTATTTACAAGCCCCTTACATACCCACCCATTTACAAATTGACCACCACACGGTCCCCCTCACCGAAACGAGTGGACCCCATCGCCTACCGAACGCCGACCTTGGCAAACGAACGAAGTCGGACTCAACCCTCAGCCTCACCTCCGCCTTCACCGATGCCAGGACGACGTCCGCAGGCTTCCCCATCCCCATAAAAACAACGTTACATCGGTCTCTCCAAAGGTCACTGTTTTTTCTTCAGTTATTTTGAAAAGACGTGTCAGATCAAGAACATGTGCCAGTGCTCTGAAGAAGGCTTCCTGCCTATCAACATCACAAAGGTATGAATTTGTGAACATGCTAAAAGTAGGTATGAGATCATAGGCTGTTCCACCTTCAGTAGGAGACACAATGTCATGCATATGCTTTACAATTTTATCAAAAACATCATTTGAGGATGTATCCTTGCCACAGGCAATATCTATGACTGTATCCAAAATGGTATTGCAGTCAGGATATTTAAAATGCTCACGATAGTCTGAAGAAGTGCTGTTTTGTTCTGGTGTTTCAGTCATACATATTACTTATTAAATCATAATGCCCATTAACAAGTGGCCCACTGTACAGTAAGTTAACAGGTATGGATCCATTTCCAATTGTTATTACTTCATGACATGCACGGTGAACGTTAATTGCTAGATCATACAAATTACATGTAGTTCTTATTTCTACTTCACCTGGTTAGTTGTTTTGTGAGTTTGCTGATTGCATGTATGAGACATAGTGAGCTCTATCAGAGATTCCATGCACAGTGTAAACTTGAAAATAATTATTTTGCCAATGCTCTTCCATATACTGAACAACGTTATCTCGAATTTGTCTGTGTTGCTCCTCATTGCCATAAAGAGCTAGACTGACTGCCCGGAAAAAACAGTTGCCATCCCCTAACACGTTAGTGACGCATGCAGAGCTGTCGCTGTTATCATGTCCTGTAGCAAGTGATTGCCGTTGACTGTGCTGTCTTTTCCTGTGTTTATTTTTAGTCTCAACAGACTTTTTCTTTCTTTTCGGCATGGTATGATTAGTGGTTTTGCAAAATGACAAAGTTTACTGAAATTTTTGAATTAGATATAATCACAATAGCCTACACATTAAAAAGTGTCCTATAATATTAAGCTGTGAAACAAACTAAATCTAAGTGACTAACTCCAAATCCAAAAATGGTACATCAAAAGAAGTTTTTGCAGATATTTTCCAAAAGAGAGCTGTCATGAACATTTGAATCTCCTTTGAATGTGTTACAATTTTAGGAAAGATCATCTTTTTTTCAGAAGTTACCCTTGTTCAAAAGATCAATTTGTTTGCAAGAGATATTGTAAATTATCTCTTGAAAAGGAAGCAAGTATTTCTTGACAATAAATTTATGAAATGAAAATACTAATGATGCATGAAAAAATTCAGAACAAAATTCTCCTGAACAAAAACGAATTGTACTTAAAAACAAATTTCTCTTGAACAATCCTGCAAAAGCCTCTTGTGATTCAGATTCTCGGAACAAAAATCTCTTGGACAAAAATCTCTTGTACAAAAATTTTCAAAAAAGTAAGTAAGATTTAGGTCACAAAGTTAGTAGCAAAAAGATAAACTTAGGCCTACGTAGCCTAGTCTAAATAAACGCTTTGTTCCTACACTACAGAATAGCCGTAATGTTACTCGAGCTGGCATTCACAACACAAGTCACAAGAGTAATTTATACACCTGAGCAGGAATGGCCTATGCCCTATAGGCCTATATAATGTTACGCAAATGGAACCTGACTTACTACTAGTTTAGCCTACATTATGCAACTAACACAGGAAATGTTGACTTAACTTACTGTTTGTACGATGTTATGTGAAATTTTTTGTGCTTATTACGAACATTTACCTTGAACCAGGTCAGAAACAGTAGTTCGGTCTACTTTCATTCAGTTGTCACTTGTCACAGTTCTGCGGTAACGCTACGTTACACTACAGCTGCACACGCATTGTAACTGTCTGTAAATGGTTACGTTGTAAAATGTGTGTGTGCCAAGCCGAGACGTCATCCTAAATTCCAGGAAATTGCCAGAAGTAAATTAAACCTCTATTTTCACATTGGAACAGTTATCTTTTATTATCACTTGATAAACCGAACGTGAAGTCAATTTGCTGAACTGAAAGTTACGAATAAATTTGTTGAAAATACACACAAAAACGTCGCAAATACAAACGATCCGGAAAGAGAGTAAAAGGGCATTGCTACGTACGACAACATCCCTGTTTCATAGCTCGTAATTTGCAAAGTTCCTGAGTATTAGTCTAGTTAATATTGTAATTAGTCTACTTATTATTAATCTTTGCCTACTTAATATTAATATTAGCCTACTTAATATTACTATTAGCCTACTTAATATTACTGTGAGCCTACTAAATATTTAAATATAGAGTAGTGGAGGAAAAATGCCTCATTTCGTAATTTGCGACATTTTTCACACAATCTTGTCACATACCCGTCTCCTTTTCTGTACAAATCTTTTCCCAAAAGATCGCTGTGTTTCTTGATGGGAGTCGTCCGATAAACTGAACGAAAGAAATGTGGTCACGTGATCATCAGAAAATGCGACCAACCACAATAATGGACATGCTGTGTCATGTCCATTAATAAAAACACGAATGAACAGTAAAAATAAATCAGTTGAAAGGAGTTTAGTCATTTAATTCAATGCACTAATTCAACTGTTTCTGCTTAATCGTTAGTATACGTAGGATTGAACTTTTTGAACGTTCTCTGGGAAGCTTTGAGCATTGAGCTTTGAATCGGACATCTTGGCTCCCTCTTTGACTGGCACACGTGAAGTGCCCTTTCAGCTCCTCCCAGTTCATGAGTAAGTTATGCATCACTGGCGACATTTTCGTGAGAGGGCTTGGGATACCACATCTTTCATCATCTGCGTTCATCACTTTTCTTAAAGTCATTCTTTCGAAGTGCGCTTTCACTGAACCATTTTGGGATCTCGCTGAGCAAAAATCCTAGATTTGAGGGCAGTTTTTCAAACCCCTTTAGTATGCACAAGGTAAGGCTGTGGCACGTACATTTAATTTTAATACAGTGAAACGATGCTTCCTTCATTCTAGACCACATGTTACACGCACCATCACTAGCAAAACCAATACAGTCAGCTAGATAAAAACCCATACGTTCCAGCAGT
The DNA here is from genome assembly GCA_037179385.1 of Holothuria scabra. NCBI lineage: Eukaryota > Metazoa > Echinodermata > Holothuroidea > Aspidochirotida > Holothuriidae > Holothuria > Holothuria scabra. Next base: position 21,031,713 of record CM074183.1, on the reverse strand, counting down.
GCTGTAACCGCATCAAATGGGGCTGCACCGGGTTTCAATGACAGGCATCAGTCCCAAGAATTTTGATTTGAATCCTCCATCATAAGCATCGTAATATCGAACGCAAACACACAAATGTTTCTCACTTGAAATATCGGTGGATTCATCAATCAAAAGACGGAAATTAAGTGCTTTTACTTAACCATGAAAATTTTTAATCCACTCATTTCGAAATTTCCCACCAGTGTCGTAAACGTCCTTCCACTTAGGCATATTCTGACCTATTGTCGTTAATAAACCTCATCAACGATGATTTTCTATGGATGTTTGTCCAGTATGTACGTACACTTTATCATTTACCGACTACGTAGGCCCTCCAAATGCAACGGTTGCCACATACTCAGCAGTACTTAGCTTCACTATCTTTGTAGTAGGCTATATAGGGCAGTGTGAGCCTATACCAGTGAAACTCCCGTAACCGTACCCGTGCGCCTCGCGTGTGACATATTTCAAGCAGTAGAGTAGAAACTACTGTAGCCTACATGGCCACTATCACTCTGTGATACAAATTATTGCTTGGTAACTTGTTTCCGCCCGGTTTTATTGGTTTCGATGAAAAGAAACTTATGCATTCATGATGGCGTGTGTGTGTATGTGCGTGTGTATGTGTGTGTGTTTGTGACACTTTGCTTGTTTACACGATATCTTGAGAAGGGAAGATCTGAGTTTTCAAACTTGGTACACAGATACCCATTACTGAGAGGAAGAACCCTATTTATTTTGGTTGAGGTCAAAGGTCATTTGGCGTCACATGGGGTCAAACCCCGAAATCCTTGTTTTCACGATATCTCATGTTTGGAAACTTAGATTCATTTCAAAATTGATATGTTGATGTGTTAAGATGTAAGAAAGAACCGGATTTATTTTCGTGGAGGTCAAAGGTCATTTGGGGTCACGCGGGGTCAAAGCCAGAAATCCTTGTATACATGGTAGGAAAGTTGGATTCATTTCAAACTTCATATGTTGATGCGTTATGATGTGAGGAAGAACCCAATTTATTTTGGTGGAGGTCAAAGGTCATTTGGGGTCACGCGGGGTCAAACCCAGAAATCCTTGTATACATGATGCATCATGGTAGGAAAGTTGGATTCATTTCAATCTTGATAGGTTGATGCGTTATGTCATTTGGGGTCACATGGGGTCAAACCCCGGAAGTCATGGTTTACACTATATCTGAAGGTAGGAAACCGATCCATTTCAAACTTGATATGTTGATGCGTTATGATGTAAGGAAAAACCCAAGAAATTTTGGTGGAGGTCAAAGGTCATATGGGGTCCAAACCCTGAAATTCTTGTTTACATGATACATCATTGTAGGAAAGTTGGATTCATTTCAGACTTGAATCCTATTTATTTTGGTGGAGGTCAAAGGTCATTTGGGGTCAGAAGGGGACAAATCCTGAAAAACTTTTTAACACAATATCTCAAGTTAGGAAGCTTGGATTGATTTCAAACTTGATATGTTGATGCATTATGATGTAAGGAAAATCCTTTTGATTTTGGTAGAGGTCAAAGTTCATACGGGGTCAAACTCAGAAAACTTGTTTATACTATATCTCAAGGTAGGAAACTTGGATTCATATCAAACTTGATATGTTGATGCGTTATGATGTAAGCAGCTTATTTGCGGAATATCTTAAGGAACAGTGTGAAATTTGTAGAAATGTTTTGGTTAAAAGAAAAACCAGTTACTAAAAAGAGCATGTATATATCATCGAAACCTCAATGCATTTTTGTATTCTGGTGAACTAAAAGACTGTAATAAGGGATAAACTGCTCAAACTACTGCTATAATCTTGGTTAAGCCTTTAAAATGCCAAATTTTTCATCCTTGGATGCAAAAATTTGAATTTGTTGCAAAATATATTAGTTGCCAAGCCAATCCCTTAGGTGCCATTTCTGGTCGAATTTGGCAACCAGGGATGCAAGTTGGCAACCCTAGTCCTGGGTAGGACGTTGCATCCGGTTGTGGCGTTAAAACGTGGAAATAATGAGGTAACCCTCTGTCAGTGTCACAACTGCCTCCGGGGCACCCTTGGGAAAGTTGTACCTGTATATTTGTCCTGTGCTTTTTCAGTGCTGTTGCCTTCGGGCGTGTTGTCGCGGGCGTGTCTTCGGGCGTGTTGTGAGTTGGCGGGTTGTTTGGGTGTTGGGGTAGGGTTGGAGCGTCTTTTTCGTGTGGATGCTTCATGGTTAGATGTTGTGTTTTTGTCCGGCCGGTTTGAGTTGTTTATATTTAACAACCTGCCCGTTTCGAAGTACGTTTTAAAAAGAACTGTGTTAGCAGTAGGAAGTGCTGCTGGGCAATCTATCCCTCCCCTTTTTAAAGGGTAAAGAATGAATAAAAAGTTGCAGAAAGGTGCTGCTCCTGGTAGCGGCTTCAGTATATCAGAAACTGGTTAAAGCAACAGCAAAATTTTAAGTATAACCGTAGAGTTCATTTAGTATGCTCTCTCTACGAACATTATTTTATTTGTACTTCCCCCTCACACCATCCAAATTCTGCAGTCTATGGATTTAACCATGTTTGGACCTTTAGAAACATTTTACCACCAGGAATGAGAAAGAATTATGAAAGAAAATCTCGGGGAATTAATTACTCGCTACCATATATGTCAACTTATTTTACATGCCTTTCTCAAATCTATCACTCCTGCAAACCTTGTGACTTCATTTCGGAAGACGGACATTTGCCCTTTTGACGCTACTGTTGTCAACAGAATGCACTTTGTGCCTGCAGAACATTTGCATAACCAGAATGCAAAAATGCATTGAGGTTTCGATGATACATACATGCACTACATTTCTTGTAACAACTGGTGACCCAAAATAACCTTTGTCTCCACCTGTAAGTGACTGGCTTTTCTTTTAACCAAACATTTCTCTATTCAAAAAGCCAAATTTCATACTGTGCCTTAAGATATTCTGCAAACAAGGTTTTCAGAGTTTGATGCCAGGTGATACCAGATGACCATTGACCTCCACCAAAAACAACAGGTACAGTACTTTCAACTCACCATAACACATTCACATATTAATTAGGAAATCCATCCAAGTTTCCTACCTTGAGATATCCCATTTTGACAAGTTTTTCAAAGTTTGACAGATCATGACCCCAGATGTCCTTTCACCTCCACAAACAAAACCTTATACAGACCATCTTCTCACCATAATTCATTTACATACTAATTTTGAAATCCATCCACCTTTCATACCTTGAGCTATCCTAAACAAGTTTTTCTGAGTTTGACCCCTATGACCCCAAATGACCTTTGACCTCTACCAAAATCAATAGGGTTCTTCCTCCCATCATAACGCATCAACATATCAAGTTTGAAATCAATCCAAGCTTCCTACCTTCAGATATAGTGTGAACAAGAAGTTCGGAGTTTGACCCCAAATGACCTTGGACCGCCACCAAAATTTATTGGATTATTTCTTACATCATAATGCATCAACATATCAAGTTTGAAATGAATCAGTTACCTACCTTGAGATATAGTGTAAGCCAGGATTTCGGGTGTGACCCCAAGTGACCTTTGACCTCCACGAAAATAAATCGGGTTCTTTTTTACATCATAATGCATCAACCTATCAAGATTAAAATGAATCGAAATTTCCTACCATAATGTATCATGTTAACAAGGATTTCTGGGTTTGACCCCATGTGACCCCAAATGACCATTGACCTCCAACAAAATCAACAGGGTTCTTCCTTATATCATAACGCATCAAAATCTCAAGTATGAGATATCGTGTAAACAAGGATTTCGGGGTTTGACCCCATGTGACCGCAAAATGACCTTTGACCTCCACCAAAGTCAGTAAGGTTCTTCCTTACATCATACGGCATCAACATATCAAGTATGAGATATCATGTTAACAAGGATTTTAGGTTTTGACCCCAACTGACCTTTGACCTCCACCAAAATCAACAGGGTTCTCTCTTACATCATAACGCATAAACATATCAAGTTTGGAATTAATCCAAGTTTTCTACCATGAGATATCGTGTAAACAAGGATTTGGGGGTTTGACCCCATGTGACCCCAAATGACCTTTGACCTCCACCAAAATCAATAGGGTTCTTTCTCTCAGTATGGGGTATCTGTGTACCAAGTTTGAGAACTGTCAGATCTTCCCTTCTCAAGATATCGTGTAAACAAGCAAAGTGTCACATATACACACACACGCACATACACACATACATACACACACACGCCATCATGAATGCATAGGTTTCTCTTTTCATCGAAACCAAAAACAAGGTTCCAGAATCTGCTAGGTCACATATAGCAGTAATGACGCCACATTGGACAATTTTTGGAAAGAGAGGATACCAAATCCAAAGCTACAAAAAGAAAGTATAAATATAGGCCGGATGGGTTGCGATAACAGAGGAAAGGATAGTCTTGAAAGAGTCAGCAGAGGCAGAAGGTTCTTGTAAAGGTAAACAAAAGAAAGGTGACAATGCATCAAGAGAAACACTGAAATCCGACTGGAATATGACTCTGAGTATATCCAAGAACTTGATTATTGTATCTGTGACAGATTTTCTCCCCCAAACTTGGGAGACCTATTTCAAAGAGAGGTGAAATTTGTCGACTTGGTGAAGGGAGATAGTTGAGCGCACTGGGTGCATTTGGAATTTTGTGTTCCAGAAACAAAGAATGGTATGTCCTCATTGCATTCAGGAAGAATGGACAAAATGTAGGAAAGATAAATGTTGTTAGAAACTCTTTGCACTCCTTAATATAAACGGTCATCACCTACTTTTAGAATATTCTTGTCTGTGAAAGCAACTAAGCATATGCTCTGTTACTCATCAACTTTACCCTACTTTTAATAAAGAAGGAATATACAGCGTGCTACGTAGACACCTATACGTCAGTTCAAATAGCGTACATATTCGATGGAAATTCTCACACCGTTTCCAAAGTGACATCGTAGACTTTCGAGTCAAAACATGCTTTATTTTACTGAGTTTTGGATCAGAAAAGGTAATCTTTGGATGGTAAAATATCCGCAAGGTACTACGCATATGAAAAACGTTGTACAGGTTAGTGTGTGGATTCCTTTCTTTCTAAATTTCAGCTTTAATGAGTAAGATGCGTCATTCAACGACCCATCATGCTATAAGTTAAAACAAATTTGCATCAAACGTACGACCACGTACACATTTTCCACATACAAAAACTAATTAGGTTCGCCGTTCGTTGTATCAGTTGTACGAAAATGCACTATTCATACTTGTTTCGTGCACCACGTGACTGTGTCATGGTTACTAATTCCTGTAAAAAGAAGGGTTTAAGGTCACAACAGGATTTGGTATGTTAGAGGGGTGCTTATTCTGAGCATTTCGGTGAAATTTGCATTGAAGTCCGATGTGTGGTTCTCAAGATATGAACATGTAAAGTTTTCACACTTTCAAGAAAAAAGTGAACTTGAAGCAAGCACACATGACATCACATCCCCATATTGATGGGCAGTCTTTTGTTTTTCTTTAAAATTTATACTGGATTTTCTCCTCAACAATCACATATTATTAAAATGTGATTGCATAAGTGGCATGAGAATTTTACAAACTTTGCATTCTGTACAGGGAGGTCATACTCCTATTAACTTCAAGGTCAACACAACATTCCGATAAAGCAAAGGGAAACAAAGCATTTCTTGTCAATGTGAGGAAGTGATATAAGCTCTGCTGCCCTCAAACTCACTTTTGAACACAAATCTACTGACTTCATTCACTGATATCTCAAGAAATACATGTCCGATTTGAACAAAACTTTCGCCTCATTGTGTAGATTTTGTTTCTCTTTCACATATGAAAATTAATTTTTTGCCTAAACTTCCTCTTTAATAGAAACTGGGCGAAGGTTTGCAGACTGTATATTATACTGTTTAAAGACCTGGGTGTATTATGATTTTGAGAGAGCGCCATCTTTCGGCTACTACACAGACTGCTTTTAACGTACATAGAAATGGGCACGAAGAATCAATCAGAGAACTCGGTATCGTAAGGACACAACGGTTTAGTAAAGGGCACACAGTTAAACTATTCTGAAAGTCAGCGGACTTACTTTTCTTTTTAAAACGTACTTAGAAACAGGCACGTTGTAGCAAATAAACAACTCAAACCGGCCGGACAAAAACACAAACTCTAACCACCAACCATCCACACACAAAACAGGGAACCAAAAAGTTTGTAACAAACGAAAAAGACGCCCAAACAAACCGCCAACCATCCAAAACCCACTTTCAAATACTCCAAAACAACTTTCAAAACCACTTTCAAATCATCCAAAACCACTTTCAACACCAACCCCACATCAACCCCAAGGCAACAAAAAACAAGATCATCCCACACCATCCTTTATGGCCACCCCACGCCCGGAGGCAATACCGTCCCAAAGGCAACAACACGCCCGAAGGCAACAACACTGAAAAAGCACAGGGCAAATATACAGGTACACCTTGCCCGAGGGTGCCCTGGAGGCAGTTGTGTAGGAAACGAATTTGTATTGTGTTTTTGGAATTTAGTTGTATTGTTACTTTATATGTTAACTGTTATCCTTGTACCATTACATTACCATTACATTACACCTGTAGCTTAGTGAGTGTGTTGAATGTTTGTATTGCTGTGTATTTGTTATGCTAATTAAGTTACTTGCACTTTTTGATATGTGATGATCTTGTACGAGTAGTCTTGTATCGGCCACGAGAGAATACACGTCGGCACGGAACCCTACTGTCCGTAAACTTACTCCTTATTTTCCTGGTTCTCTGGACAAGCTTATAGGCCCGCATTTTACCAAGGCTCGGACCACGTTACATTCTGGTGGCAGCGGTGTTTCTAACTTTACTTTGGTGAGCCCAACATCGATTTTTATTCTTTATTTGTTATATATCTGTTAGACTGACGAGAGCCTGAGGGACAACGCCCTTGCGCCCCTGGAACAGTCCGTAAATTTTTAGTAAGTGACGCTTCGGTGTTCTACTATTCAACTAAACTTTGTTCCATGTTACGAAACCTGCGAAAATTCGGAAGAAACATTGGAGACTAAAATCCGTCAGTCCTTATTTTAACACCTCAATAACAAAAATCTGCTGGATTTTACCGTTCAACCAGTCTGCTTCATGACATGTTTACCTGCTCGACTAACTGTTCGTAATTGTCCAATGGTCTGCAGTAGCTCCATACTCTACATTTTCAAAAATAAAACAAATCTGATGCATTCAACGGCCGATCAACGTATTTCAGGTTCGAGGTAAAATTTCCGTGTCTGATGCTCTATTTCCGATATGTGTCCATGACGTCTGATGTCTTACACCCGATGTTCTAAGTCTGATATCTCGATGAGCCCTTCCCAGATGGTGGCTAGGGGGAGTTATGAGAGAGGTAGCCACCAAGTGATAAGCGTTTTATTCCACTCCACTGAATTTAACTGTGATGGTGATACACGTGCAGTTAACTGTAGGAAAGCCCAGACGAAGAAATAAAAAGAAGCACCCTTATACCTTCTCTGATACGGATGTGCATTTAATTACCAGCTATTTATCTGTGGATGCATATCATACCGCAGTAATTACTGTTTTGTTTGGGATTGTGATAAGAAATTCGTGTAATGTGTAGGTCTGTTGGGGTAAGTTCACCTTTCTTTCAACACTTTCTCCCTTTAATTTCGTGCATCTTCATATTCATACTTACCATGTCGAAGGCTAGCGAAGAAACAACAGGTCATTATAATGTTAAGCTCAAATTGTCCCCCATATTTAATGGTGATGGAACTGAAGACTTTGCCCAATGGTGTCGCCGGCTTGAAGTAGCTTTGAAGGCTTCACAGGGACACACAGATAATATAGAGAATACTCTCCCCAGCAGACTAGGTGGGGCAGCGTTTAATTATTGGGATAGTCTAGACGATGCGACGAAGTCCGATTATAATAAAGTGAAGGGACTGATGAAACAGGTGTTTACAAAGCGAGAATTTATTTCCACCTTTCAAACCTTTATCAACGCCATACCCAGACTTGTTGGAGAACCTTTGGAAGTGTACAAAGCTGAAATTGTTAGGTTGGTTAACGAGGCTTTCCCCGATTATGGCAAGAAAGGTAAAGATGGTGAGGCATTCAGGAGGTTCGTTGCAGGAGTAGAGAAGTATCTTCAAGTGAAAATACATGAATTGGGTGCTACTAATCTATCTGGTGCTGTTGACATTGCTTTGAGAATAGAAAATGCACAGATAGCCAGCCGAATGCAATTGTCTAGTCATGTTCCTACTGTGTTAGGTGAACCTCCCACCTCTGAAGGGAGCGATAAATTGTCTAAGGTTAACACCACCTCAAATGACTTTAGTGATTTAAGAAAGAGCGTAGAATACAGAAAGTAGACAAACTTGAATTTGAGGTACGGAATACAAAACGGGTGCTGCAAGAGAGATCCAGATACACTTATGAAGGTTATCGACCTCCCCGTGATCATTATGGCAACAATAGTCGGGACTATCCATATGGTCGAGTTAATCAATGTGACCGATATTTACAGCCAGATAGGTATTCTCATCGTTCTCCCTCCCCTAGCGGTTATCGAAGTCCCAGTCCGTATAGAATGAACTCCAGATCACCAGAGTCATATAGGTATAGAGGTTATCGAAGTCCAAGTCCATATAAATTGAATCCCAGATCACCCGAGTCGTATAGGAGCCAACATCGCAATAGTTTAAACCATCCCAACGATGATGCACTCCGAAGTAGGCATAGTTTTCGGAATAGTCCCAGTCCTACACGTGGACGTAGCCCTAACCGTAGTGTTCGTGGTAGCCCTAAAAGGTACCTTAGCCCTACACGTGATGACAACAGACGGGTTCACTTCAGGGATGATTCAAATCAGTTAAACTAGAATCAGTTAGAAAAGAGGGTCGTTCCCTAGCTGGCAATACTTCAGACCCACCTGTAAATCCACATTCCCCTAAAGGCAGGGATGAAATACACAGTGTTAGAAATAAGTGTGACATAAAAAAGTGTGTTTCGATTATTGTAGAAGATAGAGTGGTTGATGTCTTTATTGATACTGGTGCGGATCTTACTTTTATAAGTGAAGAGCTACGGCAGAACGTAAATTTACTTTCAAAACGCCCAGTTCAGGCACCCGATGGAGTGACAACGTCTGTCACTGGTGAAGTTATCGATAAAGTGGGAAGCATTAATTGTACTTTAACGTTTGGATCTCAAAAGATTTCACATGAAGTTCATGTTGTAAGAAATATTGATAAAGACATAATTATCGGATGGGATTTTATGATGAAACATTCTGTGATTCTTGATTTAGAGAATGGTTATTTCATAATGTATGGCGAAAGGTATCCATTGGTAAAGCCAATTTCCAATGTGCCTGTATGTTCTAATGTTATTGCACACGTGTCACAGACAATTCCACCGAGGTCAGAGAGTGTTGTTTTGACTAAGGTTTTGTCTCCAACCTATTGTATGGTACCCGATGGTCACTGTGGAATTTTTGAACCTTTGTCTAATCAAGAATTGGATGTGGGAGTAGCCAGAACAATTTCAAAGGTCAAGAGGGGACTAATACATATCTGTGTTATTAATCCAAATAATTATGAAGTATCCATTGGTAAAGGTGCGAACTATGTAATGATGCTGAGTATGAAATTTTAGACTCAAAGGAATCTGTTGCTAGTCATGATCAAGGTACTTTGTCAACAATAATATCTTCCGAAATACCCATAGAATTTGATGAATCAAATCTTACACCAGATCAGGTTCATAAGGTTAAAAAATTATTCAGCAAGTATGCCGATATTTTTAGTGATACACCAGGTAGAATTCATCTTGTCAAACATAAAATAAGGGCGTAGATGGTGTTACCCCCATCAGGCAACCCGCCTACCGAACATCTCCCATGAAGGAAGAAATAAGGAAGCAAGTGAACAAGTTGTTAGACAGGGATATAATAGAAGAGAGTGAAAGTCCATGGTCAGCCCCCGTGGTTATGGTTAGGAAAAAGGATTCTTCCTTTAGGTTTTGCGTCGACTACCGCAAACTTAACCAAGTTACTATAAGAGACTCACACCCATTGCCAAGGATTGATGATATACTTGATTCACTTACAGGTTCTAAATTATTTTCCGTATTCGATCTCTCAAGCGGGTACTGGCAAATTGAGATGGATCCCCAAAGCGAAGAAAAAACAGCATTCAACACAGGTTTTGGCCTGTACCAATTTAAGGTTATGGCTATGGGCCTTAAAATGCACCATCTAGTTTTCAACGTCTTATGGAACTAGTTTTTAGGGGTATGCATTTCAGTGAAATATTGGTTTATCTCGATGAGGTAATAGTTCTTGGCAGAAATTTCGAGGAGCACTTACAAAATCTTGATGATGTGTTCCAACGTTTTCAGTCTGCAGGGTTAAAGCTGAATAGTAAAAAGTGTTCTATATTACAGAAAGAAGTTCGATATCTTGGCCACTTAGTTAATGAAGACGGTATTAAACCCGATCCAAGAAACATATCAAAGGTATTAAATTGGCCGATTCCAAAGAACGCGACAGAAGTTCGTTCTTTCCTTGGCTTAGCCCAATACTATAGGAAATTTGTGAAGAATTTTGCAGCTAAAGTTCAACCATTATGTATGCTTACCAGGAAAGGTGTACCCTTTGTGTGGTCTAAAGAATGTCAAACTGCATTTGAAGGTTTGAAGACGTGTTTGACTTCACCTCCTATTTTAGCATTTCCAGATTTTAACAGGGAATTTATATTATATACAGATGCATCAAATACTTCCCTGGCCGCAGTCTTGTCACAAATCCATAATGACAACGAATGTGTAATTGCATATGCGAGTCACATATTGACCAACACAGAAAAGAGATGGTCCGCATATGAAAGGGAATTATATGCCATTGTTTGGGCTGTGCGAGAATTTCGGCATTATTTGATGTTTAACCCTTTTATTATTGTTACAGACCACAAACCACTTATAGGTCTCAGGAAAATACCCTTAGAAAACGACCCCACAGGTAAGAGAGCAAGGTGGTCTTTTGAGTTAGACCCATATCGAATCATTTGATCCTAAGTATTCGGTTGTACAGAGTGTGGGTACTCAAACTGGACAAATTGATCTACCCAAGGGAGAAGAATCGAAGGTTGCAGAGTTACACACACACGCAGCCGCAGTCCCTAATTACCACCCCACAAACTAATAGTGCGCCATCCAGATTGTCGCAATTCCTTGAACTTTTGCCTTCTATCGAAGACCTTAGAAATGCTCAGAGGACAGATCCAATCCTGAGTGAGGTTATTGAATAGAAGCTTCGTAATCAAAGGCCCCCTAGACAAGTTGTGAAGGGAAAGTCCCCTGCTCTCTCACGTTTGTGGTGGGACTTCCGTAGGCTGACAATGGTAGAAGGTGTTCTTTGTAGGAAAGTAAGAAGGAAAAGAAATACTCACATTTTGCAAACAATTGTTCCAAATTCACTCATTTCCGAAGTCCTAGATTACATCCATGGGGATAAGCTTTCCGGGCATTTTGGCGTTGGGCGAACTTTGGAAAGAGCTCAGCAATTGTGCTACTGGCCTGGGATGCGACGGGACATAGAGAACAAATGCTTCCAGTGCATAGCTTGTGAGAGAAGGAGAAACCCTAATCCAAAATACAAAGCCCCTTTGGTCAATTTCTTCCCTTCAAAACCCTTTGACATGGTGTTCGCTGACATAACGGAATTGCCAGTAACATCCAAAGGCAACAGGTATATTCTCGTTGTAATGGATCATTTTTCTAAATATGTAAATTTGTATGCGATTCCAGATCAGAGAGCTTCCACAGTTGCATATTGTATTTCCGAAAAATATATCACAGAACATGGAGTCCCTCTTAGACTCAATACCGACCAGGGAAAACAATTTGAATGTGGTCTATTCCATAGCATTTGTAATAATTTAGGTATTGAAAAAACCAAAACAACTCCATATCATCCCCAGGCAGATGGTTTAATCGAACGATTTAATCGTACGTTAAAAGAACAATTGGGGAGATATGTTGCTGAAAATGGTCAAGAATGGGATGATTATATACAACACTTACAATTTGCATATAATACCTCATGTCATAGTAGCACTGGGTATAGTCCGTTTTTCCTTTTGCATGGAAGGGAAGCTAGAACCCCAAGTTCGGCACATTTACAGGTAATCAAAATACCAAAGGACATGCCAGGGAACTTGTCAGACTATGTTCTTATTCTTAATAAAACGTTATCTGGTGCTTATAGAGAAGTTCATCAAGAGGGTGCTAAGGTGAAAAGGAATCAAAAGCGTCAATATGATAAAAATTTAAGGTTCCATTGCTTCTCTCCTGGAGATTTAGTTTGGGTCGATCTCCCAAGGAACAGAAGGGTCAAACTTGCCCCTAAATGGGAAGGCCCCTTTATCGTGCTAAAGGCTGTACGCAATTCTTCCGACTTACCTGTTGTGTTCCAAGTAAGGAATCTCAATGATCCCACAAAGCCCATTAGAACTTTACATTACAACAGGTTAAAACCTTATAGGTCGCACATACCCGATGGAGGACATGGGAATAGCACGACCGGCACTGGGTTGGAAACTGCGGGTTTAGGTCCCACAGTAAGGTCCCCTGATTCGGCCCGACCTGGCTCAGTGCCATCGCCGGTAGCAAATCCCTTAACACAAAATATTTGGAAGCCAAAATTTAGAAAACCTCGAACGCAGGGTTCCAGTCATCAGTATGACCCTTATGCGAAACCGAAAACTCGGTCAGGTCGTCAAACAAAATTACCCAAACATCTGGACGATTTTCATTTGGGTTCACCGTGACTTTATAGTTCAGTTTATATTTACTATTTTGATATGTCGCTTATTGGATATCGTTGTAAAGAGTATATGCGTGTGAACTGAATTAAAATGCAATGTTTGCTCTTTCTAAATGTTGAACAAGATGTGTATTTATTTCGAAGCAAATTCCCCTATTTTTGTAATTGATGATATCGTAATGCAATCGTATTAGAAATCTATATATTGTATGTAAAATTTAATATTCTATGCAATTTTAAATATTAAACTGTTAAAAGGACTATTTTTGTACGGTTTCGCTGCGAAAAATCCAGTGTAAGTGCAATGAATTCTTTGGAGAAATTACAAAAGAAGAGATTTAGTATATGTTATATATTCAGAAAAGAAATGAGGACATTTCTTAAGGGGATGAGGGTAATGTAGGAGACGAATTTGTATTGTGTTTTTGGAATTTAGTTGTATTGTTACTTTATATGTTAACTGTTATCCTTGTACCATTGTGTTTACACCTGTAGCTTAGTGTGTTGAATGTTTGTATTGCTGTGTATTTGTTATGCTAATTAAGTTACTTGCACTTTTTGATATGTGATGATCTTGTACGGGTAGTCTTGTATCGGCCACGAGAGAATACATGTCGACACGGAACCCTACTGTCTGTAAACTTACTCCTTATTTTCCTGGTTCTCTGGACAAGCTTATAGGCCCGCATTTTGCCAAGGCTCGGACCACGTTACAGTTGTGACAAAGGGTAACCTCATTTTTCCCACGTTTAAACAAACTCCACAACCGGATGCAGTTTAACGTCCTACCCAGGACTTACTTATCAACCATAAAGCACTTTCATGAACGAAATACCATTTCGGTTGTGTACCTACGGTGAAGGTGAGATGAAGGGCATACTAAATGGAAACGGGCAGTTCCGTATCGTACTGAAGAAAAATATACCGTCCTTTCTGTTCATCATTCGTTATCTGGGACAGCCTCGTACTTGTTTTAAGTGTGGGAAGAAGGGGCACGAAGCTAAGTCGTGTCCCAATAGGCGCTGCGGCAGATGCCTGCAATTGGGGCACGGCAAGGCAGAGTTGTCCCAACGAGGTACGGTGCAATCTCTTTGGGGAGAAGGGACATATTTAATGACTGCCCTACATCGTACTCTGTTCGTACCAGTGCCAATGTGCAGCCGGCACCTGAGCCCTCGCAGACTGGCCCAGAATACACTTCTCAGGAATTGGAGGAGGCAGCAAATGCGGTGGAAAGGGACTTAGTTTCCTCCATACAGTGTGATGGGGACCCTGAGGTGAAGTCTACGTCATCCTTACCAACGGCACCCAGGGAGATTGAAATGACAGAGGACCTTCACCTATCCTCGGACTCTGAGTCGGTGTCAGATGGCCTGCAAAGGACCGACCATCTGGGGAGGGTTGGTTTGATTAGTGTGAGGGGGAGGGGTCTAAGTCCCTTAAGAGGTCAGCCTCTTCAGACGCGTCAGACCGGGGGGCATCATTGTGGGATGCCCGTACCAAGCCCCCGTACTAAAAAAGTAAAGTCCCAGACTGATGGGTAGCACTGTTGGGGTACATTGTATATGGTCTTAGTTGTCTACAGTTTAATGTGAATGGTTACGTACGTAAATGGGTTTTTGTGTTCATTTGGTCCCGGTTGTTGTACAGTACTTATTTGAGGTTTGCACATGGTTCACACAGGTTTTCATTGCTGGTGAAGTTCTAGTTCTGTTTCTCCGTGCATTGTACATAGTTATACCTGAAAAACTTTAATGTTATTAGGTTCGTAATTAGTTTCGCTCTGTTGTATTTGTTCATTTCCCTGGGTGTTTCGTGAATGATTCGTCATTTTGTTTTGGTCCGGTCTGATTTTGGTTCTAGTTTTTGTTTCTCCGTGCCCGTTTCTGTGTACGTAAAAAGAATAACATTTCCCATCTCAATGCCAAGAAAATTTTTAATGCAAGGCCTTTTCTTTCCCATAAGTACATTTGACTTATGATACGAGCATTTACAACATTTGCAATGCTATATTAAATCTGCACTTTGTAAACTTTGCATCCAATTAGTACGTCATTTTATGAATTTTGTTATTTCATAACTTAAAAAATATTTTAGGGCCTATAGTTTACACACCGAGGTTGCATTGAATGTATCGCGAGTTGTGATTGGCTGACGGTATGTAATTATTGGGGCGTGGAACCAATCACGAGGGTTTTGATCACGAGATTTTCTGTTGAAGTCCACCTAGTCTTCTTAGCTGTCGAATGTGTACTATCCTTTGTTTATATCAGGTAGTGCAAAATAAAGGAACAAGTGGCAAGTACTTTTGCAAAACATGTCCGCCAAGCGGGCTACGTCTCAGCATGCATCTGCTGAAACTTTAAGCCGTCCACAGTGTTAACATTATAACGTGACATGTGATGACATGGATCGTGTTGTCAGTGCCAAAAAGTAATACCCGTTAGTTTACGTCATCGATAATGCGTACGTCATACAGACCTCTGCTTTAACTTTTCACGATGTTTAGACTCCGAAAGGGATCCTTAATGTTTGAAAAGCGGAAGTTTTGGAGAATTTTATACCTGCGAAATCGAGGGTGGAAAATCGTAATTATTCCGCCTAAATTGGGATCCTTGGCATCTCGGCCTTTGAAGCTCCACCAAAAGCAACATGGATCATTTCCTGACAATAACCCATCCACATACTAAATATGAAATCTGTTCAAGTTTCCTACCTTGAGATATCGCATTAAAAAAGTTTTCAGACTTTGACCCCGGTGACCCCACATGACCTTTGACCTCGGCCACAAAAAAAAATAAAATTTCCTCAGCCAAAATATAAAACACATGAAAGAAAAGAACAAGGAGTTGTAACTAACTATCTAAGTGACATTTTGAACACTTTTTGGATACTTAATAAAGATAATACAGTCATGAACCTGAACCACTGCTATGGGGGCCAAATGTTTTGATATCTGGCCGACCAGGACAAATGCTTGAGCAGAACCAAGCTGCTACAACAGTTTTTGCATTGAAATCAGTAACATCATCTGGACCATCTGTGCATATTCTCATAAGAGACTGGATGGTCCTGACATTTAATGAAGACCGCCAATCAGTCACAATTTTCTTCAACAGGGAAAAGGATCTTTCAACATGAGCACTAGTTGTGGGGGTAAACAAAGTACAATTTTAATAATGTGTGGAACATCAAAACAATTTGCTTTGCATGCAATGTCTGTGAGGATAAGAGGCCATACAGTCTTTGAAGTTCTGGAGATGGGAGTTTTTCCTCACAAATCCCTTTAGCCTTACCCATTCAGGGATCACTTTATTAATTTCACAGCCGTTTGCCCCCAGGACTGACCTAAAATGATTTGCAAGTTGTTTCATTTGTTCATTTCCATACATATCAAATTCTGTGTCTTCAGAAGCATATGGCCATTTGGGTGGATCTTTGATACACCAACTCTGTAAAATGGAATTAAAAAGAAAAGAATCAAACCTCTCACTTATTTTGGTAGTTAACACACTAATGAACTGACTCTTCTTGTCATTTCTGCTACGTAGAAAATGTTGATTGACAGAAGGAGTGACACCTTTGAATGAAATACTAATAGGTATCAATTTGCAGAGCCTATTTCGAGAGTATATATATAGACGGTCTGTTATAATAGAATTGGATTACGAGAGGCATTATCACCTCAATCAGATCTAAAGATAAGCTCTACAAGAGTTATTTGAAGACTCCCTCACCTATGAACCGAAAGATCTATACCAAATTTCGTAATAATAAATTATATAGTACGCATAGCAAAGCGGATGTACTATACAGATATATGCACAAAACTAAAGCATGACATGAAACGTACATGGCAAAATATTAATGACATTTTACACAAAGGACATTCACGAAGTAGTTACCCTGACGAGTTCATAAGCGAGAACACCAAGGTTTCAGATCCAGACGCCATTGCTAATGCATTTAATGACTTTTTTGTGAACCTTGGTCCATCTCTTGCATCCAAAATACCAGGAAATTCTCGCCTAAAGGAACTTATGCCAGACAGGTCCAGCTCTTTCTTTCTTTCACCAATTAGTAAAGATGAACTTGTCAATGTCTCTTTAGAGTGCCTAAATCCCGATAAGGCTGCGGGCTATGATGGTTTTCGGCCTAAGGTCGTTCGTAAAGTAATACCGTACATTTCCGAACCATTGGCATATATTTTTAACTTGTCTTTCAATGTGGGAATCTTTCCAGAAAAACTAAAAATTGCTAAAGTTGTCCCTATTTACAAAAAAGGTGATCAAAATCAATTACCGTCCAGTTTCAGTTTTATCATGTTCCTCAAAAATTTTAGAAAGACTGATGTTCAACAGAGTACAAACTTTTCTTACAAAACACAATGTTCTCACCAACAGCCAATAACAGGTTTCGTCCAGGTCACTCAACTGAATTCGCTCTTATTGAAGCTGTAGAAAAATTACGCAGTGCTATTGACAATAATAAAACATGTATTGGGGTGTTTCTTGATCTTTCAAAGGCATTTGACACAGTTGACCACGGTTTTCTCTTACAGAAACTTGAGCGCTATGGTATAAGAGGTATTTGCCTAAACTGGTTTAAAAGCTATCTCTCTAAAAGGTTACAATTTACATCATTTGACAATGTAAAGTCAAAATTTCAAACTGTAAGATGTGGTGTACCGCAGGGCTCAATTCTTGGGCCCTTGCTCTTTATTATTTATATGAATAATACTACTTTGATTTCTAAAAAAGCAGAAGTTGTACTCTTTACTGATGATACAAATATTTTCTTCACTGGTTTAGTTAAGTTAGTTACATGGGGTTTAACGACACACCAACACTAATGTGTTATATAGTGTCACCAGGATAGACAAAGTAACAATGTTGGGGGCAAAACTACCTAAAAAGGAAAGGAAAGTAAAAAAGATTGAAAGGGTGGTCAATTTCTACTAAAAGGATAGCAAAGCGGGAATCATATCAGAAATTTCTATAAAGTCTACTTTCCTTGAGAAAACCAAGGATGAGGGAAGAATCAGTTTGTTCACTGGGAATGACCCTCATCAACTTGAAAGCAGTGTTGTTAATGAACTTAGCCTATTCTCTGAGTAGTTCATGGCAAATAAGCTGTCTCTTAATATCAGTAAGACAAATTTTATGGTATTTAGTAATAATATTCATCATCATGTATTCAATATCTCCATAAATGGGAAAAAGCTTGATCCATCCAAAAGTGTAAAATTTCTCGGTGTCATTATTGATTGCAAGCTCACCTGGCAGGAGCACATCAATCATATTTCTTCAAAAATTGCCAGAGGAATCGGAGTAATTGGTAGATTAAGACATTTGTTTTCAAGGGGTATTCTCCGTACAATTTACCTTACTCTTGTGTATCCTCATCTAACATATTGTTCTACAGTTTGGTCATGTACAAAAACCTCCTACCTTCACAAATTGGTTCTTTTGCAAAAGAGAGTTGTTCGTTATATTTCTTTGTCCGGACCCCGTGACCACACCAGCGAGTTGTATAAGAAGTCTCTTAATCTGTTGAAACTGTTCGATATGATCAACCTCAACACTGCTTCTTTCACCTATCGTTTCATGCACAGCCTTTTACCGAAATCATTTTCAGAATTCTTCACCGAAAATTCTTCAGTCCACAACTATTTTACTCGTCAATCTCTTCTCGTGCATACTATTATTACCCGTACCTCATCCTCACAGTTGACCGACCCTAAGCTTACAAAGCTATAAATCTGTGGAACTCATTACCTAATTCATTAATTAACAGGCCAAGTATAAATTCTTTTCGAAGAGGTTTCACCCAGTACTACATAGCTTTGTACTAATTTTCAGTTGTCTTCATCATCATTTTTTATAAGGTTAAAACTTCATGGTTGACTTTTCATACTGCTCAAGTGCATGCATCATACATGTTTTTGTCACTTTGCGCATTTTGTTTGTGGGAAGCCTAGGGCTTTCATGGGTGGGGGGTGGGAGGGGGCCGGGGGAAGGGACCCGGTTGTTAAGAGGGGTTTTTGTAAGGGTTAGTTCTGGTCTTGTATTCTTATTCATTACCTTTCCCTTTAGTTTTTTGAATTTTCTGTCCTTTTTTCTTTGCCTATTTGTGTTTGCTACACAACTACTTTAGGTAACTTGCTTTTGTTGTTTTGGGGAGTAGAACTCTCGACAAGCCCCTCGGGGTTTTTTAGTTTTACTTCCATCTACTGCAGTGTTATGCATGTACTGTATTCACTACGTTTGTGTATCCATACATTTTTGATGATGTAGAAAAACAAATAAACGAAACGAAACGATATCAGCGATGTTGCTATATGACAAACTAAATGTAATAACAAGCTAAAGACGGATTGCGCGGTCTTGATTTCAGCGAGGTAATGCGGGGTAGGTGGAATTCAACGTCTGAATAGGGCATAATTACGGAATAACACGCAACAAATGTTATATATCTATCAATGTGGCAGGGCTTATTTCAAGAGTATATATAGAGGATGTCTTCATTGACTATGCTTAAATAGTATACGCCAAAAAAAACAATCAGGGCCTATCTCGAGAGTATATGTAGAGGGAGCAGGTCTCTGCTCATCACATTGAAACAATCACGTACGTGTTTGGAAGCATCATGCGCGCTTTTACTTTCAGTCTGTGGAGAGATGGTTGTGCCCTCTACTCAGTCGCGCTCGAACACTGTGGTTAGCAGTTTACGCTTATCGCGCAAACACGCGTATGTATGCACAACAAGCGTTCTATGTCCAGTCTGCATTGTTACGTAAGAACCGCAACTTAGACGTTCGAATCTGGGACAGTTGAAAATCAACACAATGGGGAGAGGACGAGATATTTATCTTTTGTGGGAGGATATTCACGAAATTATTGGAAATGCTTGTGAATGGCTGCGCCAAATCCGACGACTGTTTTGGACCAAAAATTATTTTCTCTGATCATATGGGTGGGGTTTGGTGCTTCCGTAAGTTCATGACAGACGTTTTCGTTCTGTGTTCCTGTGAGGATGGTCGAGATTAGCCGTTTTGATTTTGTCTGGCCGGTTTGGGTTGTCCTTTTGCTGCAACGTGCTTGTTTCGATGTACGTAAAAAAATATATTGTTAGCAACATTTGTTTACGTCAGTGCATTTGAACTCAGCTATTTTTACTGATTGGATGAATCTGGTATTTGTAGGGACAAAGCTGCACAATTTCACTTTAATTCTTTTTTAAGAAAGTCGAAAGTGGCCAAAGGTATAATCTCCATGCATGGACTGTAACAACGAAACGTTATGAGTATTTGGATGGAAGAATAAGCCAGTACAGCTCCAAAGAAAGAAATTAGGTACGCCTAGCTGGAAACCTCATGGCAGGCAATTTTGCCAAGATATTGCAAAATTTGAAAGATATTAATTTTACTGACTCTAACAATCCTTGGAATTTCTCTACTGTTACAAAACAGCAAAGATGTAATCGAATTGTTAAAATCTAACAGATTAATTGCATCATCTCTCACATGCGAAGTACATGCTTGTGGGTTAAGAGAGGGAGAAAAATGATTGTTTTGCGTGGAGATGTCAGAAACATGGACTTGGCAAAGAATGCAGTAAAAGGAAGTTTAGCGTTTTAGAAGGATCACACTACGATTTTAGGGATATTATTTTATGGAGTTTTTTTTTTTTAGAAAGAAACACTTTGCTTTAGTGTGCAAACTTTCCTAGCATTTCATTTTTAAATTCGTCAGTTGACTGGGCAAACTATATAAAAGATATTTTCCGGAACTATGTTTGTAATGATGTTATTCACAATGAATTGCAGTTGGAAGCAGAAACAGAAATCGATGAAAGTCTTTTTTGACGATATTGTAAACATAACAGACTAGCCAACAAGGGGCAAAGGTCTTGATTTTTTGGACTGATCGAAAGGAACGTTTTAATATTATACCGAGTATAAAATAGAAGCAAAGAGTTGCTAGTTACTATAATTAAAAGATATTGCAGGCCGGGCTCAACAAATTATTCCGATTTATTCTGATTACCTTGGATACAAACACTTCAATAGTACATAAATATTCCTTTTTAAAAGAAGACAAAGTAACAGGTGGTATTGTCAAGGTGCATACCAACCATATTGAAGGGGCTTGGAAGCATGTCGAACATTTCCGTAAGATACGTGGCACCAGTCAAACCAACTTTGAAGTCCATCTGTGTGAAATCATCTGGAGAAATCACTGTTATAAAACAAATATTTACGAATCGTTCTTTCGTTTCTTGAGAGAGTGTTAGCCACTGACGGGACCTAGAGTTCTAGATTTTGCACCACAAATATCTGATTCATGGAATGCGTTCCAAGAAGGCGATACTATTGTTCAACAGGATACACAGGCCACTGAAGAGTGCCCTTCAGATATAGGCCGTATGTTGTCCTTCCGGATACTCACAAGTGAAAAAGAAGAAAGGACCAGCAAAAGGTCAAATAGAGCCAGCCCTGAATGAGTACTCCAAGGCAGCCTTCGTTTGGGATGAAGAGCACGGCAAATGATTTTGTGTACTTTCTCTTAGTTCATCTCCTATTGAAAGACACCTTAATATACTCTCGAAATAGGACCTGAAGATTACTAGAAATCTTGACACTATGTTGCGTTTTATTCCGTAAATATACCTTATTCAGACGTTGAATTCCAGCTACCCCTTATTCCTCGCGCCGAAATCAAGACCGCGGAAGCCGTCTATAGCTTGTTAAATATTATATTTTATTTCGTATGCCGTTCCAGAGAATGTGAGATCCCGTCCAGGCATGTGTAGTCAGTTTGTCCAGCGCTTCCCATCTCAGGTGATTACTTCAGTGAAGTTGATACGCTGCAGAAATGAACATCAATGTCACACCAGAGGGGTAGCAACAATTCCTGACACGTGTCGTGGTGCCCTACTTGGACACTTTGATAGAAGGTATCCAGCGTAGGTTTGGGGACTCGCTGGGAATCACCACTGCTTTTGGAGTGTTTGAGCCAAGCAACCTCCCTGATGATGTGGCAGATCTCTGTGACTGAGTATCGAATCCTTGATCCAGTTCTACGGGTCGAAAACATCATTCAAGTATGGAGAAACAGGTGAAGTTTATGAAGCCTTGCCAGATATCGAGCCAGATGAAACCAGGTCTGAATGGAAAGCTTTCAAAATTACATTGTGGGATGCGTTTCGCGGTAAATCCTTCCAAGAATTGTTGAGCAGCGTCTTTGCAAGTGAAGCCAAGAAAGTGACATTTGTAAACATTGTTCGCCTGCTTTCAATTAGTGCCATCTTCCCTGTATCCACCGCTACTGTTAAACAATGAAAATTATCAACAACAGATTGAGATACAGGTTGTCAGAGGAAAACCTCAAACATTTGATGATGATTGCCGTTGAAGGACCACAGCTCAAGGATATCAACTTTGATAAGTTTCTTGACATTTGGAAAAGCTTTGGACCTCGTCGAATTATTTTGTAGCAATAATTCAAAGTCTTTGCAAAGCAATGTCCAAAGAAAGCAATTAAGGACTCTACCCTGTAACTGTTTATTAGTACAATACAGGATATGATCCGTCCATTATATATGCCGTCCATGACACTGGGGCCATGTCTAAATGTCGTACAGAACTTTGTGTACTTGCAAGTGGCATCCGATGAACAAAAATGTAACATGCTTTAATACACACATTTCAGTAAAACTAGTTCTATGAGCTGGAGGTGGTGATACAGTATCTTTGGAATACCCTCCCAGCAAAAGCTTGGCAGAGAGCAACATGATTGCACAACCTTCAACGCAATTGCAGGGAGTTCTGTACAGTCATCAAGACATGAGTCCTTGACACTGCCTTATTTACAGCAAAAGTGTAGGGGCACTGTCATTCTAATTATGATTGATCTCTCAGCTAGCAGCAGCACAGTAATGGTCGTGTTTTCACCTTTGGAAATTATCTCAGATGATATTTGAAGAAAGAGAGAACATACATTAATATTGATTTATTTGATTTAAAACCATCAATTATTTGATACTATATGATTTTAAGGGAAATTTTTTTGGAGGAATAACATCCTAACTGTACCCAAGAAAACAAACCTAGCAAAAAAAGGGGGGATTACCCCCCCCCCCCTTTATTTCATAACGGGGAATTTGTCCCCCCCCCCCCCCCCTCCCCCACCCCTTGGCAGAAACCCTGGTTTAGTGAGTGGAGGGTGTGCATCGATACACAAATAAAGGTAATTCAACTTTCCAGATTGATCCAACCCCCCCCCCCCCTTGTAACAGCTGTGTGCGCAATCCGTCACCCAAGGTGGTGAGTGCATGCACTCCATTACTTAAGGGCTGTCTACTACCAGTCTGTAGTGTCATTCAAATTACTCTGTAGTAAGTGAGTGTGTGTTCATTTCTTTTTTCCCTTGAAAAATTGCACCAGTCCCATAAGGTCATGATGGATGAATCCCAAAAGTACCAAACCACAGGGCACTTTAATACTGCATTCCCCCGTTCCTTCCACAAAGACCCATTTCAAGAAAACCCAAATGAAGAGTCATAACTGCCAGATATCCATACACCACAAATCCAGACACCTCCAATTAGCTATTGAAAGAAAAAAGTGCCATATTGTCCCATTTAAGATGCCTTCAAATAAATAAAACTTCAGAGGAGAAACAGGTACACAAAGTGTTGCTTGTAACAAAAGAACATAAGTAGAACTTATCAACGACAGACTTTGGCCAGAGGCAGACAATTCTCTGCATGTAGGTACATTATTCAATTTTGCGCTGACTGCTGTCCAAATAACAATTATAAACCATGACCAAGTACTTGTTCATTACCAGCCACATAAACTCTGCTGGAAAAATAAAGTAACTGCATGCCGCACAGCAATCTGAAATTTGTGAACAGTTTGTGCTGTATTGTTTGCATTTTTTGAGGGAGTGGGGGTGAGGGGGTCACAGACCTACCTTTAGCAAAGATTTCACTCTTAAGAAATTTTATTGAATGATCCCTGAACCCTTACTCTAGAGTATTCCCGAAAAACAAAAATATAGAACAGAAATTCAAGTTACTGGGGAAATGGAAAAAGATATTTTGTGAATACCCATGCACCAACATGTTCTACAGAACTCATAAGGACTTTTATTTTTACAACTGGCCCATTCTGCTAGAAATTATGCTTCAAATACTAATAGAATTCTTTTTAAAACGTACTTAGAAACGGGCACGTCGCAACAAAGAGACAACTCAAACCGGCCGGATAAAAACACCAACTCTAACCATTAACCATCCACACACACAACCCAAAAAACCAAAAGGGAACGAAAAAACTGTAACAAACCAAAAAGACATTCAAACCCCACCCCAGCACCCAAACAACCCGCCAACTCTTCCAAAACAGCCCTCAACACCAACCCCACAACAAGACCATCCCACACAACCATCCAAGCCCCCCCCTCACGCCCGGATGCAACACCGCCCCAAAGGCAACAACACGCCCGAAGGCAACAACACCCAAACAACCCGCCAACCCATCCAAAACAGTTTCCAACACCAACCTCACACCAACACCCAAGACAAAAACAAGACCATCCCACACCACACTCCAAGGCTACCCCACGCCCGGAGGCAACACCACCCCAAAGGCAACAACACGCCCGAAGGCAACAGCACGCCCGAAGGCAACGACACGTTAAAAGAATGGGTGAGTTCAGTTCTGGTCTTCGTCGAGAGCGGACGTGTTTCACGGGGTCGGACGGTATCCCGGTAGAATTCTACAAACGCTTTTGGGGTATCGTTGGACATGATCTCCGGGATGTATTTACCTCTGCCTTCCTTGCTGGTTCGTTGAGCCCCTCGCAGCGCACAGGTGTAATTACTTTGTTACCCAAGTCTGGAGACCCCCTTGAACCGAAAAACAAGCGACCAATAACGTTGTTAAATGTGGACTATAAGATCCTGGCGAAAGCCCTTTGCAACCGGCTGGGTACTGTCATGCCGGATCTTGTAGGGTCCTTTCAGACGTGTGCGGTGCGGGGACACAGTATTCGGCAGAACCTCTGGTTCGTGCGGGACTTAGTAGAGTATGTAATGGACCGTGATCTTCCATGTGCGCTTATCTCCCTCGATCAGGAGAAGGCCTTTGACATGGTTGATCACGGATTCCTCTTTAAAGTCTTAAAGAAGTTTTGTCTGAACTCTTTCTTTGTTAAATGGATTGCTTTATTGTATAATAATGTATATAGTCGTGTTATTGTCAATGGCATACCGCCTGACCCCTTTAGAGTACAACGTGGGGTACGGCAGGGATGCCCCCTGTCACCTTTACTCTATGTATTGTTTAGTGAATCGCTTGCGAGAGCCCTCCATGAAGACCCTTTGTTTCGACCTTTTCATATTCCTGGTGGAGCCACAGTCAAGTGCCTTCAGTATGCTGATGATGTCACGTGTGTAGTCTCTGATCTAGCTTCCTTCAGGGCCCTGTCTGACATCCTGTCTACCTTTCAAAGAGCGACTGGTGCCAGACTGAACCCCGCCAAGACAAAAGGACTCCGTCTGGGTAAGTGGCGGTGGAAACAACTGCCCTTCGTGGCATCTTGGGTTGACGATGCCATGAAAATCAATGGTATATGGTTTGGTTACGGCTCACCTGAGTCACTTACCTGGAACGAAAAGGTGGACCTGGCGGAGGCTAGGATGACAGACTATGGGGAGCGTTACATTAGTCTAATGGGGAAAGTAACAGTTATTGATCCTTTCATTTACCCTCTCTTGTGGTACCCGGGCACTGTTCTGGTTGCTCCAGTGGGTGCCCTTGTGCGACTTGAGAGGGCCGTATTTAAGTTCTTATGGTCAGGGAAAACGGTCAGAAGAAAGGTTGTGTACCAGGAACTTAGACGTGGGGGCCTAGGCCTTGTGAATTTTCCCTCAAAGCTCCGTTTTCTCCTGGCAAAGTGTGTGTTTAGTGCTGTTGACAGTGAGATGCCCTTTGCGTATTTTGTCCGTTATTGGGGGGGATTGTCATTACGTGGGTTCTTTCCGTCCCTGTTTCGTAATTGAGGGTCTCAAAGACATATTGTCACCTGAGGGATACTCTCCGTATGATGTCAACTGTAGGGGAGGTTTCGCAGTCCAGCGCGGGGGACCTGTACCAGGCCATTTCTGATGACCTGGCGGGCCAGGTCCATCCAAGCGATTATGCCTTACTGCCGGAAGTGTGGACCGTAGTGCACAGCAAGTCACTAGACTACCGCCGGCGGGACTTGCTGTGGCGAATTGCACATGATGCCATTGTAACCAAGCGCCTTCGGTGGCGTCTTGGAGATGGCATATGCCCCCGCGCTGGGTGTACAAAGTGGGAAAGTGTGCCCCATGTGTTTTGGCATTGTGGTTTTGTGGCTCTCCTCTGGGAGTGGTGTGAAGTCCTGGCTGACCGGCTAACGCTTTGCAACACTTGGGCGGTCAGCCAGGACTATGCATTGTATGGTCTATCGCCGCCACCACCACCATGCAGTGCAAGTATTCGTGGCATACTCACCTTTGTTTCGGCCTCCATTAAGCTGGCTGTTTGGAGAGACCGATGTAATATTGTTTTTAGGGGTGAAGGGAGGCCTGCCGACGTCGTGTTGGCGTCGGTAAAGACGGAAATCAAACTGAGGGTCGAGGCCGACTTTGTTCGTTTGCCGGGGTCCACGTTCGGCAGACGTTGGGGACCAATTGTTTCGGTGCGGGTGGGGCGGGTGATAGTTAATTTGTAATTAATCCTGTTTCCTCAGGGGTCGTTTTGTACATATTTTTTCTTTGTTTGGTAATGTGTAAATAGGTGAGTTAGTAAATAGTCCTGGGTTGGGGTGGGTTTTGTAAATAGTCGTCACAAAATCTTTCTTTGCGTTCGTAATGGAATGAATTCTGTACATAGTTCAAGTTATGTGTTGTCCCGTCTGGTCCGAGTTGTGTTAGTCGTTCTCCGTGCCCGTTTCTATGTACGTAAAAAGCACGGAGCTCTCGCTGATCGTGCTGAATTTTGGCATTGTGCTGTACTGTGCTGCTTGTTCCTTTTTTAAAACGTACATAGGAACAGGCACGTATGAACTGATAGACCTAACTCAACCCGGCCAGACGAAAACACAAACGCTAACCATCACACAAAACATGGGACAAAAAGGTCTGTCATAAACGGAAACGACACATCAACCCCACCCCAACACCCAAACAACCCGTCAACCCGCTGCTTGTTATACTAACATATACTACTATTGTCGATTTACGGAAGTGTTGGATATTGGGTGTGGTCTCTCGCTTGGGGACGTGGTTTGGCCGTGCTCGTTTTAAAGCACGCCTGGTTTATAGTTTTTTGTTGGGTTCCCTTTATTATTTCCCTGCCTGGGTTTGATCTGCTGTGCTGAAGTTTTCTCTCTAGTTGCTGCGTGGCCTTGTGCCTCAAACCTTTGCTGCTATGCCCGGAGGTCGGGATAGCAGTATCGTTAAGTTACAGTTTGAGTCGAGGGGGAATGTTACACCCCAGCATGTTTTTTCTGTGTTGAAGAACAATAAGGTAGATGTTAAGGATATAGAGATGCTGCAGGCCCTTGCATCCCGAAATACGTATGATTTGAAGTTCCGGACTGATGCTGCCCGATTGAAGGGGGTTTCCTCCCTTAAGGGTGTGGAGGGTCTCACTGTCACCCCATATGATCGCTCTGTGGTGGTGACGGTGTTGTACCTCAATTTTGAGGTAGATCAGGGCCTGGTGGCGAGGGTTCTAGGGCAATACGGAACTGTCTCTGACTGGCGTTGGGTAAAGTATAATGAAGGTGAACTGGCCGGTATTCTCAACGGAAAGAGACAGTTCCGTATGGAGCTAAAACGAGACATCCCCTCCGTCTTGTTCATAGGGGGTTCTAAGGCCCACATGAGGTATTTTGGCCTGCCCCGCACCTGTTTCCAGTGTAGGGAGGAGGGGCATGAGGCCACGTCATGCCCAAACAAACGTTGTGGCAGATGCCTGCAGTTGGGGCATGAGAGGGCAACATGTCCCAATCAGGTGCGGTGTAACCTGTGTGCGGAGCAGGGACATGTCTCTGGTGCCTGCCCCACATCGTACTCTGCGCGTGCAAGTGCAGATGTGGAGCCGGCAAGTGAACCCTTGTCTTCAGACCCTGAACCAATGGTGGAGGAACCCAGGTCCCCTACGCCTGATGAGGTGGCACATCAGGTGGAACAAGAGTTCCTAGCTTCTAAGGGATGTGAAGTGGTCTGTGGGAACCCTCAGGTAGGCCCTTCCCAACCCTCCACATCGCTACCTGAGTCTCACTCTCCACCAGCTCCCGGGGAGGCTGGAATACAAACAGTGGAGCACGACCTTAGAATGTCCTCGGACTCGGAATCTGACTCTGCCATGTCAGATGTGGGAGGACCTGCCTCAGAGCCTCCACCAAAGGACCCACCATTTGGGGAGGGCTGGTTTGATTTGTGTGAGGCCGTTGAACTTGAGCCCAAGTTGAAAAAGTCGGCCTCAGGGGAGGTGTCCGACCGGGGAGGGGGAGCTAGTCCTTCTGTCCCACCAGCACCAGATCCATGTAATAAAAAGGCCAGGTCAGAGACAGTTTTGTAATTTCACACTCCACATTTCATGAATGGTCCCCTGTCCCTCATGACCCTGAATGTTAACGGCATGAGGGACAGTCGGAAGCGGTCCAGAATTTTCCAATTTTGTAAGTCATTGGGTGTGGACTTTGTTTTCCTCCAAGAGACTCACATTGTTAATGAGGGCGATGTCTACACCTGGTCCTACGAATGGGGTGGGGGTTTGTACGCTTCCTTTGGTTCCGCATCTTCCTGTGGATCTGTCATTTTAGTTTCTCCAAGATGGACTTCCCTCGTCGGAAAGGTTGATCATGATCATGAGGGCCGGTTGGTATGCATTACCATCAAACATCCTTGCGGGAACTTCTTCTTATGTAACGTTTATGCCCCCAACCAACCTACAGAAGAAATTTTTTTGCTACCCTGCCATCCTTCCTTCCTGGCTGTGCCCCTTGTATCCTATCTGGAGACTTCAACTGTGTCCCTGACACACGGTTTGATCGAATGTCCACCTTCACATCTTCAACCTGTAGTGTCGGTATGGTGGAGTTGGACATGTTCACAAAGAATCACGATATGGTTGACGTTTGGAGAGTGCAGCATCCTGGCTTGTCCATGTTCACTTGGCACCGCCCTGATGGCACGGACGCCTCAAGGTTGGACAGGGTGTACGCTCCAACGGCTCTGTCACCAAGTGATTGCGAAGTTGTGGCATGTCCAATTTCGGACCATGATGCAGTTACTGTCTCATTCAGACCCCCAGAGTCATGGCCAGTAGGGAGGGGGTTCTGGAAAATGAACACAGATATTCTAACGGAGGCTGAATATAGCAAAGATTTTAAGGCCAGATACGAAGGGTGGCGAACTTTGAGGCCGGCCTTTTCAACAAATTTAGAGTGGTGGGATGATGTAAAAGACCCGCATCAAACAGTTTACAGTGGAATATTGTGTAGCAAGAGCTCGTCGAAGAAGGGAGGAGTTCCTTTCACTTTGCTCTAGGGAGAGGAACGGGGACCACTCCGCACTTCATGCAATCCAACAGTACCTTGATTGAAAACAACACGGGGCCCGGGTTCGTGCTCGTGTGCATTGTGTGGAGGCGGAGGAGAAACCAACCATTAAGTTCTACCGGGACGTCACAAAGAATGCCATCGATCGCAGTATAAAAGCTGTCCGTGACGCCCACGGTGTGGTACATAAGGACCCTCTCGACAACTTTTATGAGCAGCTGTATACCCAGGCAGATGTCGATGAAAACCTTCAAAAGTCCCTATTAGATAATATTGACAAAACCCCCTCTAAAGATCAGAATGATGAACTTGGCTCCCCCTTTGACTGTTGACGAGCTCTGGAAGGCAGTGGCGAAGATGAAAGGCGGAAAGGCACCTGGGTCCGACGGTATTCCAGTAGAATTCTATAAACGCTTCTGGGGTACCGTAGCACATGATCTCCGTGACGTATTCGTCTCTGGCTTCCTTGCTGGCTCATTGAGCCACTCGCAGCGCACAGGCATAATAACTTTGCTGCCTAAGTCAGGAGACCCCCTCGAACCGAAAAACAAACGGCCAATCACCTTGCTAAATGTAGATTACAAGATTCTGGCGAAAGCCCTTTGCAACAGGCTAGGCACAGTTGTGCCAGATCTTGTAGGGTCCTTTCAGACTTGTGCGGTGCAGGGACACAGTATTCAGCAGAACCTCTGGGTGGTGCGGGACTTAGTTGAATACGTGATGGACCGTGATCTTCCATGTGCCCTTGTCTCCCTCGATCAGGAGAAGGCCTTCGACATGGTTGATCATGGATTCCTCTTAAAAATTTCAAAGAAGTTTTGTTTGAATCCAGTTTTTGTTAAATGGACCTCCTTATTGTACAATAGTGTAAATAGTCGGGTTATCGTTAATGGCCTACCGTCAGACCCCTTCAGTGTCCAACGTGGCGTACGGCAGGGGTGCCCCCTATCACCTTTACTCTACGTATTGTTTAGTGAATCAATAGCAAGAGCCTTTCAAGTAGAGCCTTTGTTTCAACCATTTCACATTCCCGGTGGTGTTGAAGTTAAGTGCCTTCAGTATGCCGATGACGTCACATGCGTAGTCTCCGACCTACCTTCCTTCAAGGCCCTTAGTGGCACGTTGTCTAAGTTTCAAAGAGCCACAGGTGCCAGACTGAATCCCAATAAGACCAAAGGACTTCGCCTAGGTAAGTGGCGGTCAAGAAGACTGCCCTTCGCTGCATCATGGGTAGACGACGCCATAAGCAAAAACGGCATATGGTTTGGTTATGGGCAAACCGAGTTACTTACCTGGAATGAGAAAGTGGACCTGGTGGAAGCTACGTTGAAGGACTTCGGCGAGCGCCACATTAGCCTGTTCGGAAAGGTAGCAGTTATCATTCGTTTTATTTATCCCCTTTTGTGGTATCCAGGCACCGTTCTGGCTGCTCCAAAGGGTGTCCTGTTGCGTCTCGAGAGGGCTGTGTTTAGGTTTTTATGGTCAGGGAAGACGGAGCTCGTAAGAAGAGGGATGGTATATCAGGATGTTAGGCGTGGTGGGTTGGGCCTTGTGCATTTTCCTTCCAAATTCCGTTTTCTCCTGACCAAGTGTGTTTATAGTGCTGTAGACAGCAGAATGCCTTTTGCCTATTTTGTCCGTTATTGGGGGGATTATCATTCCGTCGGTTCTTTCCCTCCCTGTTTAGTAACAGTGAACCCCACAGCTGGAGGCCCTCGGAAGCATACAGTCAAATGAGAGAAACGCTCCTAATTATATCTAGAGTTTGGGACGTTTCGCAGTTAAGTGCAAGAGACCTATACCAGGCTGTTTTTGAAGAATTGGTTGGCCAGGTCCAATCCAATCACTATGCTTCAGGGTCGGAAGTGTGGCGTGTGGTTCACATCAGATCATTAGATTACCGCAGGCGAGACCTGTTGTGGCGAATCGCACATGATGCGATTGTTACTAATCTCAAGCGTCTTCGGTGGCGTCTTGGAGATGGAATTTGCCCACGCACTGGATGCACAGGGTGGGAAAGTGTGTCACATGTGTTTTGGCAGTGTGAATTTGTGGCCCTCCTTTGGGAATGGTTCCAAGTCCTGACTGATCGCTTGACGATGGGCAACACATGGGCGGTCGGCCGGGACTATGCTTTGTATGGTCTTTCACCCCCGCCATGCAATACAAGTATTCAGGGCATACTTACCTTTGCTTCGGCCTCCATAAAGCTGGCCTTATGGAGAGACCGATGTAACGTTGTTTTTAGGGGGATGGGGAAGCCTGCGGACGTCGTCCTGGCATCGGTGAAGGCGGAGGTGAGGCTGAGGGTTGAGTCCGACTTCGTTCGTTTGCCAAGGTCGGCGTTCGGTAGGCGATGGGGTCCACTCGTTTCGGTGAGGGGGGACCGTGTGGTGGTCAATTTGTAATAAGGTGGGTATGTAAGGGGCTTGTAAATATCTGTGTGTATAATTTTCTGTACATAGTTTTGTAAATATCTGTATATATAGCTTATTACTCTAATGAACATAATTTTCTGTTTGATTTAGCAGTCTGCAAATAGTTTTGCGTTTATTGTTTTTGCCCGATCCGGTTTCAGTTTTTGTTTTTGTTTTGTATGTGCCGTTTCAATGCACTTAAAAAGCACCTTGGGAATGTCGGGCAAATTTGAAGGACATTGGTCAGTTTGTCGGACAGATTACCTTTTTTAATTAAACAGTCATGCTGACACTTTGTATACATTTAGGAATTAAGGTTATTGAGCTTGTAGCCTTGTAGGCTTTGTGCCCTTCACCTGACAGCACTTAAGTTAGTATCATACCCTGGTACAACTATGCCTTGGTAATTAGATCACACTTACTGAGCCATAAATCTGTCAACATTTCCAGTGAGGTCATCTAAGGACAGGTCCCTCACTTCAAAGTACAGTACAGTATTAAAAGTGTTTCTTTTTAGGGGACTGAAAATGTGAAGTGATTTTTTATCTTAAAACAATACTTTCACTGTAATAGTGCACATGGACAGTAACTGACTGCCCACGAAGGTCTACAGGGGCCACTATAGTGGTCTCTTAACATTTACCATTAAAGTGACTAGAGTAATAAAAGAGAGCACAGAACATTGAACTACCATTCTTAAAGCCAATTAATTCCTTATGTTTTCAACTTCTTCATTAACACAAACCAAAAAAAAAAAAAAAAAAGAAGAAATAAACAAGTTTCTTTTTAACTTTTTAGAAAATATCTGTGTGCAAGCCTTTTTGACATTGCTCTGTGTGTTGTGCATATCTTATAAACATGAACTAATATCTTGATGATATTAACACCTGCCATTTAGAAAGACTTTGTCAGGTACTGTGCACCAGAAAAGGACACCCCTAACAGTGTGATGACACAGTTAACAGACATGCCAAAAAAAATCCGTCATAGAAAAGTATATCTTCCATATGTAAAAGGAAAAAAAATGAGGAAAAACAAAAATGGGATGGAATAGCATGCTGCCGGGGGAGGGGGGGGGGGGGGTTGTACAGAAATTAATGCTCCTTTTTTCCTGCTCTCATCCTGTTGTGTAGGCCTTCTTATCCATATTGTCACTGAGACCTACACATAGAATTTAGAGCTGGCGTTTACAATTTTTTTACAGTTGTACAGTTTTTTACAGTTTTTAGTGACCATTGATCTCCAATAATCAAAAGGACAATAAAAGGGTCCACTAATTGCACACTAAATTTACAACTTTAAAATTCGCTTTGATTTTGAGGTCATGATAAAAGCACTCGATCCGGAGATTTTATCATACATACGAGCACTGCCCAGGGGTGAACATTCTTGGCTTTATTGTAAGGATCACAGCCTGGTCACTCTCTATTTTTGTTAGCTTGTCTATGGCAGAGCTAGGATACAGACTGCATCTGTTCCTCTTGTGTGTCACCACATAGTAACTTCTTTTAGTTTTCTTTTGTTTTTATGATGTCTATCCTGCCTCTGTCCCGTTAACTCATGTTCTCCACATGCCTTTGGAGGAAAGATAATTTTTTTGACAGGTAAATGAGGTCCAGTTGGGCGTACTTTTTTAACTGTTTCGATTGGTTCAGGGTGCCATCCTTGGTAGCTATGGCTAGGAAGAGTCACATGACATGACCAGAGATTGAGAGTTTCCCTCGTGGTTTTAGGAGAAGGGGAGAGAGACTTGAGCTTATTTTCAACCTTTGCATATACCTGGGTCTTGTCTGGCACCATTTTATCTTATCATGGTCCCTATACATGTTCCGTTGGTGCATGATACTTCATTACAAAATTTATTCATGTTAAATAACCTCTGACTTGAGATTGAACACAGGAAATATAGTATCCAGTACGAGAAACTGTATCCAGTGAACCTCTTTTGCACCAGAGTTACCTATATTTCAATCCTGTGTTCTTTATGTGGGACTTATCCTGAACAGTATCTGAAATCACATTTTGAAGGAGTGTAATTTCATTTTTGTGAAGGAGTGTAATTTCAGTTTGTAATTTCTGTATGCCGTATACCCGACTGAGTGACATTAGACGTCCGATGCTTGGCAGCCGCTGTGGCCCCTACAAACCCAACAGTCATTTGGCCATTTGACACCAGTAACTTGTTTTTAGATCATACGTTTGGATAGCACACGTTTTGAGACATATATTTGTCACAATTTGGGGTTTTCGCTCCTTCGAAATGATTGTGACGCCAAGTTCACATAGAAAAAAGGGACAAACAAACATTCCTTATGTGAACATATGTACAAGATTATCAATAGTTCTGGAGTATCAAATTAGAATTGCTTTTGGGTCAGCCTATAAATAAGGCATCTCTATTATTACGGACTTCTGTTAACACCTCGCTCTCTCAGTTCATTTCCCAATATATCCATTTCATACTCAATCATAAAGTTTTCTCTCATGACTGCAATACAGTTTCTCTGCTGCCCCCAATTCGTGTATATAGTAGCTAGTACATGGTGAGCGCTATGTCACCCGTTGACCTGAGTCCCATCAAGACCGACTTTTAGGCCATCTAGTTTAATACAAAACAAACAAAAACAAAGTCTAGTGACTTGTACTTCCAATTATATACGTTTACTAACCACATTAGTCAGTATAATCTACAATATGATCTACAATTTACCATTGCACTGGCAGTTTAACCACTTAACTCTTTTACAATATACCGTCTATGGTTCATTTGTCCGCTTCAGTCTCGTGAATTATTTACATTCTACTCCCCCTCCTTTACCTCACCTCATCCCGCCATTTTGCTTACTTTTCTGTATTTAACACTGCCATCCTTTTCTACATGTAACCCCTACCTTATGAGAATCATTATATATCACAACTTTTTCATACTTCCCCAGACTTTCTCAACAGAATTTTGCTTAGCCCTATACCTAGACCCTGACTTTCCTTACTATATAACAAGAAAAACATGATAACTTACGGACGGTAAGTTTACGAATTACGTAGTGCTCAAAAATGCAGCGTCTCGTATCGCTGCCGAGCAGAATTCTATGCTCAGACAGTATTTCACCCTTGCCTTTGGCTGTATACTTTCCAAAAGGCCTGATATGGGTACCGCTCTGCCCGGAAAGCTTATACAACACACTTCCTTCTACTTCGCTGCTTTCTCTCTCTCTCTTACAGTCGAAGCTATCTGTCATACTGTCTCTAACAGGGGCCTTACTTTGCATAATACTTTGCCTCACAGAAGGCTGCGCGTGGCGCGTGCCTTAACAGATTATCCCTTTGGTCCTTTTAGTCCTAACATTCCTCTACGCACAATACTAACCTCCTCCTTCACGTGACAAATAACCACCTGACATGAATATTCAAACCGTGCCTTCCATGGCCCTAAACAATGCAAAACAAGCTCGGTCACTTCGTGACAATTTTACTTTATGCTAAGTTCATACGAAACGCCAGTTTTCTGTAAATATATTTTCATTTATACTCTAGTTGCCAGTGTTATCAATTTTTTTTTTTTTTTTGGAACTCAGCATCAGGTGTAATTTCTCGTTGTCTAGCATGGTCTTAGGTTTTCGTACTCAACAAACATTGGAGTCCATTAAATAAAATTGTCATATAGCAGGTTTGACAAGAACCCTCTGATCCTAGCATGCTGGACATCAAACATCACAACCAGTAGGCTATTGTGGGAATCTCTTACATTACCATAGTACTTGCACCTGTGTATCAATTAAAGCCATGAAAGACTACAGTATCTAATTAGGCCTATCTCAATTTGAAAAAGTAAAAAATATCAATCAATGTACAGGTTTCATTTCAGGACATTTTCACGAGGGCATCTCAGAACACTTAATGAACAAATGCTCACAGTAGCTGAACTTTCTCATTCTCTAAAAACTTTGGGGGGCTGCTTTAGTAAAAAAATTATGACTTTCATCCCATCATGCTCCTCTAATATTAGGGCTATTTATTTTAAAAGTGCAGGTAAATCAACTTTCCACTGGAGGAAAAATGGATTCGTAATCTGCTCATTTTGAAAGGCTAATTTGGTACTTCAAAATAAATAAATAAACGAACGAACGAATAAATAAATAAATATAAAATTGGGCTTGCTCTCTATGACAATAAAACAATTTTGTAGGCCTAACTTTCTCAGTTAACTTCAGCTGCAGTGCTAGATTGACAAGGCTACTAGCTGTAGCTAGCCTTGCAGAACTTGGTATCAGAGTGGGCCTAGGCCTAGTGTAACGAAGGCTTCCAATTGCATGAAACACATTTTTACTTTTTTTTTGGGGGGGGGGGGATCTTATCTAGGCTGGGCTAATAGTAAACCTACCCTGTAGAAACCTAATTGTTAGGCTACGTTGGATTCTTTTCCACGACTGCAAAGACCAAGTCTTTCAAAGGGCACCAAGACAAGCTCCCAAATGTTACTAAGATATCAGCGAACACACTTTTAATGGGAATAATTGTGTTTAAAACGATACAACAAAGAGTTCAAAGCCTAGGCTAAAGGCCTAACGATACGTTACTCTTATTCAGGAAGCATCTAATTTGTCAACGTTGCTAACTATTAGGCTAATAATACTACTGTTGGTGATCAAGTTAGGCCTAATAATAAAACGCATAACGTTAACTCTACGCGAAGCACGTCTAACGTTAATGAGTTTTAACTTGAACGTCGATTGCTAAGACATATTTCAACTTTGGCTCGCAAAGAATTAAGTGAGCGACTAAAATATATCGTTATTATAACTGTTAGTGTTAGGCCTTCTTGTTAAGAGATGTGCGATGTAGGCCTACGTGCAAATGCAATTCGTCTCACTGTAGAAGTTTTCAATTTCACTACCGAGCTTTGTATTACTTTTACGTTTTAGCGATGTGCAATTACTTCAAATCACTTCACTTAAGAATGAAAACTTACTTTTTCACCTGATGAATCTTGCTCTTCAAACCATTGAGGTGTTTCAAGAAAAAGTTGATGGGTTGTAATAATTCTGCAAGTGAAGCGATGTCGTTCCTGAAGTGACAGTTCTGATATCAGATATGAATTCGGATCTCGCGCACTGCTGAACATGCAGGGCATGGGAATATACGTACATCATTAGTGTGTAAGGACAGTAAACAACATTTTACACAGAGGACAAAGGCAACTAAGGAGTTTTTTGGCGCGAAAAAACACGCACAGCGGCCCGATAGTGGGCCGCGATCGGCCAGCAGCCGTACAAGAAGGCTTTACCGGCCAAAACATAACACATT
Source organism: Holothuria scabra (assembly GCA_037179385.1). Lineage (NCBI taxonomy): Eukaryota > Metazoa > Echinodermata > Holothuroidea > Aspidochirotida > Holothuriidae > Holothuria > Holothuria scabra. The sequence continues at coordinate 20,994,500 of CM074183.1, read as the reverse complement.
GCCGGTCCACCGAAGGACCAATAGCAGATGGCCGATGGCCGCTAGAGCCGGTAAGAAGCCGACAAAAGTCGATAGCGGGCTGCTGGGAAAAGACTAAACGAGGACTTACCTTGTCCGAAGTTTGATCTTCATTTTATGAGTAATGTTGAGTGAGAGACAATGTGCCCTCCTCATAGCCACCACTATACTTCAAAACCTGAGAAAAAAGTTCGTTGGCTTCATATTTTTCAAGTCTGCGCATGCCTGGACGGGATCTCATACTGTCACTCACTCACTCAACATAGGCCTACTTCATAAAATCAAGATGAAACTTCGGACAAGGAAAGCCCTCGTAAGTTCGTTGTTACAAAGTATGTAGCAACGGACATATAAGGAAAGACGCCTTTTATATATTCTCTCGAAATAGGCCCTGCATTTTAATAGTTATCTGGCACTCTATGTTGCTTTTTATTCCTTAACTTATGCCTTAGTCTGACGTTAAATTTCACCTACCCCTCGTTGAAATCAGGACCGCGCAAGTCTTCTGAAGGTTGTTATTATATTGAGTTTGTTGGAAAGGACATTTATATACTCTTGACATAGGCAATGTGCACAGATATGTTGCGTTTTATGCTGTAAATGAAGATTGTGCAAGCACATCTTTTCCTTGTCGATCGAAGAGGCCTGTTATCATTTCGAAGTATATGAATTAATTTATACAGACGAAGACTTTTTTACTGACGGACCAATGGATACTGCGACGAAAAAGCCGTGTGTATTTTTCATAGCAGCGCCTTTTTCGAGATAGGCCTAATGCCGAAACCAAGAACATCCAACGTACCCCCCCCCCCAAAGGCAACACCACGCCCAGAGGCAATACCACGCCCGAAGTTCTTTTTTGAAACGTACTTAGAAATGGGCACGTTGTTACTTAGAGAAAACTCAAACCAGCCGGACCTAAAAACAAACTGCAACCAGTAACCACCTACACACAAAACGGGGAACCAAAAAGTCTCTAACAAACGAAAAAGACGCTCTAACCCCACTCCATCACCCAAACCATCCGCCAACTCATCCACAACCACTTTCAACACTAACCCAACACCAACCCCCAAGTCAACCAAAAACAAGATCATCAAACACCTCCACGCCCGAAGGCATCAACAGGCTCGAAGGCCTTCGACATGGTTGATAATGGATTCCTCTTTGAGATTTAGAAGAAGTTTTGTTTGAATCCAGCTTTTGTTAAATGGACTTCGTTATTGTATCATAGTGTTAACAGTCGAGTTATCGTTAATGGCCTACCGTCAGACCCTTCAGTGTCCAACGTGGGGTACGGCAGGGGTGCCCCCTATCACCCTATTCATGTGGGAATTAAGTGGGAATTTTTTCCCATATGCCCAAAAACCCACATAAATCCCACAGGCTGAATCCTGTAGGAATTATGTGGGATTTTTTTATAAGGGCGGATCGGGCAAAAACATAAACCCAAACTATTTACAGTCTGCTAAATCAAAGAGAAAATTATGTCCATTACAGTAATAAAGCTATATATACAGATATTTACAAAACTATGCACAGAAAATTATGTTAACCCTTATAAAAAAAAATCCCACATAATTCCTACAGGAATCGGCATGTGGGATTTATGTGGGTTTTGGGGCATGTGGGGAAAACTTCCCTCATAATTCCCACATGACTGTGGGAAAATTTCCCACATAAATTCCATTTTCTTGAAGGGAGATTGTTCAATGTAGTCAGGTCTTCGTCATTATTTTCCATTCATCATCCTCTGCAGGCACACTAAAGTGTGTCCAAAATGTATTATAGCTGATTATAAACGGTAACGTTCACCTTAAAGTTCTTGCCAAACTGGATACACGATTGTTTCTTCTTCAAAATATTTTGTGAAGGCATGTACAAATAAAAGTCCACCAGATGCAACTGGTTTGAGAGTTAATCAATATGTTTGAAATTCGTCCAAGTTTGTTTGCAACACAATTACTGATTCCTTTTAAAATACATCACATTGCCTGCATGTGTTTTGATGTAGTCTCTTCTTCAGAATAATTTGTGACAAAGGCACGTGCAAAATCCTGATGAATGTCCATACTGAAGAAAAGTCCACTAGATGCAAGTAGGAAATTTTCATTTTCCTACAGGAATTATGTGGGAGTAACGTGGGTTTTTTCTGTAAGGGTTTGAGTTTTGGTTTTTGTTTTGTATGTGCCGTTTCAATGCTCTTAAAACGTATAACAGGCTCGAAGCAACAACACGCATGATTCAATGTACGTTTTAAAAGAACTGCACTGCACAATCGCAAAATTCTGCTCGAGCAATCGACGCGAGCTTCCAAATACTCTTTGGTCGTGTCCGTTTTGAAGTATGTAAAAAGTACGCTCGCGAAAACACGTCTGCTCGACATAGACCTTATCGCAGATGTCCGGAACGTGCCGTGTACAAAGGCTCATGGGATTGAAAAGGGATCTGTTTGTAAACACGTACGTCACGTTTGCCAAGGTCGGCGTTCGGTAGGCGATGGGGTCCACTCGTTTCGGTGAGGGGGGGCCGTGTGGTGGTCAATTTGTAATAGGGTGGGTATGTAAGGGGCTTGTAAATAGTATGTAAATATCTGTGTGTATAATTTTCTGTACATAGTTTTGTAAATATCTGTATAAATAGCTTATTACTGTAATGAACATAATTTTCTGTTTGATTTAGCAGTCTGTAAATAGTTTTGCGTTTATGTTTTTGCCCGATCCGGTTTCAGTTTTTGTTTTTGTTTTGTATGTGCCGTTTCAATGCACTTAAAAAGCACGCACGTACGTCATGTATGATCAGCGCGAAACTTAAACAGAAAATTGACAGCCTGCTGCTTCAGCAGACGACAGTAATTAGTATAGGCGTGTGGTCCACAGCAGATCATTAGATTACCGCAGGCGAGACCTGTTGTGGCGAATCGCACATGATGCGATTGTGACTAATCTCAAGCGTCTTCGGTGGCGTCTTGGAGATGGAATTTGCCCACGCACTGGATGCACAAAGTGGGAAAGTGTGTCACATGTGTTTTGGCAGTGTGAATTTGTGGCCCTCCTTTGGGAATGGTTCCAAGCCCGGACCGATCGCTTGACGATGGGCAACACATGGGCGGTCGGCCGGGACTATGCTTTGTATGGTCTTTCACCCCCGCCATGCAATACAAGTATTCAGGACATACCTTTGTTTCGGCCTCCATAAAGCTGGCATTGTGGAGAGACCGATGTAACGTTGTTTTTAGGGGGATGGGGGAAGCCCGCGGACGTCGTCCTGGCATCGGTGAAGGCGGAGGTGAGGCTGAGGGTTGAGTCCGACTTCGTTCGTTTGCCAAGGTCGGCGTTCGGTAGGCGATGGGGTCCACTCGTTTCGGTGAGGGGGGACCGTGTGGTGGTCAATTTGTAAAAGGGTGGGTGTGTAAGGGGCTTGTAAATACTATGTAAATACCTGTGTGTATAATTTTCTGTACATAGTTTTGTAAATATCTGTATATATAGCTTATTACTGTAATGAACATAATTTTCTGTTTGATTTAGCAGTCTGCAAATAGTTTTGCGTTTATGTTTTTGCCCGATCCGGTTTCAGTTTTTGTTTTTGTTTTGTATGTGCCGTTTCAATGCACTTAAAAAGCAGTATAGGCCTTAGTGCAGAATTAGGCTAGGCTAGAATTATTAAGTACACATTGTTTTCGTCAGACTTGACACAACATGGCCACAAGTAAGAAAGTCCAGGACTTTCTATCACTTTCCCAAAAGTCACAAAATTAAAACAGTTCTTAAGGGATCGCGGTGTATCCGTCACTGAAGAAAAACATAGTGCCCTGGCTGAGAAAGCTTTTTGGGCTGAAAAGCTTGGTCTCCCTGTAAAACTGACAGATAAAGAAGCCGAGGGGGAAATTGAAGAGACAAAGGCTAGGAAGCTAACGTTGGATGGGGGCCTCATTCATCTTCCACGTCCTGAAACTCTTTTAAGAGGCTGGGAAGATGGCCCAACAAGCCTTCCAGACACTTTTCGAGACCACCTTGACAGTTACATTAAAGCTGGTATGTGTATTGGCCTAGGCTAAATTTGCAATAATCACTAACTTGTGTCGTTGTGAGCTAGCTAAGTTAATCTAAAGCTGACCACCACGGCCACTACACAGTGGTTCGAACAAAAGCAGCTGCAAACAGTGAAACGGGGGGGGGGTGGTTGTTACATCTCTACAGTATATTCCGACATTTCATTGTTCTAATATCTCTATACTCTTAATCCATTGACCTAAGATATTTGGACAGCAAATTTTTGGTATAAGTCGCCATCTCACACACCCTATATTAGAGAACAGATTGATGCCCATGAGGTACAGAGTTGGAAAAAAGGTGCATTCTTTTGTAACCTTTGTCCCAAACAGAAATCACGTTACGGACTTTGGAATACTTTTTAAAACGTACATAGAAACAGGCACGTATGAACAAATAGACCTAACTTAACCCAGCCGGACGAAAACACAAAAGCTTACCATCAACCATCAACACACAAAGCACGGGACAAAAAGGTCTGTCACAAACGGAAACGACACACCAACCCCACCCCAACACCTGAACAACCCGTCTACTCAACCGAAACACCATATACAGGTTTGTACACAAAATAAGGTACGGACAAACAAAAACTAGAACCAAAACAAAACTGGACCAAAACAAAATTGCGAACCATTCACAAACCACCCGTCAAAAAGTACAAATACAACTATGTCAAACTAACACAGAGCAAAACTAATTACAAACCCAATTACATTAAAGTGTTTCAGGATATAGCTATGAACACTGCCCATTGCTACCCGTCGGTCTGGGACTTCACCTTTTTAATACGTGGGGTCGGTACAGGCGTCCCAGACTGATGGGCCATCCGGTCTGAAACATCTGCAGAGGCTGACCTCTTAAGACTAGACTCGGGCCCCTCCCCTTCACACAAGTCAAACCACCCCTCCCTTGAAGGTGGCTCCTTTGCAGGAGGCTCTGAGGCAGGCCCCCCGCCATCCGACATTGCTGAAACTGAAGAAGACTCAGAGTCCAAGGAGAGCTGAAGGTCCTCTACTGTCAACATTTCAGCCTCCCTGGGTGCCGTTGGTAAGGATGGCGAAGTGTCTGCCTCAGGATCCCCAGAACCCCCCTCACACTGCTTGGAGGCAAGGAAGTCCCGTTCCACCTCATTTGCTGCCTCCTCCAATTCCTGAGAAGTGCATTCTGGGCCTGCTAGCGAGGGTTCAGGTGCAGACTCCACATCAGCACTGGTGCGAACAGAATACGACGTAGGGCAGTCATTAAACATATGTCCCTCCTTCCCGCAGAGATTGCACCGTACCTCGTTGGGACACTCTGCCTTGCCGTGCCCCAACTGCAGGCATCTGCCACAGCGCCTATTGGGACACGACTTGGCTTCGTGTCCCTCCTCCCCACACTTAAAACAAGTACGAGGTTGTCCCAGATAACGAATGTGAGCTTTGGACCCCCCTATGAACAGAAAGGACGGTATATCTTTTTTCAGTACGATACGGAACTGCCTCTTTCCATTAAGTATGCCCTTCATCTCACCTTCACCATAGGTGCTTTTTAAGTGCATTGAAACGGCACATACAAAACAAAAACAAAAAACTGAAACCGGATCGGGCAAAAACATAAACGCAAAACTATTTACAGACTGCTAAATCAAACAGAAAATTATGTTCATTACAGTAATAAGCTATATATACAGATATTTACAAAACTATGTACAGAAAATTATACACACAGATATTTACATACTATTTACAAGCCCCTTACATACCTACCCTATTACAAATTGACCACCACACGATCCCCCCTCACCGAAACGAGTGGACCCCATCGCCTACCGAACGCCGACCTTGGCAAACGAACGAAGTCGGACTCAACCCTCAGCCTCACCTCCGCCTTCACCGATGCCAGGACGACGTCCGCAGGCTTCCCCATCCCCCTAAAAACAACGTTACATCGGTCTCTCCATAAGGCCAGCTTTATGGAGGCCGAAGCAAAGGTAAGTATGCCCTGAATACTTGTATTGCATGGCGGGGGTGAAAGACCATACAAAGCATAGTCCCGGCCGACCGCCCATGTGTTGCCCATCGTCAAGCGATCAGTCAGGACTTGGAACCATTCCCAAAGGAGGGCCACAAATTCACACTGCCAAAACACATGTGGCACACTTTCCCACTTTGTGCATCCAGTGCGTGGGCAAATTCCATCTCCAAGACGCCACCGAAGACGCTTGAGATTAGTAACAATCGCATCATGTGCGATTCGCCACAACAGGTCTCGCCTGCGGTAATCTAATGATCTGCTGTGGACCACACGCCACACTTCCGACCCTGAAGCATAGTGATTGGATTGGACCTGGCCAACCAATTCTTCAAAAACAGCCTGGTATAGGTCTCTTGCACTTAACTGCGAAACGTCCCCAACTCTAGATATAATGAGGAGCGTTTCTCTCATTTGACTGTATGCTTCCGAGGGCCTCCAGCTGTGGGGTTCACTGTTACTAAACAGGGAGGGAAAGAACCGACGGAATGATAATCCCCCCCAATAACGGACAAAATAGGCAAAAGGCATTCTGCTGTCTACAGCACTATAAACACACTTGGAAGGAAAATGCACAAGGCCCAACCCACCACGCCTAACATCCTGATATACCATCCCTCTTCTTACGAGCTCCGTCTTCCCTGACCATAAAAACCTAAACACAGCCCTCTCGAGACGCAACAGGACACCCTTTGGAGCAGCCAGAACGGTGCCTGGATACCACAAAAGGGGATAAATAAAACGATTGATAACTGTCACCTTTCCGAACAGGCTAATGTGGCGCTCGCCGAAGTCCTTCAACCTAGCTTCCACCAGGTCCACTTTCTCATTCCAGGTAAGTAACTCGGTTTGTCCATAACCAAACCATATGCCGTTTATCCTTATGGCGTCGTCTACCCATGATGCAGCGAAGGGCAGTCTTCTTGACCGCCACTTACCTAGGCGAAGTCCTTTGGTCTTATTGGGATTCAGTCTGGCACCTGTGGCTCTTTGAAACTTAGACAACGTGCCACTAAGGGCCTTGAAGGAAGCTAGGTCGGAGACTACGCATGTGACGTCATCGGCATACTGAAGGCACTTAACTTCAACACCACCGGGAATGTGAAATGGTTGAAACAAAGGCTCTACTTGAAAGGCTCTCGCTATTGATTCATTAAACAATACGTAGAGTAAAGGTGATAGGGGGCACCCCTGCCGTACGCCACGTTGGACACTGAAGGGGTCTGACGGTAGGCCATTAACGATAACCCGACTATTTACACTATTGTACAATAAGGAGGTCCATTTAACAATCCATGATCAACCATGTCGAAGGCCTTCTCCTGATCGAGGGAGACAAGGGCACATGGAAGATCACGGTCCATCACGTATTCAACTAAGTCCCGCACCACCCAGAGGTTCTGCTGAATACTGTGTCCCCGCACCGCACAAGTCTGAAAGGACCCTACAAGATCTGGCATAACTGTGCCTAGCCTGTTGCAAAGGGCTTTCGCCAGAATCTTGTAATCTACATTTAACAAGGTGATTGGCCGTTTGTTTTTCGGTTCGAGGGGGTCTCCTGACTTAGACAGCAAAGTTATTATGCCTGTGCGCTGCGAGTGGCTCAATGAGCCAGCAAGGAAGCTAGAGACGAATACGTCACGGAGATCATGTGCTACGGTACCCCAGAAGTGTTTATAGAATTCTACTGGAATACCGTCGGACCCAGGTGCCTTTCCGCCTTTCATCTTCGCCACTGCCTTCCAGAGCTCGTCAACAGTCTAAGGGGAGCCAAGTTCATCATTCTGATCTTTAGAGGGGGTTTTGTCAATATTATCTAATAGGGGCTTTTGAAGGTCTTCATCGACATCTGCCTGGGTATACAGCTGCTCATAAAAGTTTTTATACACTTCTACAATGTCGAGAGGGTCCTTATGTACCACACCGTGGGCGTCACGGACAGCTTTTATACTGCGATCGATGGCATTCTTTGTGACGTCCCGGTAGAACTTAATGGTTGGTTTCTCCTCCGCCTTCACACAATGCACACGAGCACGAACCCGGGCCCCGTGTAGTTTTCCATCAAGGTACTGTTGGATTGCATGAAGTGCGGAGTGGTCCCCGTTCCTCTCCCTAGAGCAAAGTGAAAGGAACTCCTCCCTTCTTCGACGAGCTCTTGCTACACAATATTCCACTGTAAACTGTTTGATGCGGGTCTTTACATCATCCCACCACTCTAAATCTGTTGAAAAGGCCGGCCTCAAAGTTCGCCACCCTTCGTATCTGGCCTTAAAATCTTTGCTATATTCAGCCTCCGTTAGAATATCTGTGTTCATTTTCCAGAACCCCCTCCCTACTGGCCATGACTCTGGGGGTGTGAATGAGACAGTAACTGCATCATGGTCCGAAACTGGACATGCCACAACTTCGCAATCACTTGGTGACAGAGCCGTTGGAGCGTACACCCTGTCCAACCTTGAGGCGTCCGTGCCATCAGGGCGGTGCCAAGTGAACACGGACAAGCCAAGATGCTGCACTCTCCAAACGTCAACCATATCGTGATTCTTTGTGAACATGTCCAACTCCACCATACCAACACTACAGCTTGAAGATGTGAAGGTGGACATTCGATCAAACCGTGTGTCAGGGACACAGTTGAAGTCTCCAGATAGGATACAAGGGGCACAGCCAGGAACGAAGGATGGCAGGGTAGCAAAAAAATTCCTTCTGTCTGTAGGTTGGTTGGGGGCATAAACGTTACATAAGAAGAAGTTCCCGCAAGGATGTTTGATGGTAATGCATACCAACCGGCCCTCATGATCATGATCAACCTTTCCGACCAGGGAAGTCCATCTTGGAGAAACTAAAATGACAGATCCACAGGAAGATGCGGAACCAAAGGAAGCGTACAAACCCCCACCCCATTCGTAGGACCAGGTGTAGACATCGTCCTCATTAACAATGTGAGTCTCTTGGAGGAAAACGAAGTCCACACCCAATGACTTACAAAATTGGAATATTCTGGACCGCTTCCGACTGTCCCTCATGCCGTTTACATTCAGGGTCATGAGGGACAGGGAACCATTCATGAAATGTGGAGTGTGAAATTACAAAACTGTCTCTGACCTGGCCTTTTTGTTACGTGGATCTGGTGGTGCTGGTGGCACAGAAGGACTAACTCCCCCTCCCCGGTCGGAGACCTCCCCTGAGGCCGACCTTTTCAACTTGGGCTCAAGTTCAACGGCCTCACACAAATCAAACCAGCCCTCCCCAGATGGTGGGTCCTTTGGTGGAGGCTCTGAGGCACTGTTTGTATTCCAGCCTCCCCGGGAGCTGGTGGAGAGTGTGACTCAGGTACGGATGTGGAGGGTTGGGAAGGGCCTACCTCAGGGTTCCCACAGACCACTTCACATCCCTTAGAAGCTAGGAACTCTTGTTCCACCTGATGTGCCACCTCATCAGGCGTAGGGGACCTGGGTTCCTCCACCATTGGTTCAGGGTCTGAAGACAAGGGTTCACTTGCCGGCTCCACATCTGCACTTGCACGCGCAGAGTACGATGTGGGGCAGGCACCAGAGACATGTCCCTCCTCCCCACACAGGTTACACCGCACCTGATTGGGACATGTTGCCCTCTCATGCCCCAACTGCAGGCATCTGCCACAACGTTTGTTTGGGCATGACTTGGCCTCATGCCCCTCCTCCCTACACTGGAAACAGGTGCGGGGCTGGCCAAAATACCTGATGTGGGCCTTAGAACCCCCTATGAACAAGACGGAGGGGATGTCTCGTTTTAGCTCCATACGGAACTGTCTCTTTCCGTTGAGAATACCGGCCAGTTCACCTTCATTATACTTTACCCAACGCCAGTCAGAGACAGTTCCGTATTGTCCTAGAACCCTCGCCACCAGGCCCTGATCTACCTCAAAATTGAGGTACAACACCGTCACCACCACAGAGCGATCATATGCCCTTAAGGGAGGAAACCCCCTTCAATCGGGCAGCATCAGTCCGGAACTTCAAATCATACGTATTTCGGGATGCAAGGGCCTGCAGCATCTCTATATCCTTAACATCTACCTTATTGTTCTTCAACACAGAAAAAACATGCTGGGGTGTAACATTCCCCCTCGACTCAAACTGTAACTTAACGATACTGCTATCCCGACCTCCGGGCATAGCAGCAAAGGTTTGTGGCCCAAGGCCACGCAGCAACTAGAGAGAAAACTTCAGCACAGCAGATCAAACCCAGGCAGGAAAAAATAAAGGGAACCCAACAAACTATAAACTAGGCGTGCTTTAAAACGAGCACGGCCAAACCACGTCCCCAAGCGAGAGACCACACCCAATATCCAACACTTCGGTAAAACGACAATAGTAGTATATGATAGTATAACAAGCAGCACAGCACAGTACAGCACAATGCACCATAGGTGCACCACCGCATATCAGAGACAGTCCCGTATTGTGCAAGAACCCTCGCAACAAGACCCTGGTCAACCTCAAAGTTCAGGTACAGCACCGTCACCACCACAGAGCGATTATATGGTGTGACGGTGAGCCCTTCTACTCCCTTTAAGGCAGACACTCCCTCCAGAAGGGCTTTAAAGGACCTAAACTTTAGGTCGTACGTGTTGCGGGCTTCAAGTGCCTGCAACATCTCTATTTCTTCCACCTTTACACCATTTTTCTTTAACAAACTGAACACTTGTGGAGGTGTGACATTCACCCCTACCGTAAACTCTAACTTAACAATGCTGCTATCCCTACACACGGGCATAGCAGCTAAGGGTGTGGCTGTAGGCCACGTTCAATTACAAACAGAAAAACGAGACTCCCAGACAATTTTATTTACACGTTCTCTAAAACGGGCACGACCAATATAGTACAGTAATGTAGTAAACAAGCAAGCTCCCACAGAGCAGAAGCGTACAACACCAAAATCCAGCACGATCAACGAGAGCTCCGCGAAACACGTCCGCTCTCGACGAAGACCTGAACTGAACTGCCTTTGGAATACATAGAAGTTGAAACAATGAGGTGTTGGAACAGAGAACCTATCCCATGTAGGTGGGGGAGGGTGGTTGTTGAAACCTCACAATTCCAAACTGGGTATTTTGCCATATTTTTGAATCTTATGTTCCCTATAAAACCAGTCACTTTCACTGCTGCTGCAAGTTGGAAGAACCAATCCTGCCCATGCCATTTTAAAGGAAGGGTGTGGAAGTTGATGTGATATGCAACTGAAATAGGTAGCAGAACTTTACATATCTTTTAGATCTATAGCTATATAAGACTAAAGCTGACCACCACGGCCACTACACAGTGGTTCGAACAAAAGCAGCTGCAAACAGTGAAACGGGGGGGGGGGGGGGTGGTTGTTACATCTCTACAGTATATTCCGACATTTCATTGTTCTAATGTCTCTATACTCTTAATCCATTGACCTAAGATATTTGGACAGCAGGTTTTTGGTATAAGTCGCCATCTCACACACCCTATATTAGAGAACAGATTGATGCTCATGAGGGACAGAGTTGGAAAAAGGGTGCATTCTTTTGTAACCTTTATCCCAAACAGAAATCACGTTACGGACTTTGGAATACATAGAAGTTGAAACAATGAGGTGTTGGAACAGAAAACCTATCCCATGTGGGTGGGGGAGGGTGGTTGTTGATATGCAACTCTCGTGGCAAACATTTGTGTTCATGTATGTCTGATATAGCATACAAATCTTACAGTCATATCATCTGTTAATAGGAGTGCTGTGTTGAATCCATGGACCATGCTTTGAAGATGGATATAGCTATACAATTTCCCAGATGAAGTGGATCTACTTTCTTTGCTGTTGATTGCCTTTTAGTCCATCCAGCTAACATCTCACGATTTCTAAGAGATACTAACGATGTGGGCAATGACAAAGGAAGCTGAATCAAGATAACGTAGAGCTTTGAATGTAGTTTTATTCTGTGTATAGGTTCTTCCAAGATATATCTTAAATAAAATGGTGAACGCTTTCAGTTGCAAAAGTAGTAAAACTACCAATACAAATGTAAAAGAACGAAGGTAATAGACAGAAGAAATTCCAAGAAGTACCAATGCACATAATTCTTTGCCTGCAGTTGGGGCATGGCAAGGCAGAGTTTCCCAACGAGATACGATGCAACCTGTGTAGGGAGGAGGGACATGTGTTTGGTGGCTGCCCCACGTCGTACTCTTCTCGTGCCAGTGCCAATGGGGAGTCGGCACCTGAACCCTCGCAATCAGGCCAGGAATATTCTTCTCAGGAACTGGAGGCAGCAAATGAGGTGGCAAGGGACTTCGTTGCCTCCAAACAGTGCGAGGGGGGTTCAGAGGATGCTGAGGCGGTTTCTCCGCCATCTTTACGTTCGGCACCCAGGGAGGTTGAAATGATGATAGTAGAGGACCTTCGCCTCTCCTCGGACTCTGAGTCTCTGTCAGCAACTTCGGATGGTGGGGGGGGGGGGCTGCCTCAGAGCCTCCGGCAAAGGATCCACCTTTAAGGGAGGGCTGGTTTGATTTATGTGAAGGGAAGGGGCCAGAGTCTACACTTAAGAACCCATCAGTCTGGGACGCCCGTACCGAGCCCACGCATTAAGAAGGTAAAGTCCCAGACTGATGGGTAGCAATGGACACTGTACATAGTTATGTCCTCAAAGACGCCAGTTAAATGTAAGTGGTTTTGTTATTAGTTTTGCTTTGTGTTCGTGTGGCTTATTTGTAATTTGCACAAAGTCCGGGGTGTTTTGCTGTTGTGTTTCTGTCCGGTCCAGTTTTGGTTGTGGTTTTTGTTTCACCGTGCCCGTTTCTGTGTACATTAAAAGAAAGGACGTGTCTTAGTTACCTTGTTATTCAGTTTTCAGTGTCCGTCCTTCTGTGGTTTCAGTTTTCAGTGAATAGTTTCCGTTTCTTGCCAGTTGTGGTCGTGTCCGTTTTGTGCACATTAAAAGGAATTCTCTGATTCTTGTTAAATGCTGTTCAATATGTTCAATAATGAGAAAGTTGATAAAAACCTAAGGGGCAGCATCATTTAACTAAATGTCAATTATTTGCAAGTAGCTTATGTATTCCCTTAGCCCAGCTGCCCATACTGGCCGTTCAGATAAATGACTTCTTTTTTCTGAAAGTCCCCACGACTCTCTGGCGAAGAGCCAAGGAGCGAAAACCAAACGATTACTCCCGGAGGAGTTCTGCTCCCTTAAGGAGCTTAACGTCCCAAATGGACAAGTACGCCCTCCAAAGGGCAAACACTGAGTGGTCCTGCTCTAGACTGGCTGAATAGAACAGAAGCCACAACCTGGATGCAGTTTAACGTCAAGCGACCCTCCGGCAAAGGGCGGTTCGGTGAAACCAAAAAATGACTCTCCCCTAACAACAAAGTGAACACCCCAAACTATTGTGCTCATTTCCATATGTTTACCATTAGCATCTTTAAATAACCAATTTTTTGATTTTTAGCTAGTCATCTCTGTACAAATCATAAAAAAGGAAGTTTGAAAGCACCCAAAATTTACCGGAGGCAGCTTGTTAAAGGCAGTCATTCGTCACCCCAAACCACAGTTTTAGTATACATATATCAAAACTCTCAATTGGTACAGCTCTTTGATTGGCATCACATTCAAACAATGCATCATAGCTAAATTACACAGCATGGGCACTGAGAGTGTCTTGATTACATATTATGTATGGCTACTGGGACAAGCCATGAAGCAATAAACTAGGATTGTGTCTGGATAAAGATGAGTTTCAGATAAATGTGGGAGGGGCTAGAAATAAGTAGGTTGGGAGAATTGGAACTATTTGGGATGATGAAAATATGCCTTTAAACGTGTAATTCGATATAAGTCCAAACCTGAATATAAAACAAACAGAAATTATCAGAACACTTTTAACCTTAATAATTGCTACGAATAAAGTTGAAATGTAGCAAATTCTAAGAACAATAACTGACAGATGAGCTTTTAGTAACAATGCAAGTCTGCATCGTGCTCAAATTTTTGTCAGGCGAAATACCTAATCCAACCCTCATCCGGCAAATTTGTGTGTGTGTGTGTGTGTGTGGTCTTTCCTTTTTTCTTCAAAGTAAATAATCCTTACAACCCTTAAGCAGATACGCAAAGAGGGAAGAGGTTACTAACCTCAAGCGCCTTCGGCGGCGTCTTGGAGATGGAATCTGCCCCCGTACTAGATGCACAAAGTGGGAGAGTGTGCCTCATGTGTTTTGGCAGTGTGATTTTGTGGCCCTCCTGTGGGAATGGTTTCAAGTCGTGGCTGATAGCCCGACGTTTTGCAACAGGTGGGCGGTCAGTTAGGTGTGCTTTTTAAGTGCATTGAAACGGCACATACAAACAAAAACAAAACTCAAACCGGATCGGTCAGTTGGGACTATGCACTGTACGGTCTTTCGCCACCGCCTTGCAATGCAAGTGTTTGCGGGATACTTACCTTTGTCTCGGCTTCCGTGAAGCTTGCCATATGGAGAGATCGGTGCAATATTGTATTTAGGGGAAAGGGTGGGACTGCTGATGTCGTCCTGACAGAGGTAAAGTGGAGGTTAAGGTGAGGGTGGAGGCTGACTTCGTTCGTTTGCCAAGGTCGACGTTCAGCAGACGGTGGGGTCCGCTTGTTTTGGTGCGGGCTGGCGGCGTTAAAGTCAATTTGTAAATATTATCTATAAAAAGTTTTGTGTAAATAGCTCGAGTGTTGCGTGGTTGGGAAGGGATTGGCCCATGTAATTGGGTATGTAAATAGTCATAGTTCGTTTGTTGCAATGAACATAATCTTCTGTTTTGATTAAGCAGCGCTTTTTAAGTACATCAAAACGGGCAGTTTTGATTAAGCAGTTTGTTAATGGTTTGCGTCTATGTTTCTGCACGGTCGGGTTTGAGTTTGGAAAAGGATTTGGGTTCGTAATTAGGTTTGCTTTGTAAATGGTTCGTGGTTTTTTTTTTTTTTTTTTCGTCCGGTACGGTTTTGTCACTGACTCAAGGGCCATTCCAAGAATAAGTGCCCAATCGTGTCGCCAAGTTTTCATCGCTTGCTATTAATTTGTACATAATAGTTTACTCGTTGAACTCCTTTATTCGTATTTTGCGTAAGTTCCTGAGAAAAATGATACATGATTCATGGTATAACTAGTTCATAAAGTTACAATGTTTTTTAAGCAAAGTTCAGGTACGGCTGATTTCCTGATGTCGCCAAGTCATTACTAGCGTGGTTTGGAACAAAGCGCTCCTTGAATTACTTTATTTTTGTGATAAAAAATAATACCTGACGAAAGACGTTAATGGTTACTTTGAAAAAATGTTAAACTATAAGCAATTTTCTGGTAGTACATACTTGATCTGATGCCCGGAATGCCTGTCGCCAAAAACCAAGTCAGATACGTTACCTTCGGTAAATTAACACCCACAGTGCATGAAAATCCCTTAAATGTTATTGTTCCAACTTTAAATTAATATAAGGACTATAAAGGGTACTGTATTATCTGCAAATTTTAGGTATTCACACGGATAAAAGAAAAATTTGACTTTGATTTTCCAAACTTAGCATATTACTCTCCTGAAAAAACAGATACGTTACATACAGTTCTCGTCATTGACAATAATATAAAAGGCGTGTATACAGACGGACTATGCCAGCTATACGTATGTACATTTGGGTAGACCCGCGCATGGAAAATGTCAGTGGGAATCCCTCCTTGTAATAGCAGACGTCAATTTATTCAAAGTGGTCGCCAGATACGTTACGTCAGATACGTTATATAAGATACGTTACATAATTTTATAGAGGGCGTGAATCGACGATGCCTCAACGTTGCAGGCTGCTTTACATTAGTTTACATGCCTGACGTTTGCTGCATAAACTGAGGTGTTGTTTTCCGTTATAGAAGTATTACGTGTGCTGACATCTGCTGCTCAACCCGTTGGAATTTTGGTAAGTAAAATGAATTTATAGATCTGTTCATATATTGGGACACCTTTCAGTGAAAAGACATGAACGATTGTAGCGAAAATATACAAAAAACGATTGACATTACATGTAGTAAACGTACTAGCAAGGTTAAAAGATGACAGGTGTTAGTAGCTGTAGTTAAATGACTTTTAAAAATAGGTAACGTATCTCACCAAGCCTGGTAACGTATTTGACATCCGTTATATTAATGCTTGATATGCCTTAATTTTCGACACGTTGTTATATTTTCGACCTATACCTATGCAGACGAAGATATCATCGCAGTATCAGTGATATTTACTAATATTATGACTTACTCGGGGAGCAACTTAAAGCTAGGCCTATGATAACGTAGGCCTATACGTGCTGCAAAGAGTAAAATTTGTCAAGAAACTAGACTAACGGGTAGCAAAATCATTAATCATAGAATAACGGTTCTGGAGGTACAATTCCTGGTATCTATGTTTTTAATTCAGACCGATTTTAGTAAAATAACGTTTGAATGGCTCAGGTATACATTTCATAATGTTTTTGAGCGCGCGCGCGTACGTGTGACACGTGGCCCAGTGGTTAAGGCGTTGGACTTTGCATCCAACAGCTTGGGTTCAAACCCACTCGGGTGGCCATTTTAATTTTTTTTTTGTTTTTTATCACTTTGCTGCCATGTGCTGGGTTGCATGAAGAGTTTGGCAATTACGAGGGGTTTCCAGGAAAATGCAACTACCGTGTTTCTTTAAAGTGTCAAATTTGAGCACAAACAACTGCGATTTCTGGTTTCAGTTGCAACTGGTTCCTTGGACCTAACATGATAAATAACTGGGTTGGACTAGACCAATGAAGTGTTTCAAATCGGTATACTATCCCTTTGTGAATTTGTTGTTACGTAAGATAGTGTGGATTTTTATTCTTAATTTCAGTTGGGGCACAGAATGGGCAAAACAAGAGCTCAGATTCAACGGGAGTATAGGGAGAGAAAGAAGAAGAATGACCCCGCATTTCTTGAAAGAGAAAAGCAGCGTCAGAGAAAATACAGAGTATCCGCCAATGAACTGTCCGAACACCAGTTAAGACGAAGGCGATCAAAGAACCGTCTGTACAGTAGCCGGTACAGAGAGAATATTCGGCAACTGCGAGAACGTATAGCCTCACAAGAACAACAAAGTCCAGTGATTCAGAGTAGCGCCGTCGATTCTCCACGACCCACACTGAGGTCATCACCATCCCCACTACAGATACGATTTAGGTTCCCCGTTAGGAGAAAGGAAATTCGTAGGTCGAAGGCCTTGCGTACCGCAAAGACCAAAATAAAAAACTTAGAAAAGAAGAACGCGATGCTCAGGCGCCGCATTGAAACCATTCAGAGGCGTGACCAGCGGGAAAAACACAATCACAATCTGACACCAAGAAGGCAAACGAGGAGGGACCTACGAGGTGTACCCGTTGATGTATCCCTAAGGAAGAAAGTGCTGTTTGCCAATGTAATTACGGCTCAACTCCGAGAAACCGCAGCGGCAGAGTCAAGGAAGAGGGGGCATTCGTCACTTAGGCAGATTACGTCTGGCAGAATAATCAAGAAGTACCGCATGATGAGGACACTTTCGGTTCAAATCGACGCTAGGAGAAAAACCCTCGCAAAGTCTCCGGGTAAAACGATCAAACGTATAACGTATCGTGGTCAGGTAATACGTGAAGTGAGAAACCAGGTCATGTCCTTCTACGAGAGAGATGACGTTAGTAGATGTCTGCCCGGCAAGAGAGATGTTACAAAATGTGGACAAAACGAGAAGCGACAAACAAGAATCCTGAACGACTACTTGACAAATCTCTTCAAGAAATTTATTGGAGAAAATCCGACCATCACATTAGGGCTTACGGCTTTCTGCAGTCTAAGACCAGAGCACGTAAAACTAACATCAGCACTCTCGCGGAATGTATGCCTCTGTGCCATCCACCAGAATATTGCGTTTAAGCTGAAAACACTTGTTGAGATAGGTATCGATTGTCCAGTGCATCCCGAAAAGGCTGCTTCCGAGCTAACTCTCGATAGACTCAACACACTTCTAGCTTGCGTGAATGCAGATTATGATATTGAATATGAGCAATGGATGAAGGTAAAGAGAAACGACGGAAAGAAAAGAATGACGATTAAGAAAGTCAAATGTTCCATTGCAGAGTTTAAAGAAATAATGATGAAGGATTACGAATCCTTCTTAGGGCATATTCACAGAATGAAAGAACAGTTCAAGGCTCTCCGTGACTTGAAGCAAACTTTACCTGCTGGTCATGTCATCGTACAGATGGACTTTGCTGAAAATTTTACGTGTGTCACTGCAGATGAAGTGCAATCTGCGTATTGGAATCAAGAGGGTGTGACTCTTCATCCCACTGTCGTTTACTATGGAGATCCGTCGACTCAGCTGCAACATATTAGCTACGTGTTTGTTTCAGAGCTAGGAGAGCACAACGCATCAGCAGTTGTAACCATAATGAAGAAGCTGGTATCACTCATCAAGACCGCACTTCCAGGTGTTAAAATGATACATTACTTTACAGACAGCCCATCGTCTCAATATAGGAACAGATTCGTGTTCAACATGGTCCGGCTACACGAGAGCATCTTTGGTGTTAGCGCCAGGTGGAACTACTTTGAGAGTGGACACGGGAAGAGCGTGTGTGATGGTATCGGGGTACGTCTAAACGTCAGGCAGCAGATGCAGTGAAGCAAGGCAAAGCCACCATCCAATGTGCTGAGGACTACTTTGCATGGGGAACATCATGTGAAGAATCTAAGATCCAATACGAGCTCTACACGAGGGTGGAATATGACGAAGCTGAAACAATGGTTAACAGCCTACTTGACTCGAAGCCTTTTCCGGGAACAATGAAAATCCACGCCGTGGTACCGGCGGAAGATAGAAAATCGATTTTCGTCAGGGAAACGTCGTGTTATTGTAGCAGTTGCCTGGCTTTTAACGGCGTGTGTGATGGATGGACCCGCAAAAAAGCCAATAAAGCCAATCAACAAACCTCTGTAGCGCCAGCAAATTTTGGGGAATATGTCGCCGCTTTGTACGGCAATAAGTGGTACATTGGGATTGTTAAACATGTGGACGAAGGAGATAAAGATATGAAAATCACCTTCATGAAAGAAACACGAGGAGTCACATGCATGAAACACCAGTACAAGTGGCCAAGTCCCCCTGACTGCATCTGGACTGGCTTCGAAGATATCCTGACAACGATCCAGTCAGTAACACCTGTCGGTCGGTCGGAGAGAGCATTCTTCATTTCGGAAGAAGAACACAGGAAGATAACCCAGCTGTTCAACGATAAAGTTAAACAGATGGAATAATTTCGGTATGAGGATATTCTTACATAATCATACCAGGACTTACAATGTAAACAAGACGATTTAGTGAATCAGTAGCCATATAAAACTTCACAAATGGACTCTCGCAATAAGTATTTCGGGCGAATTTATTGCTATGTTAGTTCTTAACCGATGTTGAGATGTTTTGAGATTTTTCAATCCTTTTGATCAGATACGTTACCTGTAGTTATCCGATGAGTTGATGACCATAGTGGACTTTTTCACCGATTTAAATTGATTTCATTTCAAATAAAAAGCAATAATGGCTTTCGTATTGTTTGAAACAACTATCTCGTAACCAATCATATGTTTTTTTCTGCATGCAGTTCATGTTAAAAACGAAAATTGTCATTTCATTGGTTGATGTTTTGGGTTGTTCAGACGTTTAACTTGTTTTACTTCAATTGCGAATGGACCATCAGCCATTAAGTATTCACAAATACTTCTGCGATAATACTTTTGCGCAAAGTAATTACTGTGCTAGTTCTTATTCGATGTTTGCATAATTTGGGATTTCTAGATTTGCTTGCTCAGATACGTTACCTGAAGTTACCTAATGTAAGTGATGATGTCAGTAGCCTATTCCAAGTATTTCAGCCGCTGTTTTTGAAAATAATATTTCATGGTGGTTTGCGTATTGTTTAAAATTAGTAACTCTCAACTTATCATATCAGTTCATTTTTTAACAGTTATTGAAAACTTTAAATCGATGTTATGACACATAAACTGGTCAGATTTTAAACGAAGGAGTTGTTTGTGGGGCGAATTCTTTTCAAAAGGAAAGTTTAAAAATCCTGAAACAGTATGAGTTTTGAAAAAATGTGACTACAGCAAAATAAAAATAAACAGGAATAACAAGTAGTGCTTGGTATTTTGCTTTCGTCGGCTGTATAAACCATGGTAACGTATCTTACCACGTGTTTATTGAGTCAATTAGTACCATTCCCAGAATTCAGGTTTTTCACAAACTTCAAGAGGTTTTAAAAAGCACCCATTATTGAAACAGTATTATAGACCCATTAAAGTTTCTAAATAGATACATTCCAATGGTAAATGCTTAGTTGTATTTTTTGACTGTTCCATAGCTCAATTGGGCACTTATTCTTGGAACGGCCCTCAAGCAAAGTTTCCTATGTGCCACAAAATGATAAAAACAGAAAAAGTGCAAAACATGCAACAAAATGTCTGAATAATTCCTACTGCGATCACAGAAATTGGTTACTTTGTTTCAAAGTTTAACATATTATAATACAAAAGGTAAGAAAAGTGTAAAAAAGAAAAAAAAACTTCTCAGAACAATATTCACACAGTACATACACAGAACAGATGAAAGAAAATTCCTTATACTGTGACTGTTGAATTCACATTGCAACTTCTGCTGAAAATAGTTGCTTTGTTTCCCAAAATATTGACGTTATATTATAAAAGGTATTGAAACATATAAAAAATGAAAAAAAAAACCGATCTCAATATGACATTTACACAATATTCACACAGACCAGCTGAACTGAAATACCTTATTTGTAGTCACTACATTGGTGAAGCCAAAGTTTTGAGAATTGGCAGTAAACACAAGCAAGATTATACAAAACAGCAGCTGTTAACATTTTTGCTAACAAACAGAACCGGTAGCCTATGTGAGGAAACGTTTCAATGCCCATCCCCCTCCCCCCCCCCCCTTCCCATTGATTAAAATTGCTCCAAAAATTCAAACTCTTGGTGTGAGTGTGAACACCTCTGTGGTCCTGTTAAAAAGTGATGAGTGTACATACAGGCCTTTTAGAATTGCAGAAGGAGAACAAGCTACAATAAGGTTCACAGGTCCAAATAATGATAAGGAGAATTGTAATCTGTCAAAGTTGCAACAGCACTAAACATACAACTTTGCTGTGAACGGTTAACAGCTACGCTGGCCCGAGCTACTTGCTCCCGTTATTGCTATTCCAACATGCAATATCCTGTACATAAATGTATCGTGATGAGGAGGAAATAATGAAATCATTTTTTCAGATATTCTCTCCACTCAGGCAGAATGGGGTTTGTGGAAGTTCAAATCAAAACTGTTTTGTGACTTGTGGTAAAGTCCCAAACTCAATGTTAAAGGAAAGTAAAGATGGACATTCATCATTCAACACTCACCTAATGGAGAGAATGTAAGAAATATCTTTTTATAAGGTTCTGCTACAGTACTACAGCACCAAGATTTTCACACATTATTATTGAATAATGTAGGTACATATGCACACTGTAAAAGAGTCCTACAGCCCAATGTTATAGCCTATCAAAGGTGTAAGATCAGCAGAAAAATACGTCCTGTACCAACAAATGGCTCTGCATATAATACATGAGGGTAAATTTTGTGCTACTGGGTCACTGGAAAAATACTTTCCTTTTCTTACCATCATAAGGTTTAAAAAACAAGGCAGTTTTCAAACTAATTTGGAGAAAAAATCATTTCTTAACAAATCTGCTTTTTACTCTGGCTTGTAGCTCGGCAACTGGTGGTCTTGGAACAGGAGCAATATTTGGAGGGACTTCGGGAACTTCTGACAGTTGTGGTTGAAGAGTACCATGTTTCATCTGCAGCACATCCATCTTTATTTCCCACAGATATTCATAGTCCATCTTTTCCATCACAGGTGTAGACAACCATTGTTTTGCTGCTTTGGAGTAAGAGTACCGCCATCTTTTTGTTTCTTTACTCCCTGATTTTGCACTGACCTTTGTCACGACTGCCTGCTCTCGGCCGACATTGTAATTGTGGCCCAAAACAGCAAGTTGTAATCTGGCTTGCATCACAGGATACGAGAAGCGCAGTCGCTACGGTCAATATTTCAACAGCACGCTATGAAAAACTGATTTCCTGTGTGACAAGCCTTGGTTATATGCTTCAGATCCTTGGCCAGTAGCTTGTCAAAGACCACTTCTGACAAAGTTTGTGTGCCCTAGAGCCAGGGGCAATCCACTTCTTACTCCTTTCTTCATTTTCTGAGAGTGGGTCATGAGCACACTGGTGAAAATATTGGGCACTGTCCACTGGTGAACATTCACCACATGGTGTACAATCGATGTCCACATCTCCAACAATTTTTTTTTCATAGCTTCCATTGCAGTGCTGGGCACACCACCAAAGGTGGTCTCACCAGAAAACTGCATGCCCATCAGATTAGTAACTTGGCTGATATTCTTAAATGTATTACCAGAGAGTAAAATAGCCGCTGCCCTATAAGGTTACCAACAGGAGCCCTTCCGATTTTTGTCTGTGAATCCCATTGCAGCACTTCATTCCCACAGCTGCACGTCACAACTGCTTTTACAAGTGTTCCAACGTAACTCTTCCTGACACTATCAATGTGACCATAGGTGCATTTGGAACATTTTAGGGAGTAAAACAACACATCCAGTTTTGAATCAAACACCAAATACTTTTTATCTCTACAAAATTGAAGTGGATCTGACTCTTCTTCACCTGGGGGTTCAGAGTCTGGATGATACGATGATGAACTTTCCTTGGTGGTTCCAAGAGGTATGTCCTCTGGCACATCTGATAGTGCCTCATCTTCTCCCTGAATGGCAGAATTCTGGTTCCCCTCACTCCTTTCCTCAAATTCTTCACTAACAACATTTTTGTTTCCCGATGATGAAGACGACGACGACGAAATGTGAAGATTTGGTCTTTTAAGTAAGATTTACTTGTGTTATGCCTTTTGTTCCCCTTTAAGCTGGCCTTGTGGAGGGACCGATGTAATATTGTTTTCAGGGGGGAGGGCAGGCCTGTGGACGTCGTCCTTGCTTTGGTGAAGTTAGCGATTAGGCTGAGGGTGGAAGCGGACCATGTTCGCCTTCCGAGGGCGACGTTCGGCATGCGGTGGGGTTCTCTTGTTTCACTGAGGGCGGACCGGGTGGTGGTAAATCTGTAAATGATAGTTTTACCTGTTTATTAACACGGGGGGCGCAGAGATTTTTGTTTCTTGCAAGTGTTAATAGATGTAATTGGTTCAACGTTGTGTTCTTTGTCTGGTCCGGTTAGGGGTTTTCGTTTTGACAGTGTCCGTTTCCAAGCACTTTAAAAGAACCTAACCCCAACCCTAGCATTAAGTTAACCCCTATTCCTAAAATTTCCGAATATCTCCCCTGAAGTGGCTACGGGGATGCGGAGTCAAGTCGAAACTGTGCCAGTGTCATCCAAGGCAAGCATAATGTATGTACACGTTATGAGAACTTCTTTGAAGAAAAAGACTACATATATCTCTTCTGAAGTGGCTACGCGGATACGGAGTCAAAGTCGCAGAAGGTATTAGCAGGTATTATAATAAGTTCGCAACCAACGACATTACCCTAACCCTAAGACTTAGTTCAACGTATCTCTCGAGAGGTTGCTATCCAGGTAGGCCTTTATTTCGAAAAGATGGATAAAGGAGTTCCATATTACTTTTCATAATCGAGGTACCTGAGTTTTATTTCAAATTAATATTCTTTTTAAGGCACAATGAAAATAGTCTGCTTTTTTAGTGCATTGAAACGGCACATATTAAATAAAAACTGAAACCGGATCGGGCAAAAACATAAACGCAAAACTACTTACAGACTGCTAAATCAAACGGAAAATTATGTTCATTACAGTAATAAGCAGAAAATAGTAACTCCTTCAACAAAATCCTTGAACTCTCACTGAAATGAAAATCATTTCATCAATTAATCGTATCATTAAAATATTCAATTGTATTGTTATTTAAATGACGCATTAACCTCCTGATCAATGTACATCAGTTTCCTTTAAAATGGTTGATTTCATGACCGCAGTTACGATAATTGTCATTTCCTTCAAACGACACTTTAGTCTTTGCATGTAATGTACGTATTGAAATACATCATTACACCACTATTGAAATTTTATCAACAAACGAAATAATGAAGTATTAATTTTTATTGTCCAATGTACTTCAATTTTGACTTATATTTTGCTTTATGCTGGCAAAATACGAAACCTATCTTTCACTTCCGTTGTACCCTTAGAGAGTGACGGTGTTGCAGATGGTTAGAAGCACTCAGTTCATGGGTTTGGATTTCGGTTAGGATGAACCCTTACCCCTCAATAACTAACCCTAACCCTAACCAGGTCGTTACGTGTTCGTCAGGTGACGATTTCACTACACCATTAGTTAGTGTGTCTAACCATCTACAGCACCGTCATATTGTTAAGCTTTGTCTGAAGCTTGAAGTTACATCATTAAGCCGGTAAAAGCTTCACACGTGTCTAAGTGACGGACTGAAATTAAATATAATCTTCATTAATTGTATTATCTTTGTACTTGTCGGATTATTGTTGGTGAATAAACCGTCCAGACTTCAAATTTGGAAGAATAACGGACAAGGCGAAGCCGAGTCCGTTATTTTTCCAAATTTGAAGAACAGACAGTTCGATATGTTGGTGGCTACATTCCATATGCAATATTACAATCACTCCAGAAGAGGTGTGACAAGCAATCGGTAATTTTAGCAGACATTCTTTGTCAGTAGCAGTCTACAGAACACACAACTTACCCTAATGCTACCAACCTTCTCCAGTGCACAAATTAATGGATTGATGCTGTTAGTAGAGGTGGCCTCTACAAAGCAAAGGACAGTGTATTTAAATTCATTTTAACAGCAGCAAATGTATTCTAAATGACATGCAGTGGAATGGTATTCGAGGAATACACCTACAAAACAATCTTTCATGCAGTTCTAAATAAAAGGTCCGCATTAAAGTGTTCTGCATTTTTTTTTTTTTTTTTTTTTTTTTTTTTTTTACGCCTTTCTTTTGCGTAGAAAAGCATTGGCTCTTGGAGGGATAATTTAGTGCTGGCTAGGGCCCGCATTGGTCACACTTACCTTACCCACGCATATTTACTTCACCCTGTGACTGTGCTGTCACCGTCAGTCATATTCTCGTCAACTGTTACGAATACTCCTACATTCGCCAAAAATACTACACCGTGCCCGACCTAAGAACTTTGTTTGAACCAATCGATTCTTCACATATTCTTGGCTTCCTCAAAGAAAGCGATCTCTATAAAAAAAAAAAAAAAAATCTGACATGGCTCCCGCTTGCTTTCCTTTTCGTTGAAATTGCCCACCGGTTGTATTTTTTAATTTTTTTACCTCTTTAGGTAGTTCTACCCGAACATTGTATTTTGTCTAACTCGGTGACACTAAATAACACATTCGTGTTGGTTTGTCGTTAAGTCCCATCTAACTAATTAACTAACTTAACGCTCAAGGTGAAAAGGCTCTCCGCCAAAATCTTCAAGCTACTAAGAAGTAGTATTAAACCTCTGTAAATCGGAAATTAACCAAGAGGTACTGCAACGATATGAATGCTCCAAGAACTTTTACGAAGTAACCTTCAAGAAAAGATTCCTTCATCGAGATTCTGTAATTCTTTCCAACTTTTATTGTAAATTCTCTCAATTAAGCAGTCTATAAGGATTTCAAGTAGCTGAAGAGGAATTGACAGAGAGAGAAGATGAATGTGCAGTATCAGGCTAACTTTTTTACTGTTTTACATATAGGTTGGCCAAATATGACACTTCCTTGCATAACATATATAAATGCACACTGAATTTAGTGCACAATTTTCCACTAAATGTAACATTACTAATTGTTTCACTTGCCATCTGTTAAATTTAATGAGAACGCTGTGCCACAATTATTACACTTTTTTGGTAACTTTTGGTAAAACAACGTTGGCATTTATTTAACTTAACGGCAAGCGACGTTTTTGGTTTCTGCAGTTTCCCTTCACTGATGAGAGAGTGGGATCCTGAAACGAGCAGTGACGAGCAGTGAGATTTCATTATGTCCATACTCGCCTACTGTGGGGTTCTCATTTCTCCCTCCCTGAGCTCTCGGTTTGCTGAAGTGTTCCTCTAAAAAGGATCTTGGCAGAACTTCTCACGCAGGAAATACTCAACACCATCAAGTTTCAGGAGTTCTTTTCCCAGGCAAACAAATGAATTCACTGTACGGAGAGAAAATAGTTGCTTTTGTCAGAAGTTTTAAATGTACAGTACAATCTTAAGAGAGTTAATATTCAATCCTGCTCCAGGGCTGTAGCCTGGTCAAAAAAATCTATGGGGCAGTTCCAGTGCCTCCTCATATCATTATCAATACTTTGCTGGTTTCATCCCATGTAAAATGTCTTTGTCATTTTCATATAATCTATTTTGGTAAAAAATAAAACCACTGCTATTTTTCCTTTGTATATCTTCACTCGAAGTTGCAATTTACTGTTAAAGTTCAGCTCCAACGTACAATATATATCCCTGACGTTCCAGTTATTCTAAGCCCCTCCGGGGTTTGCTGACTCAAGCACATCCTTCTCTTCTGCTGCAAAGATAGGTTTGAAGTTGCCATGCACTGGTCCTCCCGGTCCTTCAAGTAGCCAAGAAAGTCATCCTGCAGCCACTGAAATGATAAGTTGCATTAAAAGTTGATACATGAAGCTACCTCAAACATATTGGTTCTATGCTTAAAAACAGACGGTAGGTAGTACCAGTGTTTGCCCAAAGGAAGCCAAGCTCCATACGATAGTCCTGTGCCTCCTTACAGACAAAGTCATGAATTGCAAGTAGAATGGCAACACATGCACTTGCGGTATTTCCCCCTTTTGTATGAACAATGAAAATTCTGGCCATCTGCTAAAAGGAAAAATTGGAACAATGCAATGTTGATTTCTTAATAAATATGTGCCTTCCTTGAAAGTAAATGTGAGTGGTCATGTCAACTGCCTATCTGGGCATATACTTCAAATTGAAAGGGGCTAGTCCCTTCCTAGGCTCCAACAAATACCCCGCCTGAGAGTCTGGGACGAGAAAAGTGTTGCTTATGCCAGTACTGTGTTCAGGACTATCGCCTGTCGGGCAACTACCCCTTCAAAGTCTCCTTCACATAGAAGTTCAAGGGTATATTAAAACTGGACAAGCATATATTCATGCTGACTAGCAGAGTTACAAAACAGGTAGCTTGATGGACAAGAAATGAAAAAGACCAATCTGCTGAAGCTGCTTTTTAAGTGCTTTTTAAGTACATCAAAGCGGGCACTGAGAAACAAAGGGACAGGAACTCAAACCAGACCGGACAAAAACACAAAGGCAAAGGCTATTTACAGAACCTTAACATTCACCAAGAAACAAAAATTTGTGTAGCTATATACAAAGCTATTTACATATTTAATCACACATGGTTACAGGTTAACTACCACCCGCCCCGCCCTCACCGAAATAATTGGCCCCCAACCTTCAGTTTAATCTCCGTCCTCACCGACGCCAGGACGACGTCCGCAGGCCTCCCCTCCCTCCTAAAGACTATATTACAACGGTCTCTCCATATGGCCAGCTTAACCGATGCCGAAACAAAGGTGAGTATACCTTGTTACATGGTGGGGGCGATAGACCGTACAAAGCATAGTCCTGGCTGACAGCCCAGGTGTTACGAAACGTCAGGCGGTCAGCCAGGACTTGAAACCACTCCCAGAGGAGGGCCACAAAGCTACAGTGCCAAAACAGATGAGGCACACTCTCCCACTTTGTGCACCCAGTGCGGGGGCAAATGCCATCTCCAAGACGCCACCGGAGGCGCTTGAGGTTGGTAACGATGGCATCGTGTGCAATTCGCCACAACAGGTCTCGCTGGCGGTAGTCTAGTGACCTGCTGTGCACTACGCGCCACACTTCCGGTCCCAATGCACAGTTGTTCGGTTGGGCCTGGCCGACCAAGTCATCAAAAAGGCCCCGGTACAGGTCCCCTGCACTGAACTGCGAGACGTCCCCTGCTGTTGACATCATACGGAGAGTGTCCCTCATGTGACAATATGCCCCCGAAGGCCTCCAACTGTGAGGGGCACTATTTCTAAACAGGGTCGGAAAGAACCTACGCAGTGATATTCCCCCCCAATAACGGACAAAGTAGGAAAATGGCATTTCACTTTCCACAGCACTAAAAATACACTTGGCCAGGAGAAAACGGAGCTTTGAGGGAAAATGCACAAGGCCAAGTCCCCCGTGCTGAAGGTCCTGGTAAACCACCTTCCTTTTGACCAGCTCCGTTTTCCCTGACCATAGGAACTTAAAGACAACCCTCTCAAGTCGCACAAGGACACTTTCTGGAGCAGCCAGAACAGTGCCCGGGTACCACAAGAGAGGGTAGATGAAACGATTAATTACAGTTACTTTCCCCAACAGACTAATGTAGCGTCCTCCGTAGTCTGTGATCCTAGCCTCCACCAGGTCCACTTTCTCATTCCAGGTAAGTAACTCGGGAGAGCCGTAACCGAACCATATACCATTGATTTTCATGGCGTCGTCAACCCATGATGCTGTGAAGGGTAGCCGTTTCCACCGCCACTTACCTAGACGAAGTCCTTTGGTCTTTGTGGGATTCAGTTTGGCACCTGTCGCTCTTTGAAACGTGGACAGGGTGCCAGTAAGGGCCCTGAAGGAAGCTAGGTCAGAGACTATGCATGTGACGTCATCAGCATACTGGAGGCACTTGACTTCAGCTCCACCGGGTATGCGAAAAGAGCGGAACAAAGGCTCAAGTTCGAGGGCTCTCGCAAGGGATTCACTAAATAACACAGAGTAAAGGTGACAGGGGGCACCCCTTGCGTACCCCGCGCTGGACCCTGAAGGGGTCCGACGGTAGGCCATTTACAATAACACGACTATATACACTTTTATACAATAAGGCGATCCATTTAACAAAACCTGGATTCAAACTAAACTTCATCAAGACTTTAAAAAGGAATCCGTGATCAACCATGTCGAAGGCCTTCTCCTGATCGAGGGAGACAAGCGCACATGGAAGATCACGGTCTGTCACATACTCAACTAAGTCCCGCACCAACCAGAGGTTTTGCTGAATACTGTGTCCCCGCACCGCACATGTCTGAAAAGGACCTACAAGATCCGGCATGACAGAGCCCAATCTGTTGCAAAGAGCTTTCGCCAGGATCTTGTAGTCCACATTTAAAAGAGTAATTGGTCGCTTGTTTTTCGGTTCAAGGGGGTCTCCAGACTTGGACAACAAGGTAATCACTCCTGTGCGCTGCGACGGGCTCAACGATCCAGCGAGGAAGGCGGAGGTGAATACATCGCGGAGATCGTGTCCCACGGTACCCCAAAAGCGTTTGTAGAATTCTACCGGAATACCGTCCGACCCAGGTGACTTTCCGGCCTTCATTTTCGCCACTGCCTTCCAGAGCTCGTCGACAGTCAAGGGGGAACCAAGTTCATCGTTCTGCTCTGTAGAGGGGAACTTGTTAATATTATCTAAAAGGGACTGCTGAAGATCCTCATCGACATCTCCCTGGGTGTAAAGCTGTTCATAGAAGTTCTTATATACTTCCACAATGTCGATGGGGTCCTTCTGTACTGTACCATGGACGTCACGGACTGCTCTTACACGGCGATCAATGGCATACTTTGTGACGTCCTGGTAAAATTTGATGGTTGGTTTCTCCTCCGCCTCCACGCAAAGCACACGAGCACGAATGCGGGCCCCGTGCAATTTCTGATCAAGGTGCTGCTGGATGGCGTGGAGTGCGGAGGTGTCCCCGTTTCTATCTCTGGAGCAGAGCCAGAGGAACTCTCCCCTTCTTCGACGAGCTCTTGCTACACAGTACTCAACTGTAAACTGTTTGATGCGAGACTTTACTTCATCCCACCATTCTAAGCCCGTTGAAAAGGCCGGCCTCAGTGTCCGCCACCCTTCGTACCTGGCGTTAAATTGTTCGTTATAGTCAGCCTCTGTCAGAATATCCGTGTTCATTTTCCAGAATCCTCTCCCCGTTGGCCATGACTCTGGGGGCTGGAAGGAGACGGTAACTGCATCGTGGTCTGAAATTGGACATGCCACAACCTCACAATCACTCGGTGACAGCGCAGGTGGAGAGTACACCCGGTCCAACCTTGAGGCGTCCGTGCCATCAGGGCGGTGCCAAGTGAACACGGACAAGCCAGGATGTTGTACTCTCCAAACGTCAACCATGTCGTGGTTCTTTGTGAACATGTCCAACTCCGCCATACCGACACTACAGCTCGAAGATGTGCATGGATGCTTTTTAAGTGCATTGAAACGGCACATACAAAACAAAAACTGAAACCGGATCGGGCCAAAACATAAACGCAAAACTATTTACAGACTGCTAAATCAAACAGAAAATTATGTTCATTACAGTAATAAGCTATATATACAGATATTTACATACTATTTACAAGCCCCTTACATTACCCACCCTATTACAAATTGACCACCACGTGGACCCCATCGCCTACCGAACGCCGACCTTGGCAAACGAACGAAGTCGGACTCAACCCTCAGCCTCACCTCCGCCTTCACCGATGCCAGGACGACGTCCGCAGGCTTCCCCATCCCCCTTAAAACAACGTTACATCGGTCTCTCCATAAGGCCAGCTTTATGGAGGCCGAAGCAAAGGTAAGTATGCCCTGAATACTTGCATTGCATGGCGGGGGTGAAAGACCATACAAAGCATAGTCCCGGCCGACCGCCCATGTGTTGCCCATCGTCAAGCGATCAGTCAGGACTTGGAACCATTCCCAAAGGAGGGCCACAAATTCACACTGCCAAAACACATGTGACACACTTTCCCACTTTGTGCATCCAGTGCGTGGGCAAATTCCATCTCCAAGACGCCACCGAAGACGCTTGAGATTAGTAACAATCGCATCATGTGCGATTCGCCACAACAAGTCTCGCCTGCGGTAATCTAATGATCTGCTGTGGACCACACGCCACACTTCCGACCCTGAAGCATAGTGATTGGATTGGACCTGGCCAACCAATTCTTCAAAAACAGCCTGGTATAGGTCTCTTGCACTTAACTGCGAAACGTCCCCAACTCTAGATATCATTAGGAGCGTTTCTCTCATTTGACTGTATGCTTCCGAGGGCCTCCAGCTGTGGGGTTCACTGTTACTAAACAGGGAGGGAAAGAACCGACGGAATGATAATCCCCCCAAATAACGGACAAAGTAGGCAGAAGGCATTCTGCTGTCTACAGCACTATAAACACACTTGGTCAGGAGAAAACGGAGTTTGGAAGGAAAATGCACAAGGCCCAACCCACCACGCCTAACATCCTGATATACCATCCCTCTTCTTACGAGCTCCGTCTTCCCTGACCACAAAAACCTAAACACAGCCCTCTCGAGACGCAACAGGACACCCTTTGGAGCAGCCAGAACGGTGCCTGGATACCACAAAAGGGGATAAATAAATAAAACGGTTGATAACTGTCACCTTTCCGAACAGGCTAATGTGGCGCTCGCCGAAGTCCTTCAACCTAGCTTCCACCAGGTCCACTTTCTCATTCCAGGTAAGTAACTCGGTTTGTCCATAACCAAACCATATGCCGTTTATCCTTATGGCGTCGTCTACCCATGATGCAGCGAAGGGCAGTCTTCTTGACCGCCACTTACCTAGGCGAAGTCCTTTGGTCTTATTGGGATTCAGTCTGGCACCTGTGGCTCTTTGAAACTTAGACAACGTGCCACTAAAGGCCTTGAAGGAAGCTAGGTCGGAGACTACGCATGTGACGTCATCGGCATACTGAAGGCACTTAACTTCAACACCACCGGGAATGTGAAATGGTTGAAACAAAGGCTCTACTTGAAAGGCCCTTGCTATTGATTCACTAAACAATACGTAGAGTAAAGGTGATAGGGGGCACCCCTGCCGTACGCCACGTTGGACACTGAAGGGGTCTGACGGTAGGCCATTAACGATAACCCGACTATTTACACTATTGTACAATAAGGAGGTCCATTTAACAAAAACTGGATTCGAACAAAACTTCTTCAAAATTTTAAAGAGGAATCCATGATCAACCATGTCGAAGGCCTTCTCCTGATCGAGGGAGACCAGGGCACATGGAAGATCACGGTTCATCACGTATTCAACTAAGTCCCGCACCACCCATAGGTTCTGCTGAATACTGTGTCCCCGCACCGCACAAGTCAGAAACGACCCTACAAGATCTGGCATAACTGTGCCTAGCCTGTTGCAAAGGGCTTTCGCCAGAATCTTGTAATCTACATTTAACAAGGTGATTGGCCGTTTGTTTTTCGGTTCGAGGGGGTCTCCTGACTTAGGCAGCAAAGTAATTATCCCTGTGCGCTGCGAGTGGCTCAGTGAGCCAGCAAGGAAGCCAGAGACGAATACGTCACGGAGATCATGTGCTACGGTACCCCAGAAGCGTTTATAGAATTCTACTGGAATACCGTCGGACCCAGGTGCCTTTCCGCCTTTCATCTTCGCCACTGCCTTCCAGAGCTCGTCAATAGTCAAAGGGGAGCCAAGTTCATCATTCTGATCTTTAGAGGGGGTCTTGTCAATGTTATCTAATAGGGACTTTTGAAGGTCTTCATCGACATCTGCCTGCCCAGCTGAAAATGTACCACACTTTTACCATGGTACAATACCATACTTTTACCACACTTTTACCATGGTAAAAGTGTGGTAAATTATGGTAATGTACCATGGTATACCATGGTATTTTGGCCCTATGGTCATGGTAAACTATGGTTTACCATGGTACATTTGTAGTAATTACCACACTTTTACCATGGTAAAATTGTGGTACTGTACCATGGAAATACCATGCTATTTGGATCCTATGTTGATGGTAAACAGTGGTTTACTACGGTAAAATGAGAGCATTTTACCACGTTTTTACCACCATTTTTCCCATAGATTTACCACACTTTTTCTACATAAATTTATCAAAGAGGTAATGGTTTTAGATTATTTACCACACTGAAAATTGGGGTTTGCAGAATTTTTTAGCATTAAGTTGGGGTCTGGCACTGAGGATGTTTTTGCAGCCAGGGTAGGCCCATGTTATTTTATTTCCACTTGCACAAAGTACGAATGTACTTCCCCCTTCCTTCAGTTTACCATCACTTCACTGATTAAATTAGTAACTTAAAGGAAAATATATAAAAAGAACAATGACGAATTCATTTCATTTTTATTTGTTTATTTATTCATCAGAAAAGAATGGAATGCTTATTGGCAAAATGTGCACACACTCATGTCAAAAGGAGTAAACTTTTGATTGATGTAAAATTAAATTTTTTCGAAAATAATAAGGTCTTAAGATAAACAATGACTCATATTAAATTTCTGATATACATATATAATTTTTATTGAAAGTACAAATAAATTATTTTAAACAGAAATCCAATGAACTTAGGAATTGATTAGGCTTCATGGTCTGCCTGATGGCTGCCATGAATTTGCTTCCTTTTTAGGGTTTTGGCAGAATTTGCCAGCTTCTGTCGGATGAAATGTTTAATTTCCGAAGGTTTCTTGGTTGGAAAGAAGCTTGCTACTGTTCCTGCAAAGGGGGAAACAAAAGAAAAAAGATGTAACAAATAAATTGAAAATGAATTGAAAAGTGCCATGTACCTATACCACAGTCAATGAATACCTTGCAACATAAGTGGCATCACAAGGGGGGGGGGGTCAGGGAGGGGCAGCTGCACCCCCTGCACAAAATATGGGTTTGCTTGGAAAGAAATTTTGTGGCTAAAATAGGAGATGTCAGGTATTTGAGAGAAAGTGGAGGAAAAAATAACGAGTACCGGATGGAGCTGATAATCTCTGGCTGTTTAGAATTAGAACTGAATTTCTTTTGGTAATTTTGGCAATCGACGACAACCTATGGATATTACTTTCAACCGAAGACACTATAGAGCCTTAGCTTTCAACCACAAAATATTACTAGAATGCATCCTTACCCGAGGTGAATGGCATCAAACACGGGCAATTGTTCAGTGTGGGGGCGCAAGTTGAGTCTTCTGCACCCCCCCCCCCCTAAACCCACCAGTTGTGACGCCACTGAGCAACATACTGAGACTGAAAATGTAACAGTGGGAAAAGTCTGAATTAGGTTCCCCAGGCGGAAAATCAAAAGGAGTTCACCAGATGGAGGGTTTGGAAGACCAAAAACAAAGAAGGGTACGTGTGACTCTGAGACCAGAAATGAAAAAAAGGTTTGCCTTACCGACATTAAAAACCTGCTCACCTGTCACAGTATTAGTTTTAAGCTTGTGGCTTGCGGGCCTGTCCCTTTTTTCCTGTTAAAAATTCCACTCAGTAGCAGGTAATTGGTGTCAGGTTTTAACAGGTACCTGGCAGCCAGTAGTAAATTCCAGTCAGGTAACCGGTAACTGGTGTCAGGTGCTTGACAAAACCAGTTTAAACACATTAAGACCTGTTAAAATCACAATGAAACCCGAAAAACCCCACAGAATCTAACTAAACCTGAAACGCCAGTAACAGGTAGATTGGAATTTTTAGCAGGTTTTTTTTATGGTGGTTTTGCTGATCTTTTCTCATTTTCGGTCTCCCTATCTTCTCCACCCTTTTGGTCCTGCAAACCCTTTCACGTTATGGTGAACCTTTTCTTACTTTAGTCATTGCAGTCATTTCCCAAACCTTCGGTCTTGTGGGATGCCCCATTTGACTTTTTGACAAATGGGGAAAGCGCATATCAATTCATCAAATGCTCCCCCCCCCCCCTTCTAGTTACGCCACACAGCAAAACTGATCTCAGTTGCTTACCAATGATCTCATTCACCATCAGTGGGTCCATTCCTTCCTTATGGAATTCACTCCCCTTTACAACTGCCCCACTTATGGTGTGGGAAGCTAGATACTCTTCATCGTAAAGGCCGGTGAGTAGGTCATTAACGAGCTTGGTTGGCTCAAGCTGATTGCACCTTTTCACGACATTTTGTACCTTTTGTTTGAGTGAATCAGCTTCCTGTAGGGATTATTAAAAAACATAATCATACACATGTGATTTTCTTGCAATGAAAATTGAAATTATAAGACATCAGGAGTGTTGTTAGTGCATTGAGCAAAGGTAGCACTTTGAATTCCTCTAATTTGGTCAAGAGTGATTACAAGAATTAGTGATGTACATGCGTTTGTTGGAAAATGAACCATTCATCTAGATCTTACTTTCATTTTCGTGACTTCCATCTAATTAACAATTTGGACAAATTCACTTTACTCAGGTATTGCATTTATCTGTGATGTCCCCCCCCCCCCTTTTTTTTTTTTTGTAAAATTCATAGGAGGTAGTGGGGAGCGAAATAGACTTCACATTACTCTTGCTTTTGTTTCTTTACTTGAAAGAAGCAGTTGCATACAACACGGGAACAGCTTTTTGTTTGAAAAATCACGATTTTGTTACTGAGAATAGGGAAAAGTCAGTGTGTCCCCATACACTACAGGGAAAGTAAAAACAGTTCGGTGCGGGGTTGCCACTGGAGTGATAACTAACAGTTTGAAGCTGGTTGCTTTGGTAAGAAAAAAACTCTATAATTATGGAGTTTGTCACATTATTAACAACATCACAATTTTTTGCACAATTTACCATTTTAAAAATGAGTGAAAAAATCAAACATTTCAATTGTATCTCACCTAGATAAAAGATTGACTATATGGGATCATTTTCAATCTTTTCCCAATTGAATAGACCCCCATGATGGTGGAGACTCTCTTAATTTAGGAAAAAAGTAAGTGACACCCTGTAAATCAGAAGGCACCGTTGACTAATGCATTTAAAGAAATGTGTCTTAAATCGGCCCTTTGTAAAACAGTCAGTGGTATCACAACTAGTTACCTACTGATATGAAAAACTTTCCTGATTTGCATTGGAAGTTTTTCCTAATTGTAAGTATATTAATTTTCTCTTCAACATATGGAAAATGTTATTTTTTCTGGAAAATGTCTGCTTCAAAAGCTTCCTTATAGTAAAAGAGTGTTTCCTTAAAGGTAAACCAATTTTAATCGCATGTGTCTCAAAAATATCTCCTAAAAACGTTATTTTCATTCACAAACAAAGTAAAAAGAAAAGTGATCAGTTGGAAATACTCCCTAAGGTTGTTGGACCTATCTTAGATTGAACTTTGAAAACGTTTCGGGGGTTATTGTAAAGGAAAGTTGTGGAAAACAATCTAAATTACCTTTCGT
Organism: Holothuria scabra; assembly: GCA_037179385.1. Taxonomy (NCBI): domain Eukaryota; kingdom Metazoa; phylum Echinodermata; class Holothuroidea; order Aspidochirotida; family Holothuriidae; genus Holothuria; species Holothuria scabra. The sequence goes on along the minus strand of CM074183.1, from coordinate 20,958,041 downwards.
GGCTCATGAGCTGCTGAGTCCTCCAAGCTGGGTGTGGGCAAATTAAGTGTCTTCACACTTTCCAGGAGAGAAGACACACTGGTCAGAAGTTCTGGTAAGTCTTCAGGAGCAAAAGGAAAGTAAAGGTTCCATATGATTACCATAAATTCTATGTTAAATCAAGACATGTCACAAGAATCTCTATAAATGGGAATTACGTTTTTGGGGGTCAGGGGTCAAAACGCTCCCACAGAAAATGAATAGGAAGCCTGCAAGACCAGATGTGTACTGCATTGGACCAAAAATAAAAATTTATACCTTCACAAGACTGTCAAACAAGAAGGGTAACGATGGAGACTGTGTTGCACTTATCGTTAGTAAGATGGGATTTAACAAAACGCCAACGTGATTGTGTCATATAGTGTCAGTTATGGGAAAAGTTGGGGTAAAGATACCTAAAGGCAGTTCAAAGTGACCACTTTTTTCTATTAAATGTCAAGGGTAGAGAGCGAGAGTCATGTCAAAAGTTCCTTTAAAGGAAAACGGGCACGGTAACACGGATACTTTTGACAAAGACTCTTCATACATGTTGCTGACTTCTCTATGATTCACTGCCAAAGGCAGGCAAGGAATCTATGAGATGGTGATGTTGTGTGTGTGTGTGTGTGTGTAATGCCAGCTTGTAAACATGATATCTCAAGAAGAGTAACCCCATGGATCTCATACTGGAAATGTAGATTTAAACACAATATCTCCAGAAGGATAAATATGAGGTATCTCATACTTAGCATGTGGATTGCTCATATTGAGTAGATGATCTCTATTGATTTGGAGTGGAGGGCAAAGATCATTTGAGGTCACCAAAATTAGAATGGTTAAAACCTTGTAAACACAATACCTCAAGAAGGGTAACTATGAGGGATGTCACACTTGGATTGCCCACATCAAGTAAAGGATCCCAACATTAGTAATGTTGCATATAGGATAAATTTTGGGAAGGATCGTCCTTAAGTGAATTCAGTAACTTTCAACAGAAAAAAATTGAAAGGACAGCAGGCTTATTCATTTCACCCAACAAAGAAACTCAAATTGCCTGCAAAACGCTCAGTTCAGTTTTCAGACCCATAAAGTGGGAGGGGGCTGAAACATGCTACTGCCCCGTCATTTTTCACTGAAGGGACTCTCACCCCCAGTCCTCAGCCCCCTTCAATTCCTATGCAATTCCTATGTCTTTGTAATTATACATGGACATGATAATTAGATTTGAGTGTAAGACAGAGTAGATTACTAACTTTAGAATCTGGTAGAATAGCTTCAACAGTTCAAAATTAATGCATGCCCTTACACCTCAAAATACAATACATGGACAGAACATATGGGCAATTAACCAGGGGCCTGTAAAAAGTACAAGAAAAAAACACGCACTCACTAGTCAGCAGTCTGAAACTTTTCCTCAAATTTTTGTTTTCTGTCCGAAGTTGCCTCTTTTCTTCCTTCAGAACTTCAATTTCGTCTCGCAGATTTTTTATGACTTCGTCCTGTTAAACAGTAAACATTTAGATCACTGGTGTTCAATGCTATTACCAAAGTGCAGAAAATATATTGAGGTTTCATTGATATGTATATTCTATTTCAAATTATGCCATCACATGCCATATCTTCTGACTCAGATGCTATACTAGCATGTTCCAAAATATTTTTGTTATCGCAGATGACCATTGACCTCCACCATAAGCAATAGAGACTATCCCATCACTATAACGTATCCAGATACTGAATGTGTAATCCAAATTTGTTCACTTGGGATAACATATTTTAAAACAATGCTATTATCAGCTACTAACCCCTGGTGACCCCAAATGACCTTTGACATTCACCAAGAGCAATAGGAACAGACCATCCTTTCACTATAACTTATCCACATACTAAATTTGAAATCTATCTAAGTTTTCTATCTTGAGATATTATGCTAACGAGGTTTTCAGAGTTTGATCCATGGTGACATAAGATGACCTTTGACCTCCACCAAGAGCAATAGGGACCATCGTCTCACTATAAGGTATCCAGATATTAAACATGAAATCCACTTTAAAGATTCCACTTACTACAAATTAAATCTATCCACATTTCCTACCTTGAGAAGTTGAGATATTGTACTAACAGGGTTTTCATCGTTTGGCCCTTGGGAACCCCAGATGACGTTAAATCTCCACCAAGAGCAATAGGGACCATCCTCTTACTGTAACATATCCACATACCAAATATGAAACCTATATCCAAGCTCATAATAACAGCGACAACAGCCATGGTTGTTCAGGGCCTTTATTGATGGCTGTAGTGTCCAACACCAACCTTCTGCAATGTAATACGAGCTTGAAATTAAGAATTTTATAATGCTTATTTTGGCTGTGCTCTTTTACAAGCTTATTTCAAGCCCTGTAATGCTTAGAATACATTATTTACAGAGTTAGTGACTTTTCACTTTTTTCAAAAAGTTCATGATGTAAATCGCAAAAATCAGATTAAAAAAAAAATGCCCACTAAAATTAAAATCAAGATTTTTCTCGAAAACAGTCATGGTTCTAATCAGCTTGAAAATCAAACAACCCCGATTACATAAATTTAAACAATTACTGCAGATGACATATGCCAGTATTCTGATCTTAAAATATTCATAAATGCTTATTTTTTTAAGAATATCTTGCAACTTTGGTGCATGTACCCATGGTTCAAACTACAGGCCGATGTGAACAACAACACCATTCTCTCGCTGAATATTTAGACCTGCCATCTTCAACATTGTTATTCAAAGATAAATAAAAATCCATTCGTAAGTGTTTATCTAAAGTAAAAAAATCTTAACAGCCCAGTATACCTGGTTACAGGTGGCTTGATTTTCTTCCTGTTGCAAAATTTCCTCCATTAAATTTTTGCAGGTGGATGCAGGTGCAGCAGCTTTCTTCTTTTTTGCACCACCTTGTTCCTTTTGTGTTTCATCCTGAAATTCCTTTAACAAAAGTAATAAATCACCTTAAATAAAATCAATATTATGTTATTTTACTGTTGAGACTGGCTTATGATATTCTGCGAAACGAAATAAAAAGAAACAAATAAGCTTACCATGGAAATCCAACTTTGTGTGCTTATAGAAAGTTATTACGATATAAGAGGTGGACAAACTTCAATTGGTCTTATCATTCACAGATTTTGCGTTTTGTTTTGCAAATCAATCTTAGCTGAGGTTACATGTACAGGGAATTCTGATCGGATGCCAGTCTCATTTTAAATCCTTCCGATAAATGAGATCTTTTTGTTATTATTTTCCCTTTATGTACTACATAAAATTTTGAAACAGTGTTTCAAATCATTGAAAGATGAAATATGGGGCACCAATCAAAACCTAGTGCTCGGATATTCCCCAATTTCTCAATTTTTTCAATTTTCCATGAAATGTTTACTGTATCTGGAATAATTTAATTGTATATTTTTGTGTGTTTCTAAGGACGGCCAAGTCATCATAAAATCATCGTCTTCGGCAAGCTGTTTTCCGAGCCCTTGTTATCCTAATTACCAATATCCCATCATGCTAGTGGTATTTTGCAGAACCGAACACAAAATCTGTCATTACATTGCCCGATTGAACTTTGTCCACCGCTCATTATTCCTTAGTTCATTCATTGGTATATGTTTCAGGATGCTTTACATGGTTTGTTTCGTTCTCAGTTATTTCCATTTTGTTTTGTCTCGTTTCCTATGTTATCGATACCCCTACCAAGTTTATCATTTTCTGCGAAAAGCCGAAAATCTGTTATTATTTGGACCGACTGAACTTTGTTCTCTTCTTTTTCCTTAGTTTGCTATTTCATTGGTAAGCTTATTTGTTTCGTTTTGTTTTTGTCCGCTGAATTTGATAAGCAGAATACCGAAAGGAGTTGAGACTTAATATATTTTTAATTTAGGGAAGATAAGTGCAGATATTGTTGCATATTTTTCAAGTCTAAAGCCCTCCTGACTCTCTGGCAAAGAGCCTTTCGACGAAAACAAACTTTAAACTGCTTTCCGGAGAAGCTATCACGTCCACTGACCAACCTCACGGTCATCATTGGTCTACAATGGCGTATAGCCACAGGGTGGCTTTGGGGGTTTAACCTCCCCTTCATGACCCAACCTTGACAGCGGCGGAGAAATTGCAAGAAATAGCCAAGACAAAATGTCTGCTTGGCTCTCTATATACCGAATTCATCATTAAGTAGCCTAAACCTTCGCTTAACAGATGCAATTTTCTGGCTTTTGACACCACGAAGCAGTTTCATGGGATTTATCGTGCAGAACCATTTATCATGAGAATGGTCACTAACTGATTGAAGAAAAGCAAAATGGAAACCGCTCATTAAAACTCTTCCACCATTACCATTATGATAAAACTTTTATTTTATTTTAGCCTGAATGTTCTTTTCGGCAAATGATTTTGAAAAATGTTGTGGAAGCTATTTTGGTATCTTTATGAACTCTTTTATCGTCTATGTTGACAATTATCCCGGACAACAAGAGGCCTATTTGCGCTACAATTATTGTTGCGCCCTTTGCAACATCATTATTAGCCGGAAGGGTGAATTTAATGTCAGTCTGTGTATTGTGTATGCTCATAACCACGCTTGGTGTGGAAGAAATTAACTAAGCACAGCGACAACATTCATTAGTACGTATAAAACATGAAGATAAGTCAAGTTCGGCAAAACATACCACTATATAACAAAAGATGACCTATTTCATCAGAATAAAGTGCAGACAGTACATGCAGTTATTGGTAGTTGTTTGAAGCTTTTTTCTATATGGGCCTTAAAACAACTCTATCAAATTATGTCTTTTGCCAATAATAGTTCAAGGGTAGAGTATGTTTTTTGGTGTGTGTTTGAAGCGGTGATTGTCATGAAGTAAGGTGAGATGTAAAGAGAGATGTGGTGAGGTGACTCGGTGGAAGAGATTGAACGGTGTGTCTAGTTAAATTTGTCTTCCGCACCTGTATAATGTGTGTTACCACAAAGTTAATTTCATGCGTTGGGTGGAATGTACAGACACAGTGGTTCATCAACTTGACTATCACTTCATTTAATTTTGCCTCTTTTGCTCTAAAAAGTGATTTAGGATGAACAGATGAGATTTCTGGGAGGTATTCCTGACCTATACTTTGAGAAAATACTCGTACATCCTGTCATCCAAGAAAATACGAATTATAAACACCTAAAAATGGCAAAATAGAAGAGCAATCTAGAACAGACATTGTACAGTATGTCACGTCTTTCTATCTTTGACATTCAGCCAATCGGCTCGTAGAATTGACGGTATTCTCTTTCACGTCCAAATAGATGTATATAAACGAAGGTAAACAAACCACGAGGTCGATCATTCATATTTGCAATAACCCACTCCAAACGTAGTACCCACATTGAATGGATTTAATACTGGATATTATTAGCTGGAAGTATTTGTCTTAAACAAAACAACTTGTGGTGAAGCACATTACGGCATGTATTAAGGTATGTATTTAGCAGAGTTTCAGAGGAGCTGCTTGAACTCACCAATTGTAATATTTTTCTTATTTGTTAGAAAACACAAATGCTTTTGTAGAAAAGAGGGGAAGACTGTCCTTAAGTTTTGCTTTTGGAGAAAAGTTCTGTTTTTTATTTGAGAGCTAGGCTCTTTATTCTTCTGCTTGATCTTCTCTATAAAGAGTGCACAATCGATCCTAAATAAAATTTAGTAACAAAGATGAGGAGTTTGTCTGAAAAGTTTGTCTGTTACGGGGTTAGGAAAAAATGTTTTGCTCCCCCAAATCGTTTTTATGAGGAAAAGTAATTTGGAAAAGAATTGTTTCCAGTAAGAAATTTTTGTTTCAGGAGAAATTGTGTAAGGGAAAAATCTTATAGTATTTGGTGTTCCAGGTTCTCTACTTTCCTTATCATTTCAATGGCTGCACAGTGAACAACCATGAGTAAAATGCTATAGCTAGGAAGGAGGGCACTTTTCCATTACTGTTTAAGGGCCTACCCCTTTCACACTGGCACGATTTTCAACGGGTGCACCCGGGTGAACCGTTGAATGTCTCAGTATGAAAGGGATCTCAGGTGAAATACCGTTTAAATTAGTTAGCTTCCGCTATGAGTCTTCATGCTCATCTGTGCAAAACGTAAACACTTGTAGCTGCTCGCATGTTGCAAATAAATCGGTGTATTCTTGATGCAGTATGAAAGGACTGTGTTGGAATTTCCAATGGTGGTTCACCGTTTAATCCAATGGTGAATCAAACCGAGGTTCAATTGAAAGCAGTGTGAAAGGGGTATTCGTTTATATTGGATACAGTATGGTTACCTGACCAGACTGAGTTTGGATCAACAAAAATTGTTGAATTCTTACTAAGTGCAAATGACCATCAAAAAAAACAGGCAACAAACAACCAAAGAAGAAATAACAATATAAAAATTATTCAGAGCAACCAATCTTGAAAAAGAAGGAACATGCATATGACCTTGGAAAGTGTAAATTCTATACTTACAGCAGCATCTGAAGGATACTTGCGTTTTTTCATCCTTTTCCCACGCCCTAATACTTCATTGCTCATAGGTATATGTTCACTTGTTTCAGAGCCTTCTAAAGTTTTCTTCATAATTTTTTCCAGCTCAGATTTGTTATCTGAAGAGGTAAAATGATCTATGATACTCCCAACACTAGATACAATCACACAATGGCACTCTCTTAAAGGTAGTAGACATATGTCCACAAAAAGCTACTTTTTACTTCGTAATGGAGGGGAAGGTTTGCTAAGGAAAAATCCATAGAATCAATGCCAATATCTATAACAGTTCTTAAGACATACTGTGTACTGTACCAATTCAAAGTTTGAATGCTCCTGATTAACAGTAACTTGCTGCAAATGCAAAATTCACTAATGCTGAGTGTTGCACAGCTGTTGACATTTCTTTGGGTAACCTCATGTTAATTATCTCATACAGTATAACTACTAATGAGATACTTTTGGGTTTGGTGATTGATACTGTTGATTCTCAATGACGCAATTAAAACTTTCAAAAACCTCCAAACTTATGTTACAACTGTCTTTGAAATGAAGATTAACCAGAATGCAAAAATGCATTGAGGTTTCGATGATGCATACAGAACATGTTCTTTTCAAAAAATGCTGCATTTATTGTAACACATGGTGACCCAAAGTGACCTTTGACTCCACCAGTAAGTAGCTGGTTTTTCTTTTAACCAAAACACTTCTACAATGAAAACCCAAATTTCATGCTGTGCCTTAAGATAATCTATCCTATAAACAAAGTTTTCATAGTTTGATCTCTGGTGACCCCAATTGACCTTCAACCTCCACCAAGGACAACAGAAGCCATCTTCCAACCATCACACATCCACATTCTAACTTTGAACCCTCTCTCATTTTCCCACCTTGAAATACAAAGTAGGAGTTTTCAAGGTTTGACCTTGGATAACCCCAGGTGAACTTTGACCTTTACCAAAATTAATAGGGTCCACCCTCTCGTCATAATTCATTAGCAAACCAAGTTTGAAAAAATCCAAGCTTCCTACCATTAGATATCATGCAAACAAGGTTTTCGGGGTTTGAGCCTCCTGTGACCTTGGATGACCTTTGATCTCTAACAAAATCAGTAGGGTTCTCCCTCACATTATGATGCATCAACATACCAAGTTTGAGATTAATCCAAGTTTCCTACCTTGAGATATCATGCAAACAAGGTTTTCGGAGTTTGACCCCCTGCAACCCCAGATGACCTTTGACCCCTACCAAAATCAGTAGGATTTTTCCATACATCAAAACGCATCAACATATCAAGTTTGAAATCAATCTAAGCTTCCTTGCTTGAGATATCATGTAAACAAGGTTTTCAGGGTTTGGCCCCCCTTTGACCCCACATGACCTTTGACCTCTACCAAAATCAATAGGGTTCTTCCTTACATTATGATGCATCAACATCTCAAGGTTGAAATCAATCCAAGCTTCCTTCCTTGACATAATGTGTAAACAAGGTTTTCAGGGTTCGGCCCCCTTTAACCCGAAATGACCTTTGACCTGTACCAAAATCAATAGGATTCTTCCTTACATCATAATGCATCAACATAACACGTTTGAGATTAATCCAAGTTTCCTACCTTGAGATATCCTGTAAACAAGGTTTTCCAAGTTTGACCCCCTGTGACCCCAGATGACCTTTGACCCCTACCAAAATCAGTAGGGTTTTTTACATACATCATAATGCATCAAAATATCAAGTTTGAAATTAATCCAAGTTTCCTACCTTGAGATATCATGTAAACAAGGTTTTTGGGGATTGACCCCCTGTGACCCCAAATAACCTTTGACCTCTACCCAAAATCAATAAGGTTCTTCTTCCCATCATATTGCATCAACAAATCAAGATTCAAATCAATCCAAGCTTCCTACCTTCAGATATCGTGTAAACAAGATTTTCTGGGTTTGACCCTCTGTGACCCCAAATGACCTTTGACCTCTACCAAAATCTAAAGGGTTCTTGCTTACATCATAACACATCAACATCTTGAGTTTGAATTTAATCCAAGTTTCCCAACTTGAGATATCATGTAAAAAACGTTTTGGGGGTTTGACCCCCTGTGACCCCAAATGACCTTTGACCTCTACCAAAATTTGTAGGGTTCATCTACCCATCATACTGCATCAACATATAAAGTTTGAAATCAATCCAAGCTTCCTACCTTAAGATATTGTGTAAACATGGTTTTCCGGGTTGGACCCCCTGTGACCCCAAATGACCTTTGAACTTGACCAAAACCCATACCATTCTTCCTCTTGATATGGGACATCTATGTACGAAGTTTGAAAACTTCCAGACATTTCTACCTTCAGATACTGTGCTAATGAGTGAAATGTAAAGTGTTTCAAGTCCTATGAACATTTCTACATTGAGATACTCTGTTAGTTCGAGTCCTTTGACACCTGTCACACCAAATAACCTTTAAACTCGTTGAAAACTGATATTGTTCTTTTTCTTGATATAGGACATCTATGAACCAAGTTTGAATACTTTCAAACATTCATACCTTCAGATACTGTGTTAATGAGTTAAATGTAAAGTGTTTCAAGTCCTATGGCATTTCTACATTGAAATACTGTGTTAATGAGTTAAATGTAAAGTATTTCGAGTCCTTTGACACCTGTGACCCCAAATAACCTTCAAACTCGATGAAAACTTATGCTGTTCTTTTTCTTGATATGGGACATCTATGTACCAAATTTGAATACTTTCAAACATTCCTACTGTGCCATATCCTATTGTAAAGTGTTTCGAGTCCTTTGACCCCTGTGACCCCAGATGACCTTTGAACTCCACCAAAAACGATAGGGTTCTTCCTCTTCATATGGGGCATCTAAGTACCAAGTCTGAAAACTGTCAGATATTCCTATCTTGAGATATCGTGTTAACGAGTTAGTTGTGTTAAATGTAAAGTGTTTCGAGTTTTTGACCCCTGTGACCTCAAATGACCTTCAAACTCGACCAAAATCGATAGGGTTCTTCCTCTTAATATAGGGCATCTATGTACTAAGTTTGAAAACTCAGCGACATTCCTATCTTGAGATATCGTGTTAACAAGCAAAGTGTCACAAACACACACACACACACATACACACACACACATACATACATACACACATACGCCATCATGAATGCATAGGTTTCTCTTATCATGGAAACCAAAAAACCTGGAATAACATAAGGCATATCCCTCAGTTCATAAACATCACAAGATTTGCATATTGAACTTTTATTTATGCATAATTACAGGTAAGTACAATCAGAAAACACCCTGTGTCAAATTACACTAACTAGTTCATCTTTACTAAATTTTGATGAGAATTGTGGCATTTTCCATACTGTACACTCTTTGCCATTTCCGTGTAACCCTACCTTAAAAACATACAGAGCATTGACTGACACCTGCTGTGAAGATGGTTATATCTTTATAGTCGATACTGTTGGTAATCCGAAGTTGGATACCATGCATAATACGGGTAGGCCTACATGTAAAATTTTTGCCCCCTTGTCTGACAAAAGGATTTAAAGAGGACATATGTAAACAAAATTAATGGAAAATGTTTAAACATAGTTTTTGCTTTGCTTTAGTATTTTGTCGGTGTTGAAACTGAAAAGAAAATGTGACGGGCGGGGCACTGTGAGCTTAATTATTCTGCTATGAGAGCCTGAAGGTCATTTCTGTATCTTTTTAATTTTAGTCCGATTCTCATAACAATCTATCTCGAAGTGTAGCACGGTACGTTAGAGTAAAGGTATGTTGTATTCATGTACAATTTGTCTCATTGACCCAAACCGTTGACAGCGGTGACGATCAAGGTCAAATCTGATTGGTCCGTACAGCAATATTACGTACCAATTGAGCACAGCCTGTTTTGTCTGCTCTATTGATAGCAAATTCTTTAGCGGTGAATCAAAGAGAACTTTAACTGTGACTAGCAAAAACAGTTTAAAACCAGGAAGCCCTGACAACTCCCTGTTAAAACTATGATGAAAACGCTTACGGGTTGGTGTAAAATTTATAATTTTATATTACGTCTAACGTTACAAATTCGTCTGAACTTTTCAAAGCCCGTGATCGAGCTTAAATTTCACGGACCCCTATTTTTCTACGGACCTGGCCAGCTTAGTAGGCTTATTTCCTCGTACCCAAAGTTCAGAATCACTTGGTCTAGGCCTGAAGGATGTAGGCTACTGGAAGTTCTTTATTACAGGATATGGGAGTTATTCATCTGATCTAGCATACGTCCTAGTACGTCATGTATGAAAAGGATTTGCTAACGTTAGATGTATGTTACTGACTTTAGTTATTGCTTCGTATTGTCTTATTGTAACTTGGTTTAGTACCGACCTGTTTGTTGCTGTTTACATCTCCAAAAGTTAGTACGAGTACTTTTGCAATCTAATTCTTAGGCATAAATATATAATTAACAGCAAACTATGCAAGTTGAAAAGACAAACCTGAGATCCACAGTACTTTCACGTCATAAATCGCTGTTCCACGATGTTTTGAAGCGAGACCATTTGAAGGCCATGCCACTTTCATTATATCTCTTTTATCCCAGCGGTCGTTGTTGAATAACGCCTTTTCGTAGTAGGTAACAATCCATGATTGTCTGCCGATGGCTATCTCATTTCTTCCGACAAAATCGAACAGCACGTACGCCATTTTTCAGATTATGATTCGCATAAGATTATTTTCGCTTCGTAAGTCTAACGGTAAGTTGCAAGAACAAAACAGCCGATACGCTCCCAAACAATGGACTACCGCTTGCGCGTGAAATTCAAACATCAGTGCGTGCGAGTTCCATAATGTGAGCTGGGATAAATCGAATGTGCTAGGTGCTCTAACTGCATGGCAACAACGAAAAAAGACAGTTTTGCTCAACTATTTTGCACAGAAAAAAGAGCAACCGACTTTTCAATGGTAATTAAGTAAAAAAAAATCAAGTTTTCCACTCGTTTTTTTTTTAAACTCTGTGCCGAATATATCATCTCTACCCTAACTGGAACGGCACAATACTTTACCTAGGGGTGTTGTAGAATATTTTCAGTGACAATCTGTGGAGAAAATTCACCTGATCTGAAGGTAGATTGGCATTGAATTTATCGGAGCTATTTTTGATTACAACTTTCGAAATAAAGTACGAACAACTGAGAAACCCATTCATCAAACAGTTCTTTATTACCTGCATTTAAACAAAGAAAATTGTCTTTTTTTAAGTAATACGCGAGCGTTCACTTCTGACCAATGTAGACGGTGCGTCTACTCCTCAGGATGCGAGTCGGTGCGTGAAGTAGCACTGTAGCGGCCTCCGACCGAGCAAGTGCGTGTACGCGCTGCCCATGGGATCCGGCTGGAACCGGTATATCCGATACGTTAGCTCCGCGAGCTCGGCTGCAGGTGCACAGGCTAGGCAAGCTCCTGTGTGATCGCCGCATCTCCACAGGCTGAGTTCGTCGATCGATAACGTTAAATGTAACCAAATCAGTCGGCAAAGCTAGAAAGAGTGGCGACCAATTCCAGGGCAAGCCGTGGACCGAGAGGAAGCTATAAACGTTTTCTTTATGATGAAGGCAAAGATGTTCAGAGGAATACGAGGAAACGGTGGCTGTTAGAGATGGTAAGTAATCCTTCCCCATCTTAACCATGGAAGATTAACTCCGAGTAAGTTCCCATGTTCTCACCGCGTACTGCAGTCGCTCGACTTATTCTTTTGTAGGAGTGATCGAGTGGCGGTGTTTTTTTTTTTTTTTTTTATTTTTTTTTTTTGGGGGGGGGGTGGGGTGGCAATAGCTTGGGCTATTTTGTTGAAAGACTCTAATAAGATATAAGTAAACTTCATGGTTGATGGTCATATAAACCATGGCAGTCTTCCACCTTAGGGGGGGGGGGAGTATCGATGCCGCATAGCCTGCGTTATATTTTCAAGTTCCATTGATATATTTTTTCTTTTCACAACAATATGCCGTACGCGTGAGAAAGATCATTTGTGGCATTTACTGTAAGAAAAGATCGTGAAAAGGAAAGTGTGTTTAAAACACTTGAGGGTTTTTGTAGGCTAGAACACACTCCCCAGTAAGCAATAAACCAAAGTTAATGTTTTAAAAGTAAACAGTAATTACAAAAGTTACAAAAAGTTCACATATGTTACGTCTAACTTAGTTTCAATACCAGCCACCCTCCCTTCCCTCCTTTTTCCTTCCCCAACAAATGTTGAAATACTAAGCCTAATAATGTGATTAGGTTTAGTAGGTCCAATGATTCAAATGCCGTTGGTATGATTACGGGGGCGAGCAGAAGATATGTCGAAAGACTCTTTTTTGAAGAACAGGTCGTAAGTTATGAAAACAACGAATACGTAGTACCAGACCAGAGAATACAGAAATAAGACAAGTGTGGTAGAATAAGGGTAAGGTAAATCTGTCACAGGATAAATCTAGACAAAATATGTTTCCATCTACAAAGAATACCTACACCTTTAGAGATCTGATTACAGACGTGTGAGTGATTTTCCCATGAAAGACTGGAGTCAGAATGATGTACACCCCAAGGCTCGATTTGTTGACCATCAACATATGTATGCCCAAAGCATAGTTTCTAACGTTATTAGTTAGTTGAAAACTATGTAGTTGGTTTTAGATGCATTCTGACGAAATTTATTTGCAACAAACCACTTTGAAAGTACAAATAACTCGTTACAGAATACAGACAGTATTTGTAATGACAATAATTCTCTATTTGAGAAAAGACCGTCGGCAATACAAATGTTGTAGGTAGATTCGATTTGGATAGACTTGAAAATTGATACTTACGACATGGTGGTCCTTAAGCTGTAGTAATTTTGTGGGTACTTAATTAACAAATGAGCAAGGCCCACTGCTCACTCTTTTGCCACTGTTACAGTAATCCTTTCAACATGTAGTGAAATGAAGGAAATTAATAGAACAGCCTAAATCCTGAATATTATGACTATTCTTGTAGCAATGTTAGGCTTAATGTGTGGGCCAGAATAATTTTAATATTGTACCCTAACGTGCTTTTGAAAATGTTGTTTAACGTAAAGGCAGTTGACTTGAACGTTTAATTGAACTCTACTACTTGAATGCAAAACCGAACTCAGGCTACCAATTTTACAATTAAGCAAGTATCTTTGCTAATTGAAATAATGTAAATCATTTGATCTTAAAGTTGTGTCTTATACAGGTGGGACGTGTACTGGTGGCTGTATTGCCCTGTAATTTTATGGAGCAAAGGAAGTAAGAAAAATTACAAAGCAAAAGAAGATGCATGATTTTGAGGAATATTTTTATGACGAAATTTTTCGAAATTCGGGGTTCAGTCAATTTTCATTAACAATGCACTTTTTCTTTCCACTACAGAGAAATGATGAAACTGATGATCAGAGACAGACATCACGCTCAACAAATACACGCCAGGAACCAGCGTTTTCAAATAGCAAAGAATCTTCATCACTAAATGGCAATGCTAGTTTGGCAGAGGTAGGCTAAGTTTATCTTTTTTAATTCGTGTTAAACAAAAGGGAGCTAGTGCAAGGGGTCTTTATTCTATCTTGTAAGAACTGAAATACTGTTACAAGGATGAAGGGTAGTGATCTTTGTATTCTGGAAGTTTTGGTCCAAGGTCTATGTGGGAGGTCCATTGTATGAATTTCGAAATGAAAAGTGCTAAAATCTATAACCATTTCTTTTGTTTTCATAACATTTAGTAACAAGTTGTTGGCATCACACCAATTAACAATGGGATCTATCTGAGCCCGGTAGTGTGACTCGTCATTATCCGATATTTAGCCCTTAACGGTGGTATTGTCTGCAAATTTCACAAGATTTGGGATGTTTTGCTCTACAGTCAGGAGTAAATATGGAATATAATTTTGAAGATAGAGGACAGCCTTGGGGTGCCCCAGTGCTGAAAACTAAAACAGAAATTTGTACCATTTTTAACAACTTGAGATAGATTTAAAAGAAAATTTAATATCCAATTACAAATAGAACCAGGAAGCTTAAGGTCGCTTATTAACTTAAAATGCAGTTTAAAAGGGATAATAGTATTAAAAGCGAAACTATAATCAATAAATAGAACTCTGGCATATGACTTTTCTATTCAAGGTGCTGTAGAATTTTATACATGTTAATAGAAATTGTGTCATCATCCTTCTGTTGGGTTTATAAACAAATTGGAAAAAATCAAATTTGTATTGGTTATTGGTTTGACATTCACAGTGCAAAAGTGGACGAGAAAAATGTATTTCCCAAAGTCTGAGATGGTGAAGTGTTGTTAGAAACGAATTAATTATGAGTGCTAAACGTTTCATTTCAGGAAACAGTTGGAAACATAGATTCATGCCCATCCACTAATAATGAGTCCAGTGACACAGAAGGCACAATTTCTTCACAACAGGTAATGGATATGACACTCTTTTGCTGCTATAGAGAGGGTACAGCACTATATTTTAGCACTATATTTTGAATTTTTCAAGGTTGCTCCAAATATGGTAAAATAAAACATGCTAAATACTGCAACATGTTCATATGCTGAAATGGTACACAATGTGTTTGGACCATACTTGGAAACAGCAACTGTTCCAATGGAATTAGATATGCATAAGCCCTTTCTTTGACTCCATAGTCGTTTTTGTGATTCACTTAAAAAATGTTTTTGGAGGAAAAAGTTTGTTTTTAGATAAAAATTTCTTTCAAGAGAAAAATTCATGGTTTCAAGAACTGTTTTTAGAGGAAATTTTTTACAGAAAACAATAGTTCTTTTTTAAAAAAAAAATGGTAAAAAAATGGTCTTTCTAGAGAACAAAAATTGTTTCTGGAGAAAAATTTCCTGTTTTTTTAGAGAAAATGTATTTTGTTTTAAGAGACAAAAGATTTTGTTTATGGTAGGTTTTTTTTTTTTTTTTTTTTTTTTGTTGTGTTACAGACTTAGTTTGTTCCAAGAGGAAACCAATGTTTTTTAGAGAAAAAAATGTTTTTACACAAAAGACAAATTGTTTTAAGTGAAAGTCTTTTCATCCTATATTTGGGGGATTCTAGGCTTGTGTTCTTTTTAATAATGGTTGCATGCTTTTTCTTACTGGCCACAGTTGTTTTCCATACTGATGTTGACATGAAATGGGGTATGCATCTTTCAAACAGATTATCAAACCCTACACATGTATAAGAGTAGGAATTCTTGAAAAAATTATTGAATTTGAGTCTTTCATAAATCAGTGCCCCAATAGTACTGCTCTACGACTGTGTAAAGGATTATAAAGGGAAACTTTGGTAAAATAGCCTTGTTAATGCTTGTATTTTTATAATCCATTTCATGCTGTGACATAAAATACAGTGGTACATATGACCTATGTTGGACCAGAGATCTTGTAAATATCAGCAAGGTACTGATGAATTTTTTTTCCCTTTCTTAGTCTTCTACAGTGTTAAGCATCTCTCACAGTTGGCAATCTCATGGTGAAGGGACATCACCACCAACTGATGATGAAGACAGCGTCACATCAGAACAGGTGAGAAATATTTCATTCATGTGTACAGTATCATGGTAGGTCTGCTAGGTAAACCAGTGCATTACAGATGCTTTGCAATGGCATCCCAGATTCTTCATCCTGGGAGAAAAATCATGTTGCTGTAACCATCTGGGGCCACAGTACTACAGAGAGTTAAAATTTGTATGTGCTACTATGTGGCAGTCTGCAGACCTCACCCTGATTTAATATTGAAACCATTGGAGTTGTACGTAGTATCTGATTTCTCTTGCTAAAGTCTCAGACAAACCATAGAAGAACAATTGACTTACCTTTATACCCAACAGCAATCAACATTAGAGGGAGAGTTAAAGTGTACCTGAAGTCAAGAATTTTGCAATGAGGTTGCAAAATGAATTTTACTTATCCAACTGACTCCTGTTGTCAAAGCTTTTTCCATTGTTGAAACATTAAATGTTGTATTTTATTCACATTAATCAAATGAGTCCATTGTTTAATATTTAATAATTTTGACGTTTTTGTTGTACAATTCACATACGTGCTTTGTTGCCCTTAAAAATTAAAGTGTACCTCAAATAAAAAAAGTTCATAAATATTAAACAGCACGAAAAATGAATTCTGACAGTTCAACTCCCATCTTCATAGGACATTCTTGAGCCAAGATCTTATATAATGTTGAAATTTATTCACTTAATTCAAATGAGTCCATTGTGCAATAATTTGTGCTTTTTTGCTTTTTTCATGTTGTACAACTCACAGTAACAGCTTTGTTTCCCTTTAAAATTAAAAATGATTTTATGACCTTCAACACTTCCTATTTGGGTGAATAGCACCTTGCATGCACCTTACTTCATCACCCTATAAGAGTAAAAGAACTACAGGCTTGGTCTCACTTACCCCACGACACTCGGTGTTACCTGGTGTTTACAATCAGGCAAAACTGCAAGATAACCCCGTGTTTTCTAGTCTGTGTTCTCACGTTCCCCGTGTTTCGTTGATTGGATAGTATTACCATAGTAACAAGGTCAAATATTTCACACACCAATTACTGTAAAATGTAAGATAATACCTTTCATCAGTGCAATATACACCTGTGACCTTGCTTGATTAAAACAAACACTGTGTTTAAAACTGCTTAACCCTGCCTGTGATTTGGGGAGGATCGAAATTTAAACACTCGACCCCGCATTAACCCGCAGTCCCACATTACTCGAGTGCGAGGTAACATGGTGTTACCTCAAGTGAGGGATACGTGAGACCACAGTTTATCACACCCTGGAACAGGGTGCAGTAACTTTCCAATAAACGAAGAAATACAAAGGTTGTAATTTTAGTAGTACAACAATTAAATCACAAATTATTGCACAATGCACCATTTTATATTGTTTGAATCAACTTCAACATTTTACATTTTACAAGCTCAAGAATGCCCTATGAAGAAGGGAGTTGGACTGTTAGAATTCAGTTTTCATGCTGTTTAATATATAATTTTGAACTTTTTGACTTGAGGGTGCACTTAAAAAATGTTTTTATGACCTTGAACACTTCCTGTTTCCTTGAATACCATGATGCACAGGGAAGGCTTACTTAGTAACATCACCCCATAAGAGTAAGAGTGTTGTCACATATTGTGGCACACTTGGGTACAGTAACTTTCAGAAAAACAAGGGTTTAGAATTTGAGTAAGTACCACAATGACATCTGGAATTGTTTCAAAATGTACCATTTTGAGTTGAGTGAACAAAATTCAACATTGAATACTGTATTTACTCTATTAAACGCCCCGGGGGCGTGAAATTTTCGTTAAGGGGGCGTTTATTAGAGTCAAATTTATGTGACTTCTGATAAACTGCTACATATGACATATTTGTCCATTTGGTTGTCAGCTTCACAATCAGCTGTGAGCTCCTCCCCAATGACCGGTAACCAAACTATAGCGTGATGGATATCAACAGAAATTAGTTGCAGAAACATGCCTTTTACTTCAGGATACAGTATGGGACTTTAGGAGATTTCGTGGCTTCAAGGCAGGACAATTTCATTTTCCTTTTACCATATTGTCTTTGGAATTAACAATTTCACTTTATGCAATGTGACGAAAAAGTTGGGGGGGCGTTTATTAGAGAGGGGGCGTTTAATAGAGTAAATACGGTATCTCAGTTCAAGAATATCATATAAAGATGTGAGTTGAACTGTTAAAATCCATTTTCATGGTTTTTAATATGTATATATTTGATTTTTTGGACTTGAGGTGCACTTTAAGCTAATGAATGTGTGAACTTAGATGGTCTCTGTCATAGCTAATATTTTGGACTCAGGGGCTGAATACTGTTTTAGACTAAAGAGACAAGGAGAAGATATGTAAGGGAAGAAGAAGAGTTTTACTCCACTCCTCTTGAAGAGTTTTGAATATTAGAGGGGCCTTAAGATTCACTGAAGGCTTTAATAATATCTAGGAAAATATGGTTTGTTAATCAATCTTTGAGGTGGAGAAATTAGAGCCAGTTTTTTTTTCAAAATTGGTGAAACTAAAAAGAAGGGTTTAAGGTCATATCAAGTGATAATTGGTAAGTTAGAGGGGTCCTTATTCTGAGCATTTTGGTGACATTGTCATTGAAATCCGATGCGTGGTTCTCAAGGTACGAGCAAGCAGAAGTTGTCACATTTCAACAAGAAATGAACTTGAAACAAACACAAAATGACAACATATCCTTACATCAATAGACAGTCTTTTGTGTCTAATTGTTAAGCCTTTTCTGTCCTCAACAATCCCACACTATGAAAATGTGATTACATAAGAAGCATGGGAGCATCACAAACTTTGCATTCCCAACTGGGAGGACAGTCATATTAACCTCGACATCAACACAACAGACAGAAAAGAAAAAGGGAAACAAAACATCAATGTCAATGTAAGGAAGTGAGGTAAACTCTGCTGCCCTCAAGCTCACTTTGGAACACAAATCTAGTAACTTCATTTACTCACACCTGATTGAAATGGAAATCTTATGGCACTGAGAAAATTTGGTTCCTTCTTCATATACGGTAATTTTTTTTTTTTTTGGCTCAAATTTCCCCATTGAGGGGATCGAGTTACAGTGGTAATGTTAGTTGAGGAACTGGTCGGTCATTCGAGCCCAGCTATGTATGACATCCTTTTGGTTGGTCAAATACTGCGGCTTATGCTTGGGGCATCAACAGTTTTTAAAGGTTAAAAAGTCTGGGAAGTGTATTTTCTGAGGGCATACTAGGTGATATAAAAATGCTGCAGTAGATTACATGTGCATTTTTCAATTTGGTGAAAATTATAGCAATAATCAAAACCTGGTAACAAAAAAATGCATAAAGATTGGGAACAGACCTTTCCACTTTAAGTAAGGAGGTAGGGACTTACTCTTAGATTTTCAGGAAAAAATGAATAACCTGCTCCTGAAATGTAATCTGGATTCAAAAATAATCGTTGCTTGTAAAGATTTTCTTCTGCTCTTCTTGAATTTGTAGCAAACTGATGAAATCCAACAAGCTTCAAACACTTCATCTGATACAGATTCTGAGAATGGGTCAGAAGACTATGATTTAACAGAGGTAATGAAAGTTGACAATCTGTATTAAACTTTTTCTGGCCCAAATTTGTCCAGTCAAACTCATGGATATGTGCTAGTAAAAGCAGAAGCTAGCACTATTAGTGGAGAAAGCAATGTTTTAGAGCAGATATTGCATTTGTCAGATATTGGAGAGAACACATGTATTTTGTTTGAAATTCAAGTGCAGATAGATGAAAAGGAGGCAACAAGGCATCCTCACTAAACTGCTCTCCACGTACTAGTTTGGTCATGCTCCATGCAAATTCTCTCCGTCTCTGTCATCCATCTCTCACATTTCTTATTAAAGCTAAGTTAAGTGAAAGCTTTCACTGGTCCATCATCCAACAAGTCAAGTGGTCAGTTCATGACTCAACCTTATCTAAATAAAAGAATACTTATGATTTTCATTAAACTTGCAGAAGTTGCTAGGTCATATAGGTATGTGTAAAATACCTATTTGGTCACTGGGGAGGGGGAGCAGAGAGAATGGGACCATGATGAATTTGTCTTAGCCCTAGTTGAAAGTTCCCTCAAGGTGTTACCACAGGCCAGATATTAACAGAAAAGATTCGAATAATTTTACATCTCAACTGTCATGGAATGTCTGCTAAGTCACCTACACCGATATTTCATGGTAACTAATGGTATCTTAATTAGACATTTTTTTCTGTTCTTTAACAGTCTATATTTCAAGATGAGAATTCAAGGCGACCTATTTTTACTGCTGCCATCCTTACCCATGGACAACTTATTCTCCTGGTCATGGCTTTTGTTTTAAAGCATAACTTAACAGGTACTTGCCTTGAAGACCTTCTGGAACTGTTAAATTTCATTGTTCCTGGAAGTATTATGCTGTCCAAATATCTTTTTAATAAACAGTTCAGTTCGTTGCAAAATCATATGCAAAAACACTATTATTGTCAAACCTGTTATACATACATCGGACTTGATTTTAATACCCTTGGTGAATGCCCTGGATGCAATACTTTACTGAATTTAGAGGAAATTGAACAAAATTCTTCATTCTTTTTGTATGCACCAATTGAGCATCAGTTGAGAAATCTTCTTCAAAGGAAGGGAATTGCTGAATTATTGCATAGCAATAATGACATTGAAAATTTACAGGACATTCATCAAGGCTTAAAGTATAAAGAACTTTTTCAGGATTTAACAGAATTTGATTTGTCAATAACATTGAATTGTGATGGTGTTCCATTGTACAAGTCATCAAAAACATCCTTTTGGCCCATACAATTTATCATTAATGAATTACCCAAAGATGAGCGTGCCAAAAATGTTATTTTGTGTGGAGTTTGGGTGGGAAGTGGTAAGCCTAAAATTGATGTATTTTTTAAGCCATTTGTTGATGAATTGAAAAAGCTGGGAAATGAGGGGTTCCAGTGGCATGATGACACAGGTTTACATATATCTAGAGTGCATTGTGCTGTAGCATCTTGTGATGCCGTGGCGAGGTGCTTGCTGCAAAACTTCCATCAATTTAATGGCTCCTTTGGGTGTGGTACTTGTTTGCATGAAGGTGAGATTGTTCAACGTGGGGATCGCTTTACACGAGTGTATCCTGTGAGGGGGGTAAATGAGAAGCGTACTGCAAGAGGTACTGTGAACAAAGCAAATGAAGCCATGAGAATTAATAATGTTTTTAAAGGAGTCAAAGGCCCATCAATATTTTCATTAATACCAAAATTCAATATAATCGATGGTTTTGTACCAGATTTCATGCATTCAGTTATTTTAGGTGTTGTTAGACAATTTAGTAAGCTGTGGTTTGACTCTAAAAATCATTTACAACCTTTTTACATTGGAAGAAGTGTTGCTAATGTTTCTAAATTATTAGAGGAAGTTAAGCCACCAAGCAATATGGTGAGACTTCCTCGTTCACTTTCTGAAAGAAAATTTTGGAAAGCAACAGAATGGAGAAATTTTTTGTTCTTCTCACCATTACTTTTAAAAAATATTTTACCTGAAGTTTACTTACGTCATTGGTGGCTCTTAGTATATGCGATTTTTAATTTGCTGTCTGAAAATTTATCTGTGGCAATTGTTGACAAAAGCAAAGCTGCACTTTTAAAATTTGTAATAAAGGTTGAAAGTCTCTATGGAATTGAAAATGTATCATACAATGTACATCAATTAACACATTTGGCACAGTATGTATTTAACTGGGGGCCCTTATGGGCCACTTCTGCATTTCCATTTGAAAGCAATAATCAAGTCCTGAAAAGATTTTGTCATGGAACAAAGGGAATAGGGACCCAAATCATGAAAAATAGCTTGATCTGGAGTCACCTTCATACTATATCTGAAGATGCTCCCTTAATGGCTGGAAATAATGTGAAGGATTTTTATGGAAAACTTTCACAGCATGGAGGCAAACTCATTAAAAATGCAGTATCTTCTCCCTTCCATTGTACAGCATTAGGTCACCCAGTTGTAAGAGATTTAACAGACTTGGAGAAGGCTGCATTAGTAACTATTGTCCCAAATCGTCATTTACACAACAAAGTTAGCTCTTTTGATCGTTTTATGTTGAGGAAAGCATTGATTCATTCTAAAGATTATAGTAATAATATTAAACACAATGATTCCATCATATCTCTTACAAATGGGATTTATGTTTCTGTGTCATCACTTTTTTTAATTAAACAGGGAGCTCTGACAATTCCTGTCATTCTTGGCACAGAGTTAAAGGAATGTAATTTTTCCATTAGGGACAGTGATATAGCTGTAAATTTAGCTGAGTGTTTTCATAAAGTAACTTTCTCTAGCTTAGTAGCATTTAGTCCTGACCTATTCAAATGTAAATGTTTGTTAATGACACATAGGGGTTCCCATTTTGTTATTGAATGGCCTGATGATGACTTAATTAGATGATTTTGTTTACCTTGTCAAAAAGGTTTCTACATGTATTTTCATTCCAATAAGGATAAACCAGCCACAATGTATACTCACCTTAAGCAGTAAACTGAGGTTGTGTCTGGATGAGGATGAATTTTTAACAGTTGTGACAGGGGCTTAAGTAAGGGGGTAAAGGAGAATTATAACTGTTCGGGGGGGGGAGGTGGGGCGAGGATCAGGCCTTAAAATTATTGCCTTGCCTGTGAAAAATTATATATTGCTGTCTAATAAATTTAACCATTGTAATCTCAAGCCAGTTATAATTTTGTTGCTGTGGTGGGAGGCATCAATTCAGAGATTTCATGCAACCTTGCACCTTTTCTGAAAAATGTTTGCACGATTGACTTCTATTGAAAAAGTGAATAGTATTCATTAATATTTTATTGATCCTCCGTACAGGACTGTGGTTGTCGTTTGCTACTTTGCTAGACTCACTATTTACAAGAACATCTTAGCGGGGCATCTTTTTTTTTGTTAGAGTTGAGCTTGTCATAAGTCTTGGTCTAAAAACATATACTGTACCTACATCACTGTAGGAATAACAATTTTTCTGTTTATTCACACTTCATTTACTCCTAATGCTAAAAAAAGCTGCTTCCACAAAGGGTAACCCAAGTTTAGTTTTAAGTGAATTTAATCTTTTCACCCACAAAGTTCCTTCAATTTTTGAGTCCTGCTCAGAGTACCATGTAAACCGGAATTTTGGGGCTCACTATAGTCTGTTGACGCTGGTTTATATTCCTTCCTAGATGCTGTGGTGACAATGAAGAGTGAGCTGAATAAAGATTTCAAAAAACCAATGGCTGGAATTAGGAATCTTTGGAAAAACTGTCCTTATACTCAATTGGGACTATTTGATAATAAACCTTCAGAAAAAGAAACCTTCCGAGTATAAATTTAACAAACCAAAATACTTTATAAACCTCATTGAGCTAATTTGTACTTTTGGCACTTTATAGAATGTACGTATGAGGGTACAGGGAGAACAACTGTTCCCAACCCTTTACTTTTTTTAATAATTATCTGGAAGTCATATGGCATTCATTCTTTTGTAACAAATGCTGGATTTTCATTCCGTTATGCTTTCATTAAACTAGAACATAACGTAGTATATATTGTATGATAATGTTGCAAAGTTTACCTTGCACAGGCTCAAGGCATCTCATAATTTTAAGGTTTTCCTTACACTGTTGGGCAAAAGTACTTGAATGACCTGTTTGGGTTCTTTCGATTAAAAAATTATCACTTATGTTTTGGTAAGTACAAATGAACAGCTAATTCAGATAAGGCACTTGATCAAACTACAAGCGATTTACTTGCCCCTTATTCTGAAAGTTGGTTGTCAGTGTAGTGTTTTGTATGTGTAATAGATACATGATAATATTATTGTGTACGTGGCTGAAGGTCTGCCAAACTGAAAGAAAGTTTAAATAAGATTGGGTCCGCAAGACCAGTGGTGTACGCACAATTTCTCTGAAGGGGGGGGGAATGCAGTAGCATGCAGTATGTTGGGTGATCACTGGCCTGGAAGGGGGGTCTAAGGGAAGGGTCCTATTTTTGGCCTTTTCAAGGACCTTACAGTAGATGCAGAATTGTGCAAGATTTTGGACTTTAACAGGAACAGTGTTAGAAGTTGAATTGTGGTAGTTCGTGAGGATAAAGCTGAAATTTTGTATCTTTACATGCAATCTAATGCCATTTAGGCTACCTTTGGAAGAAAAATTTTTTAAATTTGCATACTTTTAGGATGCCCAACATAAAAGAACATTGATTGGCATACTGGCGAACAGGATCATTTCATTTTGCTGTTTTTTTCTGGCCGCAAAACGTCATGTTCCTATAAGGACTATCTAAGCAGAGTGCCACCATTGATCAGCGCGGTGTGAGAAGAAAATTCAGACCCCTCAGATTGCCAGAAATAGTGTTCAAAATCAGTAACATTAGTAAGTGATCAGAATATTACCACGTAAAGTGGTATATACTTATATTGCATAGATGGTCTTGATTTTTTCTGGGGAAACTATTTAATGGAATTGAAAATATGCCAATGCTTCTCTATTGTGACTCTAAGGGATGGATCACTCCCTTTTACTTGAATTCTTATTAAAACATCCTCACAGGCATTCGATGTTACAGAGTCTACCTTTTTCAAGTGAAATTTGGAATTTGACAAAGTTTGCCTATTATTAAGGAATTAAAATTTAAAATAGCATAACTGAGGGGCCTTGCAGAGACAATCCTTCCCCTTTGAACATTTTTGAGAAACTGGAAGTCCATAATTGCAATCTGAATGGTGCGACATACAGTATGCTTTACAGTACCTGTTGAAGTGAAATTTGTGATACCGTAGTAGGCATAGGGCTTCAAATTTTTTAATATCCAGGTTTAAAAAAAAAATTGCATCCGTGAGGGGAGGGTGGTTGGGGGTATGGTTTAATGCCCTCTCCTTTGTACCCCACTGCACGAGAATTAATGTAAGCAAAGGTCTGCGAGAGCCCATGTGAAAGGGTTTTTAGTTGCCTGAAAGGGTGCTGAAGGCCAATGCTAAAGAACAAAAAAGGAGTGAAAATGAGAAAAGGTCAGCAAAACCAATTGAAAATGAAAATTGGCCCCAGGGGCCTAAAAATGAATACCAGTCCATGGGTTTTAATGTCAGTCTCATTTTTGGTTTCTTGGACCCATTTTGCTTTTCAGTCTTTTGAACCTTCGGTCATGTGAAACCTCTTTTTTTATTTTCGATCTGGTACATAAACTTAATTCAGTCTTGTGAACCCTGTTACATTTTCTGTCTTGTGTGTGGATGTTTCGTCTTTTGGACCTTTGGTCTCGGGGGCTGTAACCCACTGTGTGCACCATCGATGTCACATGATAAAAAAATGCAGACTATTTTTAACATTTCATCTCCTTACAAAGTGAAAAATAAATGATAATATATGCATGAAAATAAGAAAAAACCTATGTATTTCTCATCATTGTTCTTGTGTGAAAGAAATGATCTTGGAACTCAATGCTAGCTAGCTTCCCCTAGCTCCCCTTCCCGAGCCTATATCACTGCTCAAGTTTCTCCTTCCTTCCCGCTCATAAACTTTTATGAGCCTATTTATTTTGGGTAAATATAATGAGCAAATGTACAGTACCATAGTCATACCATCATTTTTAAGTGAATTAATGATGGTACTGTACATATGTACTTCACAATACACCATGAATGTACCATAGTAAAATGGTGGTACTATTGTGGTACATTTACCATGGTAATTGTACCATTGATAAACCACACATTTACCATAGTAAAATGGTGGTACTATTGTGGTACATTTACCATGGTACATGTACCACAGATAAACCACACATTTACCATAGTAAAATGGTGGTACTATTGTGGTACATTTACCATGGTAAATGTACCGCACATATACCACACATTTACCATGGTAAAATGGTAGTAAAATTGTGGTATATTAACCATGGTACACTGTACCACAATTTTACAACACATTTACCATACCTTTACCATGCTTTACCATAGTTACCATGATTTTACCATGGTATACCATGGTAAAATCATGGTACATTTTCAGCTGGGTGGGTATACAGCTGCTCATAAAAGTTTTTATACACTTCTACAATGTCGAGAGGGTCCTTATGTACCACACCGTGGGCGTCACGGACAGCTTTTATACTTCGATCGATGGCACTTTTTGTGACGTCCCGGTAGAACTTAATGGTTGGTTTCTCCTCCGCCTCCACACAATGCACACGAGCACGAACCCGGGCCCCGTGTAATTTTCCATCAAGGTACTGCTGGACTGCATGAAGTGCGGAGTGGTCCCCGTTCCTCTCCTTAGAGCAAAGTGAAAGGAACTCCTCCCTTCTTCGACGAGCTCTTGCTACACAATATTCCACTGTAAACTGTTTGATGCGGGTCTTTACATCATCCCACCACTCTAAATCTGTTGAAAAGGCCGGCCTCAAAGTTCGCCACCCTTCGTATCTGGCCTTAAAATCTTTGCTATATTCAGCCTCCGTTAGAATATCTGTGTTCATTTTCCAGAACCTCCTCCCTACTGGCCATGACTCTGGGGGTTTGAATGAGACAGTAACTGCATCATGGTCCGAAATTGGACATGCCACAACTTCGCAATCACTTGGTGACAGAGCCGTTGGAGCGTACACCCTGTCCAACCTTGAGGCGTCCGTGCCATCAGGGCGGTGCCAAGTGAACACGGACAAGCCAGGATGCTGCACTCTCCAAACGTCAGCATGGGCAAATATACAGGAACACCTTGCCCAAGGGTGCCCCGGAGGCAGTTGTGGCAAAGGGTAACCTCATTATCCCCACGTTTACACAAACTCCACAACCGGATGCAGTTTAACGTCCTACCCACGGAGCTCTCGTCGATCGCTCGTGCTGTGTTAGGGTATTGAATTGTGCTGTGCTGTTTTGATTGTACTAACATCGCACTTAACCGTACTTATAGTATCACCTGGTCGTGCTCGTTTTCAAGCACGCTCTTTTGTTATTGTGTTCGGCTGGGTTGCCTACTTTTTTCCTGTACTCCCATCGCTATCGTAGGGATAGCAGTATTGTGTTTTGTCGGGTTCCTTGCTTATTTCCTGGAGTGTTGAGGTTTTTCCGTCCGCTGCTGTCTTCTTTTTAAAACGTGCATAGAAACAGGCACGTATTAACAAATAGACAACTCAACCCGGCTGTTGCTGTGTGTGGCCTACAGCCACAAAACCCATCACTGCTATGCCCATGTGAAGGGATAGCAGCATTCTTAAAGGGCAGGAGCAGTCATCCCAAATTGAAGAAGTGTAGTAGACTGGCCAGTTTCACGATTGGCTGTTGTGAGTCATGTGACAATGTTTTTTTTTTTTCTTCATATGTGAAATTAACCAGAAATAACTGCTTGGTTTACCTTGAATATGCAATAGTAAAGTCATAAAATGTAATGAAAGATACTTTAAAGAGAAATAAGATGAAAATTGTGTTATTTAGCTTTTTCTTCAAAAAAAGTTTCGGGGGGGGGGGCTGCTCTTTACCTAGACTTTAGGTCGAGGGTGATTTGTTACACCCCAGCAGGTTTTTACGTTGTTAAAGAACAAAGGAATTGAGATTCGGGAAATAGAGATGCTGCAGGCACTTGAAGCCCGCAACACGTTCCTTTTTTAAACGTACTTAGAAACGGGCACGTTGTAACAAATAGGCAACTCAAACTGGCCTGACAAAAACACAAACTCTAACCATTAACCATCCACACACAAAACAGGGAACCAAAAGGTTTGTAACAAACGGAAAAGACGCTACAACACTACCCCAACACTTAGACAACCCCAACACCAACCCACAAGACAACAAAAAACAACATCCCACACCACCTTTAACACGTACGACCTAAAGTTCAGGTCGTATACAGCCCTAATGAAGGGTGTGTCTAAAAACTAAAGGGAATTGACGGGCTCATTGTCACAGCATATGATCGCTCAGTGGTGGTGACAGTGTTGTACCTGAACTCTGAGGTCGATCACGGCCTGGTTGCAAGAGTTCTCGGGCAGTACGGAACTGTCTCGAACATGTGGTGGTGCAAATATGGGGAAGGTGAGGTGAAGGGTATACTTAATGGGAGGAGACAGTTCCGTATGGTGCTGAAGAAGGACATACCGTCTTTCCTCTTCATGGGGTGTTCAAAGGCCCACATTGATGACAGTTGAGGAAGACCTCCGGCTCTCCTCAGATTTTGAGTCTGAAACTGGTCTTTCGGATGGTGGAGAGCCCGCCTCAGAGCGTCCTCCCAGGGATCCACCGTCAGAGGAGGGCTGGTTGATGACCTTCAGGGGATGACCCTTCTGGGGCACCTATACCGAGCCCAAGGAGTAAAGTGGTCGAGTCCCAGGTAGATACATAGAGAAGTGGTGCCTGGTGGTGTGGCCTTGGGTTGGCTGGTGAGCTGTCGGGTTGTGTGGGAGTTGGGGTGGGGTTTGGTGTCTCCTTTTCGTTTGTGACATACGTTTGTGTTCCGTTTTTCGTGTGTGGGTGGTTCGTGGTTAGCTTTTGTGTTTTTGTCCGGCCGGTTTGTTGCAACGTGTCTGTTTCAATGTACGTTTTAAAAGGAAAAAAAGCCATGGATGGTTTTCGAGCGTCGGGGACTTCCTCCTCAACAAGAATGCTTACGACAAATCAAAGTTGGTGCCTGGTGAGGTGTTCGCACCGGAACCGGATGTCGTTGCAAATCCTCAAGAACAACCAACTGGGACATCAAGGCAACCAACATTTGATGCTTCACCATCGATTTTGGCACTGTGGAAACCTGCATCAATGATGAGAAGTGGTTATTTGACAGCCTTTTTTCAGAACCGTACGACCTGGATTCAGATACTGTGTACAATGTCTGGAAAAGGCTGAAGGAGCAGGCCCTTTCCAGTACATCTACACCCCCTGTCGTGCATACCCCACCAACCCCCAACACAACTGCACGCCTGGACCCAATTTCTACACCTTCACAACCCCCCAGTACGTCTTCACAGGCTAACGGGACGACCTTAACATCACGTACAAGTTCATCAGGGGTTAGTCGTGTGAGTCCGTCATTCGCAAACGATCTATGCTTTCCAAGGGCACCATCGCAACCAACAACAAAACGAAAATTGAGCGTACAACTTCCGCAGACATTTTTGTGGCCAAAATACAGAAAATACTTGAAAGACAAACAGGAAGAAAAGTACAGAGAAGAAGCCAGAAAATAAACAAAAAAAAAAAAAAAAATCGGGAGGAGAGGGTGGCAAAAAAAGCTGAGAAAGAGAAAGAAAGACAAGAAAAGTTGAAGGAAAAGACGCCAGCAGAGTTAGACAGGGAAGACGAAGAATCACATGAGGACGATAGCAGGGAAGAAGTAGCTGATGAAAACCGATGCTCAAAATGTAACAAAAATTATCCAGAGGAGTTCGAAGACAATAAGTGGCTGGGATGTGTCAGTTGTCCACGGTGGTACCACCGAGAATGCACAGACATTATGGACATCAGTAAAATGTTTGAAAGCGAAGTCAATGATATCGAATGGTTCTGCTAGTATTTTGGTGTTTGCACGAATTTTCTCCCAGCGTTTATCTGTTTTGAGTGATGAAAACCTTCAGGAAAGTTTGCTTTCACAATTTTGGAGTGTGTAATTGTTGTATTGCGAAAAAAGAATAGTTCATTTTACCATTTTCATCAATTATTATTAAAACATCTCTGTAATTGTTCAAGGTGATTGTTATCATTTCATACCATTTTTCTGCGTAATAATACGTATTAGCCGTCCAAAATTGATGCACATGTCCGATAAAGTCTTTCAAATATTTTGATTTTGAATATTTTGATTTCAAGCTTTCATGGTATAAACAATTTCATAAAGGAAAGGGGTTTAAGTTTTTACAATCTCTTACAGCTTGTATTCAGAACATTTTTGCACACTATTGCAATTTTAAAGGGGTAAATGCCTTTTGGATCAGTTGGAAAATTGTTCTGAAAACAGGTTATTTTATATTGTTGTTTGAATTTGCAATCATCACGTCTATCTTGTCAGTATTCATGTCAGTGAGAGGTGTTGGTTTTGCTTCATCTCAATTGCATAATAGTATACATTCCAATAAGAACAACTTCGTTTTACAAATATATTTTATACAGGGTACATTTTATAAATTTCAATATTTGCAGATTCATTTCTGAAACTTAGGCTTTCAATCGGAAAGTCATGGTATCATTTTTGTGAAATTTTTTATCTCCATATGCTTCAATAACATATCTTACAATAAAAACATTGTCTTTGGGTGACATAGCATATAGGCCCTATACCAGTATTCACCCATCGGGACGCAAGGGGTAATTTTAAAATGGTTGGAGGAGAAAATAGCCAGAGGCTAAACAGAGGTAGCGATTGGATTTCAAACTTTTGTTATTATTCAAGAAATTAACCACCTCATATCGAATTGGAGGTAAATAAAACAGATCAATGATAACAAAAAGAAATATCATGGTTTGTGATCCCTGTTAAAACGTTTTATCAGTTTGTGCTTTTCAGTTTTCAGCGCCGGTGTTTAAACGTGATTGATCAACCATCTTTAACCATGTGCCACGATCACTGGAAGGAAATGTTAGTTTTATTCTCCAGCCTCGAATGAGCCAAACATCTGCATCAATGATAAGTTGAATCTTAAATGTTCCTCTTCACTATTCACAAGTGCGCCACCACATTCAGTTTTCCTGGGCGAAGCAGCTAGAAAGATCTCGGACTTCATGGGGATGAGAAAGAAATAATGCATGAAGCATTCAAATAAAATAGATTATTCAGTGAAACCTGTCTCCATAACGAAATTTTGATAAAGAAAGTACGCAATCGTGAACATGTAAGTGTGCTGCCGAAAACTCGCCTTTGCCATTACGGAAACCACAGGAACCCTACCGAAATGGTGATCGAACATTTTAATCAATAGCGTAAGCATTTGGATACACAGGGAAACTGAAAATTATATTAAACGCAAGATTGAGGAATCCATTGTAAATGTGCTCCATGTTTTGTAAAATTTCCGAATTTGTTCTGCCGAAAACTCTCTCACTAACCCTAGGTTAGTTTATCTCATCCCTAAAATGTTTTATCCAATTGGAGGCTATTTCGCCCCTTCTCCTTGCACCCTGTCTGCCCTAGACGGACACCGGTTCTGTTCTACTGTTTGGTCTACTTTTTGACTTCCCAAATGAAAAAATAGTCTAGATCACAGAGTGAACCTAAGAAAAAGATACCTAACAACAAGGCCTGTGCTAGCTGTGAACCACAGAATTGACCTTAATATACCTGATCCAGGCGCGTAGCTACGGGCGCAGAATTAAGTGACTGCCTTGGTCTGCCTCCCGAATGCTTTTTAAGCCCCTTTAACATGGTTTTGCACTAAATATGTGTAACTTTAAACAATGAAACGTGATCATCTAACTGAACAAATGTTCTTACTTACCTCAATATTTCCTTCTGCATGTCGCAGTAATCGAGGAAGTGGAATGCTAATGAAAGAGTTGTTCTTGTTATGTGCAACGGAGGGTCGTCTGTATTTGTCTCATTGAGTATATTGTGCATAATGTGGCAGAACATGTGAAAAGCCAAAGCTACTCTCTGTACTATGTCGATCTTTTTAGATCTTGGTGGTATTGTACCATTTTTAAGAGCGTCATTTAGTGCGCTTACAAACTCGCGTTCCTTTCCTTTCAGAAGTTGTTTAGCTTCGTCATTAAATTCGTATACCTTTTGCATCAGATGTAGGTCATGGAGAGCTGCGAAATATTCATCAAATGATGTAACATTCTGTCCTTCGATATACGCTACTGCGTTGTCCCGATCGTCTGGCGTTGGCCTATAGCATTCTGAGACAATTGTAATAAATCTTTCCAATAGTCCTTGACCATCGTCAACTGTGTATCTTCGTTTCTGAAAAGGTTGCCAGTGTCTGTGATGATCCTTCGCCAGAAAATAATTGACACAAAAGTGATGCATTTCCACAACTTTCGTCATTTGTCTTTATTACTTTCATAAGAACATCGTAAATCTCCGGAGAAAAGAGTAGTCCTCCCTTATCGCACGACTATTTCTTGAAAAGTCCAGAAGGTGTTTCCTTCTCTATCAGAAATGAAACAAGCTCCTTGTCTTGAATTAACTGGGTCAACGGAATTGTTGATGCCACTTTAATTGCCTGGGACTTCTCCGTGGATGCGGGACACGCAAAAAGGGTATACATGTTCGGCACTACTTCTAGTCCATTCAAATATCCTAGTTGTGAAGAACGGCTCAGCATGAACGATGTGGTGGTTATAACAGCAGAAAGAAGGTAACCAGGATTGCTATCGATGGATGCACCACTAAGGTTCTCACTGCAATTCTAAGACAGTTATTTTGTACCTGGGGCCCGCAGGACCCTTTTTTGTGACAATGGACCCCAAATGGTGTCCCATCAAGTTGCCCAATTGTGCATGTTATGGGGTGTGAAGAGAGTGTTGACGACACCATACCACCCTCAGGCTAATTGGGTGGAGAGGGTCAACAGGAATCTGGTGTCAATGTTGTGCTGCTTTGTTAAAGGTGACCATGCAGAGTGTGATCAACATGTGCCAGAATTTATGTTTGCATTAAACTCTTATCAACATGATGCAACGGGTTTTTCTCCTGCTGAGTTGTTTTTGGAAAGGAGAATTAGGGGACCGGGAGAGTGGGTGGAGGAAGGGGAGACAAAGAGGGAGGATCATGATGTTAGAATGGGAGTGGCCAAGGCAAAGATGGAAGGACAGATGATGAGGAACAAGTTCTTATGACAGGAAACGGAGTAAGGTAAAGGTCAAAGAAGTATTGCTCAAGTCGCATCCTCTGTCAAACATGGCCAAGGGGGTTCTCAGCCAAATTTGCTCCAAAATGGAGGGGCCCATATATTATAACTGCTAGACTTTCACCTGTGACCTTTGAGTAGAAAAAAGGGTTGCCCATGCTGATCAGGTGAAGGTACTGGTACGCTAGCTGTTGTTGTTATGTGTTTTGGGGTCCTTGTACTGGGGAGTTTCTTAAGTGGGGGGGGGGGTGGGATAAAAGTATTGCACAGCTGGATATGTATGTACCTTGGGGATAAGAGGGGATCTCATCATGTGTGAATTGTATAGGTGTATTGTGTGTGTTACTGCTGTGTTGGACTGCTTGTTATTCCTGTATGTACAATTGTGTAAGGCTTAACCTGGTAGCTGTACATTTCTGTAGCTGGCCATGCACCACTAAGTATTCTTTTATTGCACTTTGTTGTAGCTATGCACAAAGCTATAGCTCTCTCATAAGAGAAGTGAATAAAGATTCAGTGTACTACAGAGCACAGGCGGGTCCAGATCTCCTGTTTAATTGCTTGTCTCTCCTCCACCCACTCTTCTTGGTCTCTACAAGATTAGCCCTAGTTTTGGGATATTGTTTCGAAACTTTTAGTAATTCTTGACATCGTACAGTACTCGCTCGACCCGTCTTGTTAACTCGGCATAAGCACTTTTTGAGAATTGCTTGCTACCTTGGCATGTTTCAGATGCAACAAATCTAGACAAAGCGCGCACTTACCCATTTCATATGCTGTTTTTCTTTCTCGGGCGCTGTCCGCGTGACCAAACTGTGAAAATATATGTTTCTTAATGTCACTTTTCTTAATTAGAATGTATTACGCACACTCTAAATGCATTACGCTATCATAGCGATCGTATTTTACATTTTACATATAACGCACACAAAATAATCTTAAATATAGATTTTGAATATACGACGCAAGCTACTGCAATATATGGATTCTTTTGCAATCATCGCGTCTTTTTAAGAATTTCAGTAATTTCTTTCAACGATTTGTTTTCCTCTATTAACTTCTTAAGAATAACTTCCCCCTGTAAAACCTTAAAGCTCCATTGCTTGGTATTTTTAATCCAAGTTTGAAACAACAATTTTGATTTCCCACCACCCCAACTCTTTTTGATTTTCGGAATGAAACGAGCTAATATTTTCAGCTGATACTCAATTCGACTGTTTAATGCAGCTAAACATTGTGTTTCTCACAAATTACATGGAAGACTTCTTTGCAAAGATCTTTCTTACATTTATACAAACTTCCAATAACTAAATTATACAATACATGTAGATCAACGTCAAGGTAATGACATGAAGCCAGGATTATATGAAACAATATACCGGAATACTGAAGCGGTGATTAAGGTACCGTATTTACTCTGATATTTGCCCCCTCTCTAATAAACGCCCCTCTTGATTTATTTGTTACATTGGATGTAGAGAAATGCAAATTCCTGTTACATGCATTTGTCAAGAGAAAGGTCGTGAATCTTTTGTTATTTTGTGAAGCATTTGAGAAGAATCACAGTTACAGTTAGGTACTTAGGTACAGTACACTGGAGACATATCAAGACTGCTGGCTGCTGACTGGAGCTTTGAACTGATTTTATCTTGCTCTAAATCTTTTATACAGCATCTGTTTGCTTTTACAGTATAGTGCAATGCTTACTGTCTTTGCCAAAGTCATGTCTTCCTTCTGCTGTAGTACGCTTTCCAACTTTCTGGCTGCTCCCTCATCTCTGACGAACCGGAATGATACAAAGTGTCCACAGTGTAGCCACTTCTCCCTCAGTAAACCTCTTTCCAACACGAATTCCTTTATTGGTCGATGCCTGCCTAGCTTTACTAGGATTGTCCCATCAATGATGTAACAGAATTCCTTCCTTCTGTTAAGTATTTTAACATGCCAATTTTTTCCAAGAATCTGTTCCAATTCTGCAATGCTTATGTTATACCATGCACCTTTTTTTGTTTTGGAGATGACGGCACCAAGTACAAACTCAAACACTTGATCCTTGCAGTCCAGTGAAAAATTGCAATGAGGATCCTTCAGCCTATTATGAGAAAGAGTTTTCTAAAAAGAGTAAAGAATACGCTTTTTAAAGTCGTCTGCTCCTTCTTCAACTTTAGACTCCTCCCAAATATCTGTGCCAGCTGAAACTCTTTCTACCAGGTCCTTTAGGAATCCAACGGTCCCATTTTACCAGATACTTTAGGAATCCAACGGTCCCATTTTGGCATCCAACCAGCATAGTGCATACAAAACTAAATCTGTGAAACAATATGCAAGAAATTTGACCTGTCATGAGATAGAAACCCTACAACAGCGTCAACACATAAATGTAAAAAATATCATTCACTTCTGTCTTACAGTACTCACAAGAGATATTAGATATAGCCCTTCTTTTCATATGTAAAAACTTTAAGTGACCTCAGGCATCAGCTTCAAAGCTATTTTGCCAATTGAGTAAATTCACACTGAATGGTTAACACCAGTCAGGTATCACTTATCATATAATGCTTTAAAGAAAAAACATAGAGGTTGCTTCACATACCCAGGTCCATAGTCAAAGGGGAATGGGGGCAAGGGGGCTTCCAACCTTAACATTTTTTTCACCTTGAAATTTTACAAGTTGCTGACTTAGCCACTTTGGCACACGTTTTTCTCCACTGAAATTTTTTTGCCCACAGGGAGGCTATTCGGTCCCTCTTTGAAACATTGTCTCCTCCCACCCCCCACCTGAACATAACTAGTACCTGATGACTGTACAGTACCCAGCAGAAGAGTTGTACTTCATTTAAACACTCCAAAACAACCTCATCCCCAGGTGATTACATACTTCAACCTTTTATTTTTGGAAAAAAAAACTAATTTTACTATTGAATGTTGTCTATGATAATGTGCAATTTACTGAAATATTCATTCCAAACAAAATATTACAATGAATGACGTCCCCTTTCATTTAATTTTCTTATTTAAGGAAACTCTTGTACAATTCTCATTCAGTCATAGGGATCAAGCATAACCTAATCCTTGAGTAGTGCTCTGCCATTCTGTTTCACTTCCACATAGCTCTTGTCCATTGTGTTCAAAATTTTGTTTCTACCCACTACCCAGACTAGGCTAATAGTTTTTTTTCTCGCCAAACTTGCTCCACCAACTAACTCTCTTTAACATAGTACACGTTCAGATGATACAACTATCCTGATTTCCCTTTTTTCTAAAAAGTGGTCCTACACCTGACCTGCGTGACTGGGAGCTGAAATAAGGCTGCATACTATTAATGTTGAAACATGTCCGCACACCAATATCATGCATTTGGCCTCTCAGTTCCTTAGGCTTATTAAGCGTATGTAAAACTCCCACCCTTCCGCCGAAGTTTCAACACTAACCTAGTCTTCTGTAGGCCTATATAACTCCCTGTCCAACTGTACTTTTTACTCCGTACTGTAGAAATGTGGGCCTACAACTTTGTTGTAGCCTAGTACTGTGCAGTTGCTCCAACTGCTACAGTGCTAGGTCGTGTATGAATTAAAAATTTCACCAGTCATACTGAGGGCATGGATTTAATACTTCCACGGGGACACAGACTACTTTGACTGCTATAAAAATGATAATTATTGTGCTTCATCTTGCCAATTACTGAAAACTTGTGAGACAACAATGTAGGTCCATTAGTCGGTATCATTAATGTTGGGACGTGAGACGCGAAAATTCAAGCAGCACCCCTTCAAAATAGTATAAGATTCCAACTATGTAACACATTCGTGTTGGTGTGTCGTTACACTCCATCTAACTAACTGAACCCCAGTTCCACGTAAACGTTACTTGCTAGTGTAGCCTCTTCAGTGTTATTGTTTTGTTTTGTCCAAACGTAAGGGCTATTCAGCATCGACCCAAGGATGGGCTAAAATGGCAAAAAGTAACATGGACCTAACTTTTGCGTTTTCCAGATTTTATCTTGCTATCTGTTTGGTATTGTTGTGTAGCTTACGTTTGGCCAGCAGTTGAAGATAAAGCTATAGGACTAACCAAGTCTGTCGAAAAGTACTCTCTTCTTCTCATCTTAACGGTAACACAAGTTTAATTTTAAGGTACAGTTATCACGTGGAGCCATCAGTCAGATTGAACACAGCTCAATCCCTTATGGTCACTGCACAATTACAAAGCTGGCGGTCCCATAAAGAATTAGGCATAGTCTAGTATGAATCCCCAGCTGTCACAAATGCCAATGGCAGTAAGTAGAAGTACTGTAGGGAACATGCAAAATGAAAGTTTTTCACTAGGCTAAGCCTATATATCTTGCTTGACCTGTCCGTGCAAGATAAGAAGTATTAGTGGTTCACCTCTTGACCTGGGTTTAAGTTCGAAAACTTCCTAAAAAGAATGTTACAGATATAATTTATGATGGGGACTTGAACCAGATACATGTCGTGATCATACTAGAGTAGGCCTATTAACCTCAGATTAAGTTACTACTGTAAGCCTAGCCAAATTTGAAGGACTAGGCAGGGAAAATTAGGAGGGGCTTAAAGCCATCCCAGTGCAACTAGTGTCGGCCTACCTGTGGTAACATGCCATGACATACATATAGGTAAGTTTCATCCAACTGTAAAGTAACTTGATCTTCACTGAAGAAGCATTCCAGTTCCAGATAACATCCCTTTCTCAAATGTTGATGTGAAATGGCTTGAAACTGAAGATTGAACTTGTACTTGATTTAAACACATGATACAGAAACATCACAACATGAGCTGGCTCAACGACCAAGATGCACCAGAACAGAGAAAACACCATGTAAACTCAGCAGTTGAAGTTACAAATCCTCATATTCAGTGTTAAAATTGATATTTTCACTTGACATGAATGGATAATAAGAAATGGTTCTCACAGAAAGTCTTCCTAACAATTTGTCCCTTTTTTGGTGTTAACTGACGAGTTGCAAAAACCTGATTTTCAAGAATCTATTTTCCATTTTACATAGTGACGGATATTGTCTTACTTGAAGGTTTTGTCTTACTCATCATTTTTGGTTTCCCGAAAGGGAAAACATTTGGACTCGTGCAGAAAACACTTTTGCAAAACGTGTTGGATCGTGCATTTTAGTATTGGCGTATACTACTATGACTCATCGACTTTCTTAACATTGGTGCACGTACAAGTACTACGCGACTACATAATTGTTCACTGTCTGAAGCTAAAGACCGGTTTAATCTGAAATTGGTTTTAATGACTCAGCCAGACGAGACCATTTATAACGTGGGCAATTGTGTGCTATGTTTCCAGAAAAATGGTATTGTTTGCAATTGAAGAAAAACCCGAACACTTTTTATTCTGTTTGAATGCATATTACGATAACAGATTTCCACTTCATAGTTCAAACCTATTAGGCATTGAGTTACGAAGTAGGTACCTATCGAGTTTCAAATAAGATTAAAAACGTATGAAAGCCGAGAGAAAGCTTACAGAAGAAAGGCATATCCGTTAGCACTTTGGGGGAAGACATCATTCCCCCGGCAGTTATTTGAAGACCTTCTGGTGGCTTCTCATCAGGGTTATGTGAATAGAAAAAATCTACACCGTGTCCTTGAAACCCCGTCGAAATTCCTTTTTCTAACTCAGCATATCTCATTTTAAAGATTGGTAACTTTTGTTAAAATAAACCACAAAAAGTTATGTAATGTAGGCACATTGTCTCTCGTTCGTTTTGTCTTTCTATATAAGTTGAAGTCCTTTTTTACTTGAAATTTTATACTGTGGGAATTGTTTGAAATATCTTTGCCTGTAGTAGATCAAGCATTACCTTTCACCATTCGTTAAGTACATCCACCACTGTTGGTTAATATTTCCTGCGGCGGCGTAAAACTTATAAATAAATTGAATGCAATGTAAAATTAATGTGCCCCGATGACTTCACAGATTTACATGATGCACCAAACCAAAAGAAAAAAGTTGCATTACTTTACAAATTTGTATCTTCCAAGCGCTATATGCTATATTAGTTTTCGCCTCCTGAAAAAGATTTTTTTTCTGCATAGCTTGAAGTAAATAAATTTTGTGTCTGGAAATATGCCTCTTATTATCCTTTTCGGAAACGTTTCACACTTCAGTTTTGATGATGTTTTAAATTGTAAAAAATGATATGCATTATAAATCCTTTGCGATTGTTAATGCTAAGATAAACAGATTTGGGCAAAAATTGCATTTTGTCACTTTCAAAATTTTCACATTTGTTACTATGCCAATTAGCCATCATCAGTATGCCAGAAAGAGGACAAATTATACAATCAGCTTTTAATAACAAATTGAAGATGATCTGTCATTTCAAACCGTAATCAATCATGGTGTAGAAAATGCAATTTTGCTTGTTATCCCATGTAATCATGGGATTTTTTCACCCCCTAAATTTCCCAAAATTAAGAAATTCTTATTCAACTCTGATAAGATTGGTGTTACAATGTCTTCATATTCTGATGAAAAATCAATGAAGTGGTAAATTCAGGTGCTGGGACAAGAGGTTGTTTCCTCCAATCATCCCACTGAACAATTTATTCTTGAAAATTATCCATATGCCTTGCATATATGGATACTGTACTGTAGGTGAGAATATTTGGAGAAAAATTTTCTAAAGGATGAGAGGGGCCCCGTAGACTCTCTTCTAGGACAGCAAACCTTCTAATGAAACTTTTTAAATATTTTACTGCTCTTTCAAGGAGTAATCACCAAAGAAAACCATTTATGACATCCCTAAATTATATATCTACCTTTGCCACCATAAAAAAATTGGTGTTTAGCCAGTTTCAGTAGCAAAAACTTTCTACTGCCCCCGTGATCTGTGAAAAATGACAAGCTGGGTGGGAGATAATCGACATTGCATCATTCTCATCATGATGTTGGTCATATCTAAAGACCTAAACGACATTGTGTGTGGTCAGTTGCCTGATTTTTGGTTATTTCCAATATCAGTACAATCATTCAATTGAATGTTTATGTGTCTGATACTGTGCAGTGTAGCCTATGTTTAGAGTATGCATATGATGATATTCAAACTGTGAGTGGTGAAATTTCAAACTGGGTGCTGACTTAGGAAAAGTAAATTCAAACTGGTGCAGCACCTAGTTTGTATGGCCTGGCTAGAACAATGAGATCCATACCAATGTTACTCTTAATGGAATGCACCATTTTTCTCCGTCACACCTTACAATACTGTGACATGCCACTAACTGGTTGTAGATGAGTTACAGTATCTTGAACATGAATATGCACCAAAAAGGTTGTCTTCATTAACAGAGAGACCATGAATTCCATGTAAAAAACAGTCTACATGAGTAAGTACTAATTGAACTGCAGTCACATGCATTTGAACTTGTTGCTTCTACTGTTTGTACAAAACAAATAATATTACTTGGTCACACCATGTACTTCTTTATAATAGGGGAACTGGCATTTCAGCGTTTTTTGTTTTTAATTTTTTTTTGTGTGTGTGTGCATATTTCATCCAAAAAATCCTGCTCCTGCCAGTTTTACAGAAAGTTACTTTTAAACACTTCACTGGGCTCTTCCATTCATTTTCTTCGTAATCTGAAAAAAAACACAAAAAGTGAGAGGTCAAATTGGATCTGTAAGCCGTGCAGTTGCAAG
Organism: Holothuria scabra; assembly: GCA_037179385.1. NCBI lineage: Eukaryota > Metazoa > Echinodermata > Holothuroidea > Aspidochirotida > Holothuriidae > Holothuria > Holothuria scabra. Next base: position 20,917,424 of record CM074183.1, on the reverse strand, counting down.
GCTTTAGTCCAAAGGTCACTTAACAAGCCGGTCATATTATGTGGTTATTACAATCCTCACAACCACCTTTATACCGTAGAAGGGTAGGGGTGGACCCCGTTGCTTTCATGCTATAGACATCATCATAATGGATTTGAAAAGCCTTCAGGTTAACTACGTTTGGCACATCTTTTTTACCTTGCAGAAAATTTTTTTCTTATCATCTTGACTTTTTAAGAAAATTTCGTCTCTGATAACAATGGTTTTGCAATGAATACCTGAAGACACACTACATCACTCTGCCCACTCCCCAAACATTCCTCTACCACAGTACTTGAGACTCCATAGACTAACTTGTCAAGAACACTTTGACTCATATGTTCAGGACTACTGCACATGCTAGACTGTCCCAGAAGGAGAATACTAAAATTGATCTGTAGTAACAAAAATTAAACTACTAAAAATATAATCTAAAAAATGCTGGGCAATGAATGACTTCAGAAGTCAGTGATGAGATTCAAGATACTAACCTAAATTCTAAATCCAAGAGTGGTCCAAGAAAGTCTTTAACCAGTTGAACTTGCACCTTGCAATTCCATAATCTGTAGTGTAAAGAAGAGTAGTGGTATAGGAAAGGGGCTGTATCTAAAATGCCATACAGATTCCATGATGCCACTGTATAGGTAATTATACAATTGTCAAAAATGACATGCAGTACATAATTCACTTCATATTCTGCCTTCAGGCCTTGAGTTTTACATTCTCCAGGTGTGCTACAAATTATCACAGTATCACACTCCTCAGAAAATTAAGGAGGGTGGTAGGTGAGCTGTTATGAAACTGAAGTAGATTTATATGACCTTATTTTCAGCTACAGGGTAGTTGTGCCAAACACCACACTCCTAGCAGTGATTGGAGGTGAGTGATGGTGTGCGATTCCTGTGTCTTGTATTTTTACAATTGGGTCACAACTTACTTTGATTTTGAAAAATAAATCTCACACAAATACATATCTTCTCTGTCAAATAAGAACTAAAAAAGATCACAGTAATTACTCTATGAGTATAAAGTAAAAGTGGTTATCAAAAAAGTTCAAGCAATACCATATTTACAACCTTTTCTATTGAAGTACAAATATCATTAGTGTCTCAAACAGACTCTACATGTACACTAAGCACAGCCCCTACAGTATTGGTTAATTAATTTGCTCTGCCTAATGTAATCCTCATTTTGGCACCTAGTAGCTCTGCATCAACTGCCACTCCACTAGCAGTTTACTAAACACACTAAGGTACCCCTCTTCGTAAAAACCGTACACAGATCCTAGAGACGGATGTTCTCTAACGAATTGCAGATGTCTGTCGTAAGTTTCTGCACTTCTTTCAACAAATTCTGTGGGATGGAATTTTTCTTGAATTTCCTGACTTGTTGCCATACAATGCCTACAAATTCTATGATTTTTCCTACCACTAAAGCACTCAGAAAAGCCCATTAGATAATGCACACCAAGGTTATCACCCACCAAAGCAGAAACAGAACCCTTTATAACCTGAGGTTCATTATTCAGTGTCAGCCCAACAGTTTCCAAAATTTGCAAATCAGTCAGCAAAGGTTGCAATACTTTATGGGAGCCAAATGATTTTAAGTCTTTCCCTTTACACAAAACTGCCAGTTGAATAGTCTGCAAAGCTGATCTTTTCTTGGGAGGAAGGTTTCCAATTACATAGTAGAAAGCTGCAAGTTTGTGCTTCTGCCTATGACATCCAAGGGGATTGACTACTTCTACTTCATCAAAATAGAGTATTATTTGTAGAGACTTTTGATTGTCACAAAATAGACTGTGGTTATTGAATGCAGAGCCATCACAAAGGTCTCTGTATACTTCACTTGTCTGTTTTACATTGTTGCAAAAGACATAGTCAAAAACATCCTGTTTACTAAGAAGGGAGGCAAGGGACTTCAGTATAGGAATATACTGGAAAGAACACTCTTCGTGTTCCTCATTTTCACCTAGTGTGTATGTTTCTGGTTCGATCAAACCAGCACTATCCTTCCAATACCTTCTCCTTTTGTAAGTGGTATTTAAATCATCTCCCAAGATTTTATCCTGAAATGCACATTTCACATCCAATATGACTTTGTCGGGTACCTGATTATCTGACAGAACTGCAACAACTTTATTCTCAAGATACTGAGACTGCAATTGGGCTAGAGAATTAAACTGTTCACTAATTTGTACTGCTGTTATTAATGGAAGCTGATGCACTTCCTGCAAAGTCAACATACATTGACTATAGTGTCTCTTAAATGTTGACTTGAAGTCTACTTGGGCCAAGGAGTTTTCATCAGTTTGAACTTCACAACCAGAAACTGCATCATCTGCATTAAATGCATCCTTAGCTACCAGTTTTTCTTTTCTCCAGCATTCTTTTAGGTTCTGAAGTAATTCATGAGCATGATTTCTGGTAATATGTGATCTAAAGGAGCTTGGAACAATGTACGTGCTTGTGCACTCTGCAAATGGACACTGAACTGATAAACCACTTCTCATATGAAACTGAAGATGTCCATAAATCACTTGAAGATCCATCAGAGTGTTGCAATCACAATAAGGACATTTTATTTCAAACAAGTTGCTGTGACCTGTTTCTTGGTCACATGAATCAAACAATTCCTTATGAAATTTGACCATATGATTTTTTAGGTTTCCAAACTTTCTGTAGGTTGCTGCACAGCCATTTAGACCACACTGCATATGAAAGTTTATGGAATGAGAATGCTCTATCTGTATATGATAGAGAAGTTTTCTTATTGTATCTGTTTCAAACAAGGGGCACTTTGAGCATGACAACATTGCTGGTACACTGCAATTACTGTACCTGACACCAAGTGATTAGAATGGCTGCAGTTGATGGCACTTGACAGGTTCCTTGATTAAATTTAACACCCGATGACACAACTCGGTGTTTCACCTTCAAGGACCTATATATGAAGAGGAATACACAACAATGAATTTTTGTTATTTTGAAATAAATCAGCTTCTTGCAATTAACTTGGGGCAGGAAATATTAGATTTCATATCCAGGTAGTTCTTCTGCTTGAAGTATTGCTTAAAAGCTTCCTAAAATTCTGATAATAGTTGACCAAACGTTAACTTTTACCTCAGACACCCTTTCAAGTTGATCTCTTGTTACCCCAAATGAAATTAGACATGAACTAAAAACAATAGGGATCAGGGTTGTTTGATTTAAATCACACTGATTAAAATCACTGATTTAAATTGCGATTTTAATCAAATGATTTTTTTTTTTCAAAAATCACTGACTTAAAATCACTTTTTGGAAAAACTATATTTTTGGTAATAAAGAGGTTATTTAGAGTTGGTTTATTCACTGAATTCAACTGATTTGAACAAACAACACAGTTTAGGATGATAAAACACAACATGCAACCTTTACGATGCATGTGTTGACTCCAACTGAAATCATAGACTGTCAATCTTAGAGGACAAGTGAGATGTACGCGTATCTTTGAAAAATTCAACCCAATTCGCCACAAACATGACCATTTTACAGGAAAATGGTGCAGAACTTCTTGAAGTACAGAAGAACCCTCAAATAGAAAGTTCTGTAGCCTAAGCATTATGTACACATACAGTTTGCCAATTTCCTCAAGAGCACTCTCCTACTATTTCAAGAGATGAAAATGTCAGTTGCCCTCAGATTTTGATGATATCTAATTTGTGGTGTAAGCTGCTCATCTGGAGTTTATTCAAACTAGACATACAGTAACAGTATGAAATTCTTAGTCTGTGAACCAGAATGGGATTAAATTGTTATGGTACATTTCACCAACCTCTCCATACCAATCCCAGTGAAACCTTACCTTGTCCAAGGACTACAAATAATGAGAGCATGTTGTGATAAATGTACAGCGTACATTGGTACATTCTGAGTATTTTGTATGTACTACAAGGTACACTATTGGTTCTATCTAATGGAATCAATTTCCAATACAGAACATCTGTCAAACCACTGTGCAATGAGGTCAGCACGGACATGTAGCATATGCTCTACTGCATGTTCTGAAAGAATCATTGGTGTGTATTATGCAGTAGAATTTTTAATTTCGAACTGGGAGCAGAATGTGAATTCTTTGAATTTTCTTCCTTTGAAATCATAAATTTGATTTTGTATGCACAACATCTGCATACAATATTTTGACCATGTGTCCCATTTACAAGCCATAAATGGATCAACTTGTATACTCGGTATATACTGCTGTGTTATTTTTGTTTAATTTTTTTGTTTTTTTCCAATTTTTTTTTGCCCAGATGATAGGCCTAGATATTTTGGAAAGCTGAAAAATTCATCTTGCTAGGTTTAGGAGTACATACTAACACCCAGGAACATTTTGTGACATTGCATATTTTAGAAATGTAAAAAATTAAAAAAAAAAAAATCTGATTAAGATCATTAAATGTTTTTTTTTTTTTTTTTTTTTTTGAAAAATCAACAACCCTGATAGGGGTCTTGGTTTTTATATTTCTCATGTGGTACATTCAATGGCCTTCTTCGGATATCAAATTTCCAAGCATCACAGGCTCACATACTGTGCACACAAACACAGGTGAGACCGCCGTTTACATGGATTCCTTTTCCTTTTGACATAATATTGAAAAGATCTAAACCACACATCATCTCACTGGAAGCAGGCAATGCTTCCACAAATTTTATTTACACTGAAAAAATTCTGGAGTAAACCATTGTCAGACACTATATGTACTTACAATTTTAACTGGTTGAGTGTAAAAGCTTCTGTCTTTCAAGGATTTATGAAATAAAGTCTGACACCCCACTTCTTTACCAGACACTGATTCATGAAGAATATGAATTCGATAAGCTGGAAAAATCTTATAGCAGGGTTTTCCAAAATCAAGGTGTCTGTGACATCTAGGTGTTTCTTACTACATTCATCTAAGCCCAGGGCATATTCTTCTGGCCTTAGAAATGCCACAGCAATGGTTATTTTCCTGAAAAGATAAATTTGTAACATAAAAACTTGTAAGAACTTTGGAAAGTAAAGAAATAAACAAACCCCTTAAACCTGTGTCTTCGACAGGTTAGGATACCAACATTAAATTTTTGGACACCTCACAGAAAAAAAAAACTTGCAAAGAGGCCATGTGCTGTCACTAATGTACCTTCCAAGTTTACCATCTTTTCCTTTGTTTTGCACATCACACCTACTTCACAATGGAATCATTCATTCATATTTTTGGAGTAGCTTGACTATACAAGTCCAGTATCCACAACATCCTATTTGTCAAAGGAGTGACATGCTCAAGGTCATGAAAATATGTTCATTTTAAAGATAAAAATATGGAATGTGAGTCGCGCGAAAAGGATACCAGTATCACAAATCATTGTGCAATTGACTACTGGAAATTAATCAAATGCGGTTTAACATTTTCCCTCATCAAAACACCAACTGTAAGCTAGACAAAGGGGTTAGATCAATGGAATTCTTTTTATTCACCTTGCATACATCCTTTTTAATTTTAAGATTTTAGTTCCAGTTTAAATGATCTACCCTTCCAGCAATAGGCCTACATATAATTCTTTCTTCATGAAGGGAGAAATCATACTAAATCAAGTGCCGCAATATGATTGCCATAAGGAGGAGGTTTATTCAACCTTTGTCTTCATTTGTAATTGGTGCACATTAATATATATATATATATATATATATATATATATATATATATATATATATATATATATATATATATATATATATATATATATATATATATATATATTGATAATGTGAAGATTTCAAGAGTATCATGCATATTTACTTGCTTTAAATGTTACTGTATGTAAGCACTGCACTGCGTCCATTATATATTTAGTATGAGTCGGTCACTTAAAAAAATTAATTACTGACAAAACATATAAACCAAAGAAATATGTAATGAAAATTTGTTGGTCATTTTAACAGACATCGGTTATGCTTAATTTTCCTATAACACATTTTGAGCTAGGCCTAGACTATTCTCATAGTTTGGACTTGCCTTGTTTGGCCAATTGATGGAAGTTTCCATTTAGGCTATATCACCATTGTTCATTTTTGTGCACAGTAATTGTTGGCTCAATGAACTGACTCAAGGTATTCTTAGTCTACACTACGTTACCCCAGTTAGGGGTAATGGGTTGTTAGGCCTAAGGCCTAAACTGTTAGGTCGACTATACCAGCACTACTGGCCTACATAGGCCTACACAGGCCTACTGCAGTCACTGCACAGGCTATCCTATACTTTGTACATATGAATAGTAGGGTGCGTACATCAGTTAGTAACATTAGGCGTCGAAAAGACTCAGCCACTTGTACAAACCTTGTTGATTTGTACACTGCGCCCTGCTGTTTAGGCTGCAGTAATACCTAACAGGTCTAACTTTAGGTTTAACTGAATATTTTTCTTTTTACGAGTAGCTAGGCTTATGACGAACTCAACTGTCTGTACAACATTCCAAACTTGTCCTAAATTCAACTTGAGAGTCTTAACGTTTGGCTAAAGGCCCAGCTGCCAACGACTATCCATCGTTTATACCACAGGCAGTACTATAGTTATATGGGCCCAACTAGGCCCTAGACCTAGTCTAGCGTTAGTCATGATATAGGCCTAGGCCTACAGTCAAGCCTCGCTGTAAGCGTTAATGAGGCTTGTGACGTCATCCTCTAAAATGGAAACTCCGCCCACAAGAGAAAGTCATGAGTTTCGCAGAACAGGTACCTAACATGCTGGGGGAACTTCAAGCTTCTGAATAATGCATAAAAGGGCGTTCCTTGTTGCTGTATCCTTGGTCATTTGAAATCTTAAAGTCTTTTCTTTACTAAAAAAATATCGTGAGGTATTGTTTCTTTCGCAATTTCACAGAGAAAGTTTCCATCAAAAACAGGTCAACTTTTGGTGGGGTTTTTTGACTGGCCTCAAATTTTGCGAATACCTGACCGTATTCAGGATCATGGGGGTGTAAAACTTCCAAAATCGAGTGTTTGAGACATAAAGCTAACTACTGATACCTATTACACTACGAGCAAAACAACAAAATAGTTTCAATGAACGTTTTTGCAAGTTGGAATTTTGCACTTTTTGGCCACGTAGAGCATCGCACAAGGCGGTAACGTTATGGTTAACATATGGTAACATATATGGTAAGCTATTGTCATTGTCTTTTGATTCTAGGCTGCTAACTAGGATACTATTTTAGTCATTATGTCAAGTAATAAAGTGAATTTTAATACGACTGACAGGCCCTTTTAAGGTTTTTAACCAATAACAAATAACATTAAAATTTTACAGACAGGCCTAGTCTATACTAGGCCTTGGCCTATGCATGCTAAAACTGCACACTATGGTACATAGTGAATGTATGAATGTGTACTGATGATCTGTGATCATCATACAGATACTACTTTACTAGTCCTTGCTTGCTGTATGAGTGAGTTTTCATTTTAGAAAAAAGCTTGTAAAAAATTTTAAGAGGCCTGTAGCACAAAATTATTGTGTCATATGCACCTTGCGAGTTGAATCGGGAGCAATGTACAGTACCAACGATGAAGTTGAAGAACCAAAATAAGCAAATTAGTGTTACACTTACAGGTATTGCAGGCTACATGAAACAATTGATATAGGCCCTATAGCCATTTATTTACACATACACTTTACCAGCCTGTCGGTTCTTTCATATGGTTTTACCAGACAAAGTCAAGAATTTTCAAGAGGGAAATGACTTGAGGAATATACTTAGAGTATATGGAATGCGCACCTATAAGAGCTCCATCAGTTTCAGGATTTTTTTGTTTATTATTTTGCCTGGGCCATTGTTCTCAGTTTTCTTACCCACCGTATTTTTGTACTGTTGTGCTGAATCATATTTCTACACAAATGAATTAATTGTGCCTTAGTTCTCAGCCTGTTCCTGTTGAAATGTAATTGCTAGTTATAGCCTACACCTACTAGTGCTCTAGGCCCATTTGGGGGTTAAGGTCAAGATTAGAGCTTGCATTGCTATGTACCCTTTTCTTGTATAATGGCACAAATGGGATTCTGAGTCAGTGTATCCTAGAGGACAATTTTTCTCTACACAAGCAAAATGCCAATTTACTGACTTAAGAATTTTGGTTGTGCACTTGTGTCCTGTATCAACAGCTGTTAATTCTGATGGATGAAATCTCATATGTTCTTCTGAGACTGCCTTCTCATTTAAGTATAAACTGTTGTCATTTTACACCACTAACTGAGCAGAGGAGAGATGAATAATGTAGCAATTGCCCCATCATATAGTAATGGCATATTACAGTCAAAGTTTTTGTCACTAACTTGAATTAACTTGATGGCCTGTTGTTATCTTGGACTCTCAGTTGATATGTCTCCAGTTGTGCATGGGGGTGGGGGTTGTGTACTGAGTACCCAGTTCCCTAAAAAAAACTAAGACCCACCCAGTTCCACATGCTGTTCACAACTTGTATTACTAAACAAAGTGTTTCTGATCCAAGACTTCATTTCTTCGACCTCACCACCTAAGGATAAGGACTGACTGCATAGCGTTAATTACCCCAGAGTTCACTAACAAGCCTTACAAGAGAACTATACATTCCAATATCCCTCCATTTTACCTCTTTATTGTCTAGTTTAATGCTACGATTTTTCTGTCATGTTATTGTTTCCAATAATTTATGAGTCTAGTACAATAACTGTAATTTACTGATTGTATAATGTGGTAACGTGCAAAGTGTATTGCCATGTTTGTCAAAAGGTTACCATGAGTCGGTCAATTAATAGGTATTGTGCATCGTGCCGTACGTTGTATAACACTGTGGTGATCGACTCAAGGTACTGACGTACTTAAGATACAATCACTATAACCCTTGCATCGGTAGCCACTTAATCGTTACAAGGTTTTCATAAATTGACTCTCAATGTAATTTTCCTGCTACATGTATGTAAATCAAACGTAAAGGAAGACTCGACGAGGTTAACATGATTAATACTTATGTGGAGGATATTTTCTCGCTCGGTGTAGTTCCATTTTCGCTCAACTAATGCAAACGCCTCAGTACGGGAAATTGGGCTTTTTACATACGGTGCAAGACAGTGTCAATACCTGCTCTAAACTTTGCGAATACCTGACCGTATTCAGAAATATTTCATGGTAATGTTAGATTTTTTAGGTGTATAAGGAAATTTCTAATGTACCCTCTTTCTGGCATACCGTGCCAAAAAACTTGTTTTCGAGAAAAAAACAAATTTTCCGAACAGAATGAAAACTGTTTTTACGAGTTCAAGAAATCGTCTCAAATTCATTGCTTTGTGTATAACAAACTTCAAAAATGTTGCAAAACTATCGGAAAATGTGTTCTCTATTAATTTTAATGATGATTTTGTAAGATTATGTGTTTTTCATGTCGAAATTTGGATTTGAAAACAGTTAGTTTTTGCTAATTATATATGCAAAGGCTGTGACGTCATGCATACTCAAATTAGAAAAGAAGCGACTTTTGGTGGCTGTGCTGACTGGCTGCCTAGCCACTATTGGAATAAGGCCTAGCCTAGGGTCTATATAGGACATGCTAGGCCTAACGTTATGTGTACTAGCTTCATATAACGTTAGGACTGTCTGAGGTTTACGGCCACCCAATAGACCTTATGCCAATTAAATGGAGGGCGCTTCAAAACTGCAACATGGGAAGGATTATTCCATGTATGGGACCACAGAAGTGAATCGTCACCATGGAGAAGGCCAATGGTCACAATGCTGATTGGGAACTGTGTTGGAATAATCCTTCCCAGAGTGCAATATTACAGCTAACTGGCATAAGGTCTATCGAAAAAATCTTGCCATATATCAAGTTTTATGGGACACACATATACAACCGTGACTTGCTTTAAGGGGAGAAAACAAAGAAAATTACGCTAGGAAGCCCCGTTACGATGCAGTTGATTTGATACCTGTTAAACCTCTAAGATGAGAAGAGCTTATCATTCTTCATCATGGTGTCGCGCGCTCAGATCCGATTCCTCTGAATGGCCATGTCTTCAAATGCGCATGCGTTCCTGTGAATAAACTAAAATTTGAGGAAAACTTTCCTTACATATCGTGTAACTTTCATCTTAAGGTGGAGTAATTCTTTCACTAAAAACACCAGTTCGTTTTTTCAAAAACGAATTCAGAGTATCAGTGGTCAATACCCTGAATTATCGATAATCCAATTACGGAACAAAATAAAACATTTAGCAGAGAGGAGGATTTTGCTTAACCAGACGAAATTTTAAACGTATTAATGAGGAAGAGGCTGAAAGTTTGCTTTATGGATCAGTAATGGTTAACCTTTTTAATTGTGAATTTTTAGAGAAGATGTTCAAGTGGATAATGGTTTAGCGGTATGGACGGGAAACATTTACGTTTTGTTTTTACAGTGCACTCTCAATGGCAGTCAGGGGCGGATCTAGGATTTTTTGTTGGGGGCGCTGACGGTCGATCATCTGCTCGAACGAATATCTAAGCGGAGCACCACCATCGGTTGGCGCGGACCGTACAGAAAATTATGAAAAATCGCGACCCTTCAGATAGCCGGAAATGGCATTTCCCAGACTTGTAAGTAGAACCTAGGCAGTCGTTACTTTGAGCTTTTGTTTTGCCCCCAAAAGTGTTCCCTTCAATTAAAAGTGAGAAAATTGCAAAAGCTTCATTTGAACTAAACCCAAATTTTCTTGATCTCGATTTACTCTTTAAACACTTTTGATGAAATATCTTTCCAAAAATATTTCCGGAAAAAAGTGGTCTAAAGATAAGGCGGATCCTCACACAAGATACAGAGAGGAAAATCTTTCCTTCTTAATTTCGAATAAAAATTCGTTACAACCTATAATTCTATGAACGTTAAAAAAACTGAAAGAATTGAATTTTGGGGTCTCTAACTGCTTCAAAGACGATGGTGAAAACATCTGACCAAGAATACGATGCATTGCTGTAAGATTCATACTCGAGGTCGCAGTAGTCTTTTGCTTGCTGAAATATACCACTTTATTGTCAAGTGCATGAGAGATAAACATTGTTAAATGCTTTGAGTTATCATTGATTTCATTAATGGCATGTAGATTCAGTCTCAGCTCCCTCGGTATAGCAGAATTTTTCCATAATACAATGTAAAAGGACAAATACTAGTAAAACTACATTTATGGCAGAAATCATTCAAATTGAGCACTCAGTCGACTCCCTCATTAAAAAAAAATACTTTGAAAGTTTTAGTGACCATGTTAGCTCTAGCATAGATAAGTTTATTGTCAATTTTAATAAATATATTGATTAGCATACACATCCGGAGAGCGTAAATAAGATCAAGTGCAATAAACATCATAAATAGGCCCTACTTGTTTTCAATGATAACATATTCATTGGAAAGGTTACATTAAAACACATATATTCCGACATATTTCTTGAGCTTACTGTCAAACAAAACTTTCCTAAAAGCAAGCCATCCTGAAGATAATTTTTCACTCATTTACACGTTATGCTACAAGCAAAAGAGCATATTTCGACCATTCCTAAACCACCGTCACATTTTGCACATAATAGAACGGTGTTTAGACGTGGATGACCTAGCCTACATGCGAATAGCCTAGTAACATGAACATGTTATTTGTAGGTAATTACCTCCCAGTCCCAGTCCGGTGAAGAATATTAGCTGCTTCATCTTGAGTTTTCAATTTCTTAAAGTAATGATCAATTCTTCAAGTCGTCATAATGGATATGTGGGCTAGAACTGACTGAGTGACATGCGCAGAAGTGCAGGTCACAACAGAAGACATTAGACGTGCACGTACTCAAGTCTCGAAGTTGGTAATTGGACAGCGTTTCCACATTTTTCCGACACGTGCTCTCGCATCTCCTGAAATCCGAATTTGACCATCTCGAGAAATAGATGTGAAGCCCTCGTTAATCTACTCAGTTCCATTCCATCCTATCTGTGTTCAGCTTATTCGAGAAGTTTATATCACTTTTACATGATCTTTACTATGTCTTGAGCTTATACAGAGAATTTCCAAAAACTTTGTCACAATTCTACGTTTCCCGAAATTGACCAATTTTCCCGAATTCCTCGTAATTACCTTGAAAGGAATGGGATCGCAGCTGATGGCATAATTTACGTTTACATACAGTTTGAAATTCCATTATCGATGGTGCGTAGCTATAGACATTTTCTTTCGTTTTTCCATGACGAGTGAATGATAACATTAACGATGATCTCCGCTGATTAAATTTCACATCTGATGAACCCAAATAGCAGATGGATTGCAAGAAAAAAATAGTGTTCTACATAAAGCGTGGAACGAAGTAGGATTGAGACCTTCGATATCACTCTATTGACATTTTATCGGAAAACTTAAAACTGTGTGCTCTAAATTGCTATTAGGTTGTAACAATTATAATTACATAGTTTGAAAATTGTAAGATAATACAACATTATATAGAAAAAGTAGGCTAAGTGATCTATTTAGTGAAAGTTAAAAATAAGCTTTGGAAAATTTAAAGGGGCGCGCCGGATGCGCCCCCCCCCCCCAAAAAAAAAAAAAATCCGCCATTGGCAGTTACACTTGGATAACGAGGGCCCTTTCCCAGTTTGTTTATGCAACGTATTTAAAAGGATTGTTACAAAGCCTGCAGCTCTTAAGAAATGGAAGTAGCCTATGAACTATCCTAATTTTTTGTTTCGATTATAAGAGAAACCAATGCATTCATGATGGCGTGTGCGTATGTATGTGCGGTTTGTGTGTGTTATGTGACACTTTGCCTGTTAACACGATATCTCAAGATAGGAATGTCTGACAGTTTTCAAACTTGGTACATAGATTCCTCATATTACTCATAGGAAGAACCCTATTGTTTTGGTGGAGGTCAAAGGTCATCTGGGGTCACCAGTGGTTAAAGTCTGAAAATCTCGTTAACGCGATATCTCAAGATGGAGAAACTTGTATAGATTTCATATTTGGTATGTGGATGCGTTACGGTCAGAAAATGGTTCCAATTGGTTTTCGTGTAGGTCAAATTTAAGGTTATCTGGGGTCATTACTTACTAGGAGTCAAAGTCTGAAAATTGTGTTAAAGCCATATCTCAAGATAGAAAACGTGGATAGATTTCATATTTGGAAATGTGGATAGGTTTAATATTTCATATGTAGATGAGTATGGTCAGAAGATGGTTGCTATTGTTTTTTGGGTTTTTTTTAAGTTCTTCAGTGGAGGTTAAAGGTCATCCGGGGTCACCAGAGGATCAAAGTCTCAAGACCTTGTTAATGAGATTTCGCATGATAGGAGACTTGGATAGATTTCATATTGGATATGTGGATGCGTTATGGTCAGAAGATGGTACGTATTGCTTGCGGGGGAGGTCAAAGGTCATCTGCGGTGGGGTCTATCTATCCATCCATCAATTCCATCCCATCCGTCGAGTTCAAAGCTAGTTCACCTGGGGTCACTGGAGGTCAAATTTGTCGAGTTCTGATGTTATTTGGGATCACTGGAGGTCAAAATGTCCGTGAAAACCTTGATAAGTGTTAACACATCTCAAGGGTGGAAACTTGAATAGATTTCACGTATAATATGTGGATGCATATTATGGTGAAAAGATGGTCCCTATTTTTTGGTGAAGGCCAAGGGTCTGGGATGAAAAAAAAAATATTTTTTGAACATGCTAGTACAGCATTTGAATGAGAAGATATGGTACATGTTTCCACAAATTGGTTTGTTACTTTATTAATGGGGAAGATTGATTCCAGTTTATGTTCTGATGTTTTCTCTCTCTCTCTCTCTCTCTCTCTCTCTCTAGTAGTAAGTGGGGCCACTTTAGCATTCGACCAATCAGAATCGAGTATTTGGATGACGTCATCAAATGATGAATATTCATGAGATAAGTAAGGTGAGGATAGCATTGGACCAATGAGAATGGAGAATGGAGGATGACGTCATGAAATCGTGAATATGGATGAGAGGAAGAAAGAGGAGTGTCTTAGAATGACGTCATAATGAATATGCATGAGGAGATGGTTGATAAATAGAAGCACACGAGTGGAAAGAGCTCATTCTGTGTCTAGAATTCATAGTGTAAAGATGGCTTGTAAATACGTCGAAGAAGATAGCGATACCGACTGCTCGTTTATCGAAGGCAGTGAAGGAGAGGATTCCTTGATGGAGGAGGAGGAAGAGGAAAAGGAGGAGATAACTTCGGAGGAGGATTGGACGTCCGGCTACTTGCGTGGCTATAGGACGGGAAGAGGGGACGTGGAGGCACGAGTGGTAGAGTTGGAACGAGAGAAGGAAGCCCTCCTCGTCGAACTAGACAATGCGAAGAGGAACTTCGATAGGTATAGGATGGAGGTGGACGAATGGATCTACGAAAGGCTAGCACCTCGATTAAGGGCTACCATGGACGTCATGGCGGGGATGATGGACCATAGAGTCGAAAGACTAGTAAACTGGAACCCCGATTTGCCACCGCTCGAGGGGAATCAGGAGGAGGAGGTAGAGGGCGAGATGGACGATCTAGGAGATCTTTTTCCAGATCTCCCACCCGTGCAGAGACCTGAGGACGCTCCGCCACCGTACTCGGAGAACCCTCCTGCTCACTTTTGAAAAAAGTGAGGAGGACTTTAAACCAAAAGGCTCTTTTCAGGGCCAACATATATTTAGGTGGGGACGGCTCCATTCTTTTTCTGTCAAACATGCTATTTATGTGTTGTATCGTCTTTTAGAACAAAGGAACGAGACATACGGACTCGGCTAGAGGTCTATCTCAGCGTCGTGTGAGACATTAAACGTACCGCTCCGTATTGAATATATACGTTTTGAATGATGTATTGAAAAAACTTTTTAAAAATCGAATTACAAATCTATTTTGTTTGTTTTTTCTTTACAACAGTTCTTCTAAAGCTAACGATAAAATATCTGTTTCTGGCTTTCTTGACGATGATAATGGTTGTGGTTGTGCTGGTGGTGGTGGTGGTGGCGGCGGCTGGTCTATGAGCCATCGGAGCTGTGTTTTCTCCAGTTCCGTAAAAACTGGTCTCTTCATGCTGAGATCCAGAGGTTCTGGTAATTTTCGGGTCGAAGGAAAAGCAGGTGGGTCTTTTGGTAACCCCAATCGTCGAGTGTTGGTTTTGCAACTAGCTCCAAACATTTGAAAATGTAACACGTAGTTCCTTAGATGTAGGACATTGTCGCACTGGTTACAATAAAACAGGTCAGCCATTTTTAGATGACGGGCGTAAAACGACAGGCTGTTTGTGTGGTCTGAAAGTGAACGCGACGGCAATTTTTCTTCTTGTAATTCGTAATGAAACTTTATTCGATCTTGTTTAGACGGATAGTCAAAGACTTCTGATTGTGAAAAATCGATGCACGGCCTTATAAAGTGCTCGGATGCGGTACAAACCGGTTTTATCCGGTTCGAGGCACCGCACAAAATACACGCGCAACAGAGAAGGGCGGAGCTTAGAACGTCGATTCACACAGACGTGTGTGTGTGTTTGTGTGAGCGCGCGTGCGGAACTCCAGACATGTATGACATAACGCGCGCTACAGGGGGCGGGGCTTAGAACGTCGGTTCACACAGACGAACGTGTGGAACTGTGCGTTGATCGACAGGTCGCGTCAACCAATGAGAAACGAGACCTGCGCGTGCGTCCTATTGTTACTGTTGTACTGTGTGCGTGTGATTGTTGGGAGAGTTTTCGCGCTCATTCGGATTTTGGTGTTTCGACAGTACAGACGTACGTGCGCGTACAGTCTATATAAGTTGCGATAATTAGCTGGTAGTGAGGAAAATAAGATTTTTGGTCGAATGGTAGAAGCAACGTTCGTTGCATGCAGTGCGCGTACAGTCGGTGCGGGTTGTGAGTATAAAGGCAGTGTAGCGCGTGTTGAGCGTTCATTCGGAGTGTGGAGCTCGAAGAGTGAAGACGTGGCACGGGCGGTTTTGCTCGTATTACTTCTTTCTATACGGAAGTGTGCTGACGGTGTGAGTATATCTCGGGAGTAAATGAGGTGTAGTCGGTGGAAGGATATCGGTCGATAGTCACCTACGAAAGCCTGTATTACTCTTTCGATTGCGTTGCACGATCTAGTGCACGAGCCTTGAGAGTAAATGAGGTGTATAATAGTAGTTGTCTTTGAACCGTTTTTTCGCCTTCTACGGCCTGTATTACTTTCCGTGTTACTCGCCCGTACTGTACACTAAAGTTTGAGAGAGAGTAAACGGGTTGGAATATAGCATCGTCATCCGGACTTGTTCATTCACGCACATTGTTAATCTCACTTTATATCTCATGACGCGGTGTATGCCCTGTAGTCTATACGTAGTGCATTGTCGTTCAGTTTGCCACCGGTCCACAGCGACATTCGGGGTGAGCTTATCGACTATAATACATTACGGCAGACGTCAATGACCTTAGGGTCTGCAGGCATTACATTAGCTTACGAGATCATCGAGATAACAATTCGTATAGAATAGTAAAAGAAGAAGATATTAAAGAAAAAGAAGAGTGAGATGATAGTGGTAAGGCACGCTTTTTTTTTTCTTTTGTTCCCGTAAAGTATGTGTTTTATGTGTGAAAAAAGGAGATTCCCCCGAAATATAAATTATATGTCACACCATAGTCTCTGTACGTTTACGTACACGTGCACTCACCTGTAGTGAGTACATTTCGTGTTGTCTTCGAGTTTATCACCGGTCCAAAGCGACATTCGGGATGAATTCTTTGACTATAACACGATTCGGAAAACGTCATCGACTTTAGGGTCGGCAGGTCGAGTGTTAACGAGAGACTCGTGACGATATTTTAGTCGTGTATACATGTAATGGTCCAGGAAGTATATAAATAAGATGTTTGAAATCGTCTTCTCTCATTTGTATCCAGGATTTCGAAAGATAAACATCGATTCTTCGTGCAATGTACAAAGCTACGCTTACAGAAAAGGAAATAAGGGAGGGGTGGGAAATTCATTGGAGTCAGAGGAAAAGCAAACCGTTTTTTTTACAACACGAGGACGAGGGAATCAAAATGGATACCGCTGGTACGACGACCTCTTTCTCCCAGACGACAAGCGGAAGCGGAACGACGCCGAGCCAACTTATTAGACCGAGATTCGTTGGATCTCTTAGAAAGATGGGGAAACCCCACTTTTGAAAATGAACCGGCGTGGGATCAGCCTTCACCGCCTAAACGCAGAAGACAGGAAGGATCGACCCAGCCACCGACAAACCGTGAAGTGAAAGAACAAAGTACACAGACAGAACCGGATCGGCGAAACGTGTCCGTACAAGCTGTACCGACCCCTGCTGTAGAGGAGGGGGAGGAGGAGGAAGAAGAAGAAGAAGATACATTAGCTCGCGCCATAGCGGAAACGATTCACGAGATAAACGATCCCAAAAATGAGAATATTATCCCTGATACTCAACCTTTCAGACCAGAAGAAAACGGGGAAGATAACGAGGAGGAGAATGAAGGCGATGAAGAGGATGAAGAAGAGGATGAAGAAGGGGGTGATGATGATGACGATGATGACGAGGATAATGAGGATGAAGAAGAGGGTGATGACGATGACGCGGAAGAAAATGATGATGAAGAAGAAGAGGCTTATCGAGAAGAAGAAGAAGACGGTAGTGACGAACAAGAAGACGACGACGACGAAGAACGAGATGAGAGACACGAGGTAGAGCGTAATGACGATGAAGAAGAAGAAGAAGGGGGTGAAGGAGAAGAAATGGAAATTGCCGGTGATGGAAGTGAAGACGACGGTGAGGATGATGAGGAGGAGGAGGAGGAAGTTAGACCCAGGGATTGTTGGAGAGTCAGAAACGAAAGAAGGAGAAGAATCAGAAGATTTCAAGCGGATGCTGACGAGTGGATTCTAGAATTTCTGGACGAACCCATGGCCAATTTTATTCGTCATAGAGGCAACGTTATGATTGCGGTCTATGACATCATTCAAGATATCATCGAGGAACTCATGCACGGTTTTGCGCCCGGCGATATGGTAGGGGTTCAAATCCAACATCCTGCATTACGCGAAGATATATACGTACCAGTCATGCGTCGTGACCAATTGAATGCCAATCGTATTTTGGCCATCATCGAAATCGTGATGCAATCTAACGAAGAGTTCACTTTCGATGGCCAGATGACATTTCACATCATCAGGATCCAAGACATGGTCGGTGGAAATGATGACGTCATCCAAGACTGGGCCAAATTAAAAAAAAGCGTGGTACGCATCCAGAATAAAGACGACGACATGTGTCTGGCACGAGCCATCGTCACGGCCGTAGCACATCATCGAAAGAAAACGGACCGGACCGTCAATTGGAATAACATACGACAAGGCCAATCGGAACAGACAGAACTCGCCAAAACCCTTCACTCACGGGCAGATGTACCGATCGGTTCTTGCGGCCTGGAACACGTCTCTCGATTCGAGAAAGTTTTACCGGAGTATAGAATCATCATCGTCACCAGAGGTCGAACGGAAGCCATCATTCGCAAAGGCTCGAATGAAAAGGGGATACCGATCTTCTTATATTACCACGACCGTCATTTTGACACCGTCACCAACATGAGTGGATTCCTGAACAGGCACGCATTTTGCACCAAATGTCTCAAGGCATACAAGGACCCGAAATGGCACAAATGCTCGATCAAGTGTCATGCCTGCAGAACACCGAACGGACAGTCCTGTGAGGAAGATAAAGACGCCCGGTGGTACTGTGACGATTGTCGTCGCGTCTTTAAGAACGAAACCTGTTTTCAAAACCACAAGAGCGGCAAGCCAACGACCTGTGAAACCGTTCGCCGGTGTAAGCAGTGCAGCTTGACCTACTCCGAAGGCAAGAAGAAACACGTGTGTGGTGTGCAATATTGTCAAACGTGCCAAAAAGATCGACCACGAGGACATTTATGTTTCATGCAACCGATTCGCCCTAGTGATTCTCTACGGTCATGTCCGGATTACATCTTTTTCGATTTCGAATCCAGAGTGGACGAGACGAACGGACGACACATTCCCAACTATGCCGTGGCCCATAAAGTGTGTGCATTATGCATCCACGAAGAAGATATCGAGAGGCCGTGCGAACACGAGAGACAAGTCTGTTTCAAAGGTGACGACACCGTCGAGGATTTTTGCACGTGGGCGTGCTCGAATCCCAATTCGATTTTCATGGCACACAACCTGAAGGGATACGACGGTCATTTCGTCGTGTCCTGTTTTTCGAAGATGAGGATGACACCGACTGCCATCATCACGAACGGTTCGAAGATTACGTACATGGAATACGAATTGCCGAGAACGTCTCGTAATAAAAAGGTGGAGAAAATCGTATTCAAAGATTCTTTCAACTTCATCCCCATGGCACTTTCCAAGTTCTCCAAAACCTTCGGACTTTCTGAAGAGAAAGGATATTTCCCGTATCTGTTCAACACAAGAGAACACGAAAGTTACGTGGGACCGTGGCCCGATGCGACTTTCTATCACCCCGAAACCATGAATGCCAAGCAGAAGAAAGAATTCGACGCCTGGTACGCACAGCAAAAGGGAAAAGTCTTCGATATGGAGAAGGAAATGAAAAAATATTGCGTGGCAGACGTGGATCTATTGAGAAAAGGATGTTTGACATTTCGCCGCATTTTTGAAACCATGAATGACGTGGATCCATTTGCAGAAGCCATGACCATAGCCCAAGCCTGTCAGAAAGTGTTCCGAAAATGTTTTCTGGAAGAAGAAACCATCGCAGCCGTCCCTCATCTCGGATACGACAATCATTCGTTAAAAGCCTTGAAATGGTTGGCATGGCTCGGTCACAGAGATGGAATTCACATTCAACATGCACGCAACGGGGCGAGACCACGGTGGCAGGGTACAAAGTCGACGGTTCTTGCGGTAACACGATCTACGAGTTTCAAGGTTGTCTCTGGCACGGATGTCCCACGTGTCACCCCGATCGCCAAAAACTAGTTCCAGGCTCTACATTAACCGTAGAAGATGTCTATCAGAAAACCGTGTGGAAAATCGGGGACTTAAAAAGATCCGGGATGAACGTCGTGGAAATGTGGGAATGCGAATACGATCGAATGCTTTGCCGAGACGAAAAGATGAACGAGTTCGTGCAGGCTCTCGACTACAAGCCACCTCTCAATCCGAGAAATGCTTTCTTCGGTGGGAGAACCAACGCGACCTGCTTAAAGTACGAAGCCAAACCGGGGGAATCCATCAAGTACATCGACGTATGTTCTCTCTACCCGTGGGTGAACAAGTACGGACGCTACCCCATCGGACACCCTACGATCGTGACAGAAAACTTTAGACCCTGGCAAGAATACGAAGGCCTCATTTACTGTCGGGTATTACCGCCTAGAAAACTCTATCATCCGGTGCTGCCCTATAGATCGGACAACAAGTTGCTGTTTCCTCTCTGTGCCAGGTGTGCAGACGAACGACGACTGGACGACTGCGAACACACCGAAAGCGAAAGAGCTATCGAAGGTACCTGGGTGACGTTAGAACTGAAGAAAGCGGTGGAAAAGGGATACGTCGTGTTGAGCGTTTACGAAGTATGGCACTTTGCGGAACACACCCAGTACGACCCACAGACCCGTCGAGGTGGATTATTTTCGGGATACATCAATACTTTTCTCAAAATGAAACAAGAAGCGGACGGATGGCCCAGTGAGTGTCACACCGAGGCGGACAAGAAAGCATACGTCGACGACTACGAAAGGCGGGAGGGAGTTCGGCTGGAAACCATCGAGAAAAATGAAGGCAAACGATGTCTCGCAAAATTGATGCTCAACTCGTTTTGGGGAAAATTTGGTCAGAGATGTAATTTGCCTCACAAAACCCTCATCAACGACTTACGGAAATTTTGGGAATTGGCATCCGATTCTACAAAAGAGGTCAAAATTACCAGGATCGACGAAGTCTGTATGGAATTGATTTGCACCGACAAAGAGGAATACGTAGACGGCGGAGGCAATAAGAACATTTTTATCGCCGCTTACACCACCGCACAAGCCAGGTTGAAATTGTATTCTTACCTCGAACGACTGGACGAGCGGGTGTTGTATTTCGATACGGATTCCATCGTATACGTCTCTCGTCACGGTCAATACGATCCGCCCATCGGAAATTACCTGGGAGACATGACCGACGAACTGGAAAAGGATTATGGTACGGGAAGTTACATCACCAAATTCGTCTCGGGTGGACCCAAGAATTATGCCTACGAAGTATATTCTACCAAGAAAGGCACCACCAGCCGGCACTGCAAGGTACGAGGCATCACTTTGACAGCTCGCGTCAACGAGTTGGTGAATTTTAGCAGCATGACAACCCTCGTAGAGCAATTCGATCCAAAACGCGAAGACAACAAAAGCATCCTCGTCAAGAAGGAACACGATATCGTGAGAAAACGATTGGGCCAAGTTTTTACTAAACCGACTCAGAAAGTGTACAGGATAGTGTACGACAAACGGGTGTTGAAACCCGATTTTTCCACCGTACCTTACGGGTACTGATATGTATAAAAGGAAGACGTCGAGAGACGTTTCATCATTCGCGCTCGAGATGTCATTCCACTATCACTCAGATTGTATCAAACCGATCGATCAAAAGCTGTGTCCACGACACTGTTTCTCCATTTATCGACCGCACGTGAAACACGTAAATCGGCACGTCGAGCGTCGAGATGTCCACCAGAGGTGGATGAACTCCAGTGCTGATTATCGGTACAAGAGACATCGAGTATTATTTCGATATAGGAATAAATACGAGACTTCTAAGAAACAGAAAAAGAAGAGTCGAGCCGTACCTTGGAGAAGCATTTCGGATAGCATTCGCAAGGATCGTATATCTTGGTTGTGGTACACCTATCATTCCCCATAAAAGACACGAGGTATTCGGTAAAGTGTCATTTGAAAGGGGGACACCGAGGAAGATGGACGTCAAACTAGCTGCGAGAAAATCCTTCACGGAATCATTGGAAAGTACGACGACCGTAGATCACAAAAAGACTACCACCGGGCACAATTCTTTTTACACACTGTGCTTCCCATTGTCAGATTGCAGAGAGGAAGACGAATACCTGTTCGACCTTTTAGTGGAAAAGCTGAAGCGTGCTAAAAATGCACAGGTGCAACACGTCTGCAAAGGTTGTCTTGATGGTCACTTCTTCGTCACCGGGTATACTTTACACAACGACGTTTTCGAAATCGTCATGACGTTTGCTGCAGAGTTGCGACGTTCCATGGTCGGCGGTAAGGTACTCCGTCCCAGATGTCTTGCCAGGATATAAAAGGGAGATATCGAAAAAGAATTCGACATTCGTCATCATGGCTTCGAACAGTGCAGACGTATTTTTGGCTCTCGACAATACCGTACTCAACTTTCTCCAGGATGCATTCGAAAACTACGAATGCTTGACCTGTTACGGATGCGAATTAGACCATCCGAGCCAGAAGCACCATCCCTGTACCATGGACGAAACAGAGTACGGGTCGTGGGATTGGAACAAAACTCTGGCTTACGTGGACGAGAAGACGGTTCGAAGAACGTTTCGAGAGGTCCTGTCGCGTTTGGGTTTGAAAGAATGTGGTCATTATTCGTTCGAGAGATTATTTCCAATCATCATGATGTCATGGCGGGAAGAACCGTGCGACAACGAGACGTTCTGTAGTGTGGATTCGATCGACCGACAGAAGCGTCAACGAACACTCGTCGACCACAAACTGGTTTTTCCCGAGCGCATATCCAACGTAGTCGATGCTTGTCACGAGAAAGCATTAAACCACAACGCACATCGTTACAGATTACGCATCCTGGCTTTGGAAGATGCAGAACGCAAGGGGTCCAAGAGCTTTGATCCAAACAGTGTCGTAGAGACATTCAAAAATGAAAGACAACACTTGGACGATTTCGAGACTTTCGATAAATGGAATACGTGCGAAGCCATTCAGACAGAAATGAATCGCCTCAAAGATATGAATCATCTTCGAAGGGTTTGGAAGAGATACAATGACATATCGGGAAGGCTACGCCTGGCCGAGAGAATCGTAAACAAGCCCATGGATCCGAGAGTCTAAAAACGTTATAAATACGATGTTCATTAGGACACTTCTTCATTTCTCATCGAGACACCAAAGCGAGCAGACGGGAAAAAACAATGGCAGGCGTCTTAGAAAACAAAGCAGATTCAGTCTTGGAAGATGGATGGGAAGAACAAGTCACCTTAGACTGCAAAACGATTTACGTGCGCCCCAGTACAGGCGAGGTGACGTCGGACAGACCGTCCAGGGGAAAGCCGGTCAGAACAAAATTTCGACCACCTGCTGTAGCACCAGGCAAACGAGAGGCCGAGCCTTTATTCGACGAAAAGAGACTGCCGTTGGGTGACGGAAAGTTTGTCACCGTCAACGTATTCAACGATCGCATCAAAGTGCACGTGAGAGACTTTTATGAAAACGAACGAAGCGTTTGGATACCGACCAAAAGAGGCATCACGCTCACCCCAGAACAATGGAAAGCATTGTGTCAACATAAGCAAGCCGTGGAAGACGCCATCCGCTCCAATTTTTCTAAGCTGTCTGGACTCTCGGGAAAGAGACGCAAATGAACCGGTCGTGATCGTCGAATGACTCTATGGATCGATTTGTACCATTCATCGATTTTTGATAAAGTTTCAATGTTATGTATATATTTCATCGATTTAAATAGTCTTTATAACGCACATTGCTTTAAGATCGAATGAATTTTTATATCGTTTATTGCATTTACATCGAATGAATCGTTATTGTGTTCGACATTTCACTCGTTAAATATCCTTTGCTCTGTAAACATTGTAACGACTTAAGGAAAGAATTCGAACAATAAAGTTTTCAAAACGTATATATTTTAACACGGAGCGGTACGTTTAATGTCTCACACGACGCTGAGATAGACCTCTAGCCGAGTCTGTGTGTCTCGTCTTTATTTAAGAGTCGTTGCGAGTTTGTGTTCATTACTTTTGGTTTGGTCTTTAGACATGTCTACAGAAATCCGAAAAAACATCGTGGGTCTGCGAAATGCAGCACGAGAGCTCAAACCGGGCATTAGTTCTGAAAAGATGAAACGCTTACAAAACAAAATTGTCAGACATGCCCGACAATTAGAAAAATCGAAGGGGCACATCATCAGAAAACCTTTGTTGGATATCAGACACGTTTTGTTTATCATGGAAGGAGCACGCGACTTTCGTCTTCCTGCAAGTTCTTATAAAACGACGAAAAAGAAACTCGCCAAAGCTCTTAATGCGATAGCTTTGAAACTAAAAATCACTCGTCGTTAGGTCGTCATGAGGAACGGACGCACTTCGTTTTTGCTCGGTGGATTAAGAAGAGCCACTGTAAAAATGCGCGGAGGTGAAGTTTACGTTGCCATTCGAGAATGGATCAGGAATGTAGACGGAAGTCTCAAGGCTGGTAAAAAAGGAATCAATTTGACGATCGACGAATGGCTCGCTCTTCAAGAACGAGGGCCCGATATCATTCACGTCATCAAAAGGCTTTTACATATGCAAATGAAGAACGTCAAACGGCGTATAAATAAAAGGGATTTCGAGTAAACGAATCATTTGCGATCGACATGTCAGAGGAAACGTTCGACGTCCGCCTGAAACATCCGTTCACGTGTTTGATAGCAGGTCCAACCGGCTGTGGAAAAACCGTGTGGCTATCCAGATTATTAAAGCATAAAGATCATTTGATCGATCCTGCTCCGTCGAACATCGTATGGTTTTACGGGGAATATCAACCCCTGTACGACGTCATCACTCGCACGTGTCCTGGAATAAAGTTTGTGGAAGATTTACCGGAACACATCGACGAGTACATCGATAAAAGTAAACTGAATCTCGTGGTGTTGGACGATTTGATGCACGAAACGGATCGGCGTGTAGCCCAATTATTTACCAAAGGAAGTCATCACAAGAATTTATCAGTGATCCTGGTCTTACAAAACCTGTTTCAGAGAGGCAAAGAAATACGGACCATCAGTCTGAATGCCCATTACGTCGTGCTGTTTAAAAACCCTCGGGATGTTTCTGTGGTCGATCATCTTGCTCGACAAGTCGTACCGAGTCGTACGAAATTTCTTCGCGAAGCCTACGCGGATGCCACGTCGAGGCCGTACGGATACCTGTTCTTCGATTTCAAACCCGAAGGAGACGAACGCGTCCGATTCAGAACGGATATTTTACCAGAAGAAGGAGGAAACGGCATGGTCGTCTACGGACCCAAAAAACGACACTCTTGAAAGAGTCTTTCTCTGTTTGGTTAGAAGAAAACTGGATATCACGAGAGAAGACGTCGATGACCTCGTTCTGCTTAAAGCTTGGCATGTGGCACAGGAAGTAGAAGCACGGGAAGACTGGAAATCGCTTTTGCAAGGACCTCATCGAAACGACGTGGAAAGTTTATTCCGATACATCGAAAGAGACGGATCCCCGACTCACGTCGTGCTCTTCTTACTGTTTTTCATCACGGTGGAAATGAATCGCGGACGTATAAGCATCGCGAATTATCACGATGCCTGGCAACGACTCAAAAGCTGTAGACTACCCAACTGCGACTGGGAAACCTGGAGTAGGTTATAAAGAGGAACAAGGCGCGGCAACGTCATCAGTCGAGGATGCAATGGCACTCGTGAAGGAACATTTCCCTCTTTTGCATTGTTTAGCGAAAGGTCGACATATTTCGGACATTTTGAAAAAGTCTGACAGAAATCTCATACTTTGCTTGTGCGAGTGTGCTCTGAACGTCTTATACGGTAACGTTCCCCTGACGGATAGCCAAAGAAGACGCTCAAACGGTACAGACGCACGTTGAGATTACTCGCAGATAAAAAGTGTCTCTGAGAGAGAAGAAGAAGAAACTCGAACAGAGAGGTGGTAGTGCCATTCTTCGACCGATGTGTCACGCCGTCGTCAAGAAATGGAACACGCCCGGAAAATGATGTTGGTGCCGCACGGTTCGGTGACACCTCAGGCTCCGATGGTGGACGGTTCGGGTGGAGTACATCGAGAAGACGTCACCAGTATTTTAAAAGACATAAGACGTGCATTCGAAGTAAAATCTACCAGGAAACAGAGAGAATTTGACGTGGCAATCGAAAGGATCCTGAATAACGATAAACTTTCTCCGGACGAGAAAGCCAAGGCTTACGGACAAGTGATCCAACAGCAGAGGTTTTGGCGTCAGAGACGTAACGAAGACACCTTACCGAAAGACGGAGAAAGCGATCGGTTGGCCGTCAATTTCATTTTGGATGCCGTACCAAAGACGTTTCGATCCAGAGCGGAAAGACTGGTTCATTTTTTGAAAGAAAGTGGCATTACATGGACCGACCGAGGAGAGATGATCGATCTGGACGGACAAAAGGTGACAGGATCGCACATCACCGATCTCGTAAACGATCTAATGAGACAGAGAAAAACCTCGCATCCCGTGGGCCGAAATATTTTAGCTCGGGATTTGCAACGTTTGAACGTACCTCACACACTCGTCGGAAACGAAGAACGTTGGGAAGCTATACACCGATCGCTGCCACCGACTCCGAGAGCGACTACGGAATCTACGGGACGTAAAAGACGAAGACGAGGCCGTGGAAAGAAGCAGGTAGATGCAGAGGAAGAAGAAGAAGAAGAACATGGAGACATGTACGGCGTTCGTACCCCGCCACCATCTCCGGATAAAAGCAGTTGGCTCACTTATTAAATGGTGTCACACCCGACCGCGACGTACATATGACGACATGGCAGGCTCCTGGAATAATCCATTCGTCCAACTGAGAGAATTTTTGAAAAATATCAGGTGTACCAGTGCTTGCTGCGGTAGCCGCATTAACGTCACCCATGATCGAGCAGACGGAGACGCTACCGGACATCCTCCGAAACATATATTACGACGCATCGCATCCGGCTGGTTACAGAGGCATCGCAGAACTTCTACGTCATGCGAGAAAGCAAAGACCTAATACCACGCTCGAAGAAGTGAAGCGTTGGTTGCAATCCGAAGACACTTATACGTTACATCGACCGGTCAGGCGAAAATACGTAAGGAATCGCGTATACGTTCACGGTATCGACGACCAATGGCAAGCAGATCTGGTAGATGTCAATGCTCTCTCCCGTCATAACAAAGGAATAAGATTTCTCTTGACTTGTATCGACATCTTTTCCAAATATGCATGGGTCGTCCCGGTCAAAGACAAGAAAGGAAAGACTATCGTCAAAGCTTTGGAAACTATACTGGACGGTCGACGTCCTCGTAAATTACAGACCGATAAAGGATCGGAATTCTTCAACAAGGATGTGAAACGTTTGTTGGCCGATCACGACGTCCATTTGTTTGCCACTCACAACGAAACCAAGGCGAGTGTCGTGGAGAGATTTAACAGAACGTTTAAAGAGAAGATGTGGAAATATCTCACAGCGAATAACACCTTACGGTATTTGGAAGCGTTACCTCGATTGGTCGAAAGCTACAACAGCGGTTATCATCGCAGTATAGGAAAATCACCGAACGACGTGAGCGTGAAGAACGAGTTGGAAGTTTGGAATCGCCTCTACCCGGATCTCAGAAGAAGAAAAAGAAGGAAACGTCCGACGTACCGTTTCGAGGTTTCGAGGTGGGAGATCGAGTGAGACTCAGTACGAACGTGAGACATTTTAGAAAGGGTTACTTGCCCCGCTGGACGGAAGAAATTTTTACCGTGTACAAAAGGATACCCAGAAAACCGGTGGTGTATGCCTTGAAAGACTGGGACGGGGAAATCGTCGAAGGTACTTTTTACGAAACGGAACTTCAACGCGTCGAAAAAGATGACGCCGACGTTTTCAAAATCGAAAAGATATTACGCCGGAGAAAGGATAAAAATGGAAATGTACACTATTTCGTCAAGTGGAAAGGCTACCCTGCAAAGTTTAACAGTTGGATCGATCGTATTATTAAACTGTGATGCGTGTCGTACGATACCTCACTCTAGACTTTAAAACTGGACGGTCGACATGGATTCGTTTTACGTGACTCTACCGAGTAACAGTTCTATGGACATTTTTCCCGATAACGCATTGGCGCATTATTTCACTCATTTGAGTAAACCGTTGGAACTTAGAGGGAAATGGGAAGTGGCCATGTGTGGGATTTCTTATGCTCGTTCGTGGTACGATTGGGATCACGACAGTGGCTCTTTTGCGTGGTTCCGGGAAGCGGCGAAGATCAAATGGTATTCACTTATGGAAACATACGCACCGACGTGGGTCCTGAAAAACTGGCCGAATTACTGTCGAAAAGCCACGAAAATGTCAGTTGGTCTTGGAGCGATTTGCAAGCTAAATTTACGGTCCGGGTGCGAACGAACGATCCCGCGTATTGTCGAGTGTCGGCATACGATCGCGCGGCTACCATCACGGGATTTACGTCACCGGTCGTGGGCATCATCGAAAACGCCGACGACGAAACGTACGTCCATTTCCGTGCGACTCGACCGGCCGATTTACATCCCATTCATCAACTGTACGTGTACACCGATATCATCGAACACCAACTGGTCGGTGATACCACGGCACCTCTTTTGAGGACCGTACCCGCCGGTAATACGTTTGGGGAGACGGTCGACGTGGACTTTACCAAGTTACATTATAAACCCGTGGCAAGATCCCTCGTCAACAACATCGAAATCGATATAAGGGATGAGACCGGCCAGCGAATACCATTTCAAAACGGACGAGTCATCGTAAAACTACACTTCCGACAAAAATTATGAGTGGCATCCCCGTATTCACGGGTCCTTATTATCAAAGAGGTCACGGCTTGGGAGCAGCCCTCGGTGTATTCAGAAGTGCCGTACCGTTTTTAAAACCCATGCTCAAAAGCGTAGGTAAAAGCGTTCTCGCGGCCGGTTCCAACATTGCAAAAGATGTAATGGCCGGAAAGAAACTGAGTACTGCAATGAAATCTCACGTGCAGAACGAGTTGGGAAAAGGAGTCAAGCGTGGATTGCAGGACATGATAGACCAAACGGGTTCAGGGGCTAAAAGACGCCGTTGTGTCAAGAAGAAGAAGAAGAGAAAGCCTTCGAGGAAACCTATAAAGAGGGAACGTACGAGAAGAAAGGTCATTTCAAAACGGACCACCAAACGGAAAAGACGTGTTTCGGACATTTTCGATTAAACGATCATGGCAGGGCATAGAGACTCTTGCGAGTGTAGCAAATCCGAGATGGATCTTTTCAGCGTCCCACCCACGCAGACCGTTATCGAAAGAGGAAGTTGGGAAAAGATCAACCCCATCGCAGGCCTATCCGTACCTTACGAATTCCAAATCTCGGGAACCGGTGATCAATACATCGATTTGGAAGAAACGCAACTTTACGTCAAGTGTAAAATCACCAAAGCAAACGGAGACGCCATTGATATAGATGTTGCCAGCACTCCGGATAAAGTGGGACCCATCAATTATACTCTACATTCGCTTTTCAAACAAGTCGACGTTTCTCTCAACGGTCAGGAAATTTCAGATTCGTCGTCGATGTATCCGTACAGAGCTTATCTCGAAGCCCTCTTGAACTACGGAGAAGAATCCAAAAAAGGTCAATTGTCTTCCGCACTGTATTACTCCGATACGGCCGGTAAATTAAACGCTGCTAACCCTTCCCAGGCCAATGGAAACGAAGGACTCAAAGCGAGATCAAAATTTTTTGACGGAAGCGAAGAAGTCGAATTGATGGGACGTCTGCACTGCGACGTGTTTCACATGAACCGGTACATGATGAACGGTGTCAACGTGAAAGTAAAGCTCACTCCGAGTCAGGACGACTTTGTGCTGATGTCGAGTGTCGCGTCACCCAGTTATAAGATGAAAATTACGGAGATAGCTCTCTACGCCCGACGAGTGACGCCCAGTCCCACTATTCTATTGCAACACGCCAAGATGTTAGCCTCCGGAGTCACGGCCAAGTATCCGATTCAGCGGGTCCAAATGAAGACGAAATCTATCCAGTCGGGAACCGCAAACGTCGTCACGGATCACCTCTGGTTGGGACAATTACCCCGTCGACTCATCTTTGGAATAGTGGCTGCCACCGCCTTCAACGGTGCTTACGATAAAAATCCTTTTTCATTTCAACATTTGAACGTATCGAGCGTCACTGTCAGGTACGCGGGACAACTGCATCCTTCCGATCCCATGAGACTGGACTTTGCAGACGACGACGAACCGTCCACGAAAACGTTGCGCGGATACGATTCTCTCTTCACGGCACTCCATAAAAAAGGTTCGAACGAGGATTTCGGTATAAGTCGAAATGAGTATGAAAATGGTTACACGCTTTACGGTTTCGACTTTACACCCGATCTTTCGGACGGTGCGCATTATAACCGAAAACAAGAGGGTAGTTTGGATTTGTCCATACGTTTCAAAGAACCCTCGACGGGATCCGTCATCTTGGTATGCTACGCCGAATTCGATAACATTATCGAAATCGATCAACACGGAAACGTTTCTTTCGACTTTGTGCGATGAATAACCGGTCTTTGACAAAAGTGCTCGAAAATGACATCGATACGAAATCCTCTTTTAAAGGCGTATTTGCTTCCGATACGTGTCCTCGTACCTTACAGCGAGGTAAATGTTACGTGATCAATACGGATCCGGTTGCTTTTCCAGGAAGGCACTGGGTTTGCGTGTACGTACCGCAAGGAAACGGTAGTGTAGAATATTTTGATTCGTACGGAAGACCGCCGACGACCGTGCCGGGTATAGCGGCTGCAGTGAGGAATAGAAACGTCGTACATAATACAAAGCAAATTCAATCGCTTTATTCCGATGTTTGTGGACATTATTGTATTTATTTTTTAAAACGACGTTGCGGGGGTAAATCGATGCATCAAATCGTCCAAATGTTTACCGACAATCCGCGACGAAACGATAAGTATGTAAAACGTTTGATCCGTCCTTTGTTAAATAGTAACGAAATGCGTGTATGATGTGTTTAAGAAATATATTCGAATGTTTTAAAATGTTGTTATATTTATCGAAGAATTGTCGTTGCAAAATATTTAAAATTATTTATAATATTAGAAAAAAAAAAAAATTACGATTGTATAAGGAAAGTTTAAGAAAAATTGTTTTTTCTTTGTTAGTGTTGTTGTTATAAAAAGTATTGTACGTTTTGAAAAAGTCATTATAACATATAAAAAGAAAAATTAATTCGTTAAAAATACTTGTTGCTATTGTAATGTTTAAGAAATATGCATTTGCACGTATTGTCATTGTTTGTAAAACGTGTAACCATATTTTTAAAAACGCTTATTACAAAAATAATAATAATAATAATAATATTTAAAAAAAATTATAAATGGAAAACTTTAAAAAAATGTGTTTACGATTTTTGTATCTTACAAAAAATGTTTACCATTATATCGAAAAAAATTATATGACATTAATAATAATGATACCATGGAGGAAAGAGTCACCGTCGGTTGCTTTCCACAGTTTCGGAGCGTTGGTTGGGGCTCCGAATGTGCTAGTATCCGAAATGATTTTCGTCGGAACGGTCATAGACCGTCTCCTCACCGTTATGGTAAAACGATAACTAAAGTAGTGTTGCACTGAAATGTCATTATTATTATTATTACTCATATTTTTGAATGTATTTATGTGTGTATGTATTTATGTGTATATGTTCAATAAATGATTCGAAAACGTATATATTCAATACGGAGCGGTACGTTTAATGTCTCACACGACGCTGAGATAGACCTCTAGCCGAGTCCGTATGTCTCATTCCTTTGTTCACACGACCTCAGCATGTTTGGGAAAAGGGGGGTGGTGGTGGTGACCGGTCGAACATTCATGACCCTCTTCTCTCATGCATATTCATTATGACGTCATTCTAAGACACTCCTCTCTTTCTTCCTCTCATCCATATTCACGATTTCATGACGTCATCCTCCATTCTCCATTCTCATTGGTCCAATGCTATTCTCACCTTACTTATCTCATGAATATTCATCATTTGATGACGTCATCCAAATACTCGATTCTGATTGGTCGAATGCTAAAGTGGCCCCACTTACTACTCTCTCTCTCTCTCTCGCTCTCTCTCTCTCTCTCTCTCTCTCTCTCTCTCTCTCTCTCTCTCCCTTTTTTTTTTTTTTTTTTTTTTTTTTTCGAAAATGAGGTTGAGGCTCTGGACCATCTATTTTGGGAATGTACATATTTATCACAGATTATTTTGGATGTCGAGTGAAGATTTTTGAAGGATCAGTTTGTTTTCTGAAAAGATTATCTTTTCTCTTGATTTCAAAATGAAAAGTGTCACCCTTATTATTTTTTGATAGTGCACCTCAAATATTATATCTTTACTAAGAAAAGACAAAAGGCTTTACCCGACGTCGGGGAATTTTTCTATAAATTCCACTTTGCATTAGATGTTGAAAGGTATATTTATTTCCACCCCCATTATGCTACCAAAACGATACGGGTTGACTATAGCAATCTCGTACGGTACTTCCACATTCTTAAAATGTCATGTAAGTCTGAAAATGACTTCTTTGAAACGGTGTTACTGTACGTACTGTGTTTCCTGTAAGCAGGTATATTTAAAGTGCGCACCGGTCGATGCGCACTGTTTAACAAGGTGTATCTTGTTTGGCTGTAGCACATTGTGTTGTATCGATTGTATTCTTTGTTCGGGTAAGGGGATTAAGCTAGGGATTGAGGTAATCGTTAGGTAGTTTGGAAATTTCTTGTTAAGCAGTTCACATCGCCCCCTTGTCTGCGTATCGTCTATAGTCTATACCCTTGTATCAATTTGTTTGATTTGCACATATAACAACCTTGCGTTTTATCCTAAACAGCTAAAGCTGTCGCAAGAACGGTTGGTTGTCCCCTTGTTAAATCACCAGGGTATTGTTCTTACTTATTCATGTAGGCCTATCAGTGAAAGTGAATTTATTATCTTTAAACAGCTATCTATATTACCGGTGTACTATGTATACAGCCAGGGCATCATCCCACGTTGTGTTTTCATGTATAGAGGCTTTTCACATGACGTCATAATACTCTCCGGCAGCCATGTTGGAGTACATGTAGTACGTAGTAAACCATACGGGAGGCGCTTGCTCGTTGAATTTGTACACACCGCGCATATCACAGTGTATACTGTGCAGTGCGTTCGGCACAAAGCCACGAGTATTTGACGTGAATGTCCTCCAGCATGGCGGTTCCGTGACGCAATTGCAAAGCCTCTTATAGAGGCTTTGCAATTGCGTCACGGTGTTTCTGTTTGTAGCAACTGTAACTTATTTGGTGATAACAATGAACTACCTAGTGAATGGCAATAATTAATCAATGTACTAAATATCTGTTGTGTGGAAAGGTATATGCAAATTGGAAATGATATGTCTAATGCAAAAAGTGTAAAAAATGTAACAAGTGAATTATTGGTTAACCACGAAGTTTGGAAATGATTACCTATTGTGATTAATCATGAACAATATTGTATTTTATAATTGATGAACTTATACAGATTTAGGGGAAAAAATTAAATCACAGATCTCATTTTGCGTTCGAGAAGAAGTAGTAGAATAAGTCCTAAGTGTTAGCTCACCCCAAGAATAGTGATGTTCTCTCCAGAAAGGGTGAAATTCTGAAATTCACTCTAGCAAAACGAATTTCCACTCTTTCTGGAGTGACTTTCACTCTTATATGGGTCTATTTCACTATTCTTGTAGTAAATAAAACTCTAATGGAGTGAATTGAAACTTCTCGCTCTTAGAGAGTGACTTAGTTCGTTCTTATGATTTTAGAGTGTAGCTACAACGTACTACACCATTTTTTGACCATCAAAGGGAGCGGGCGACAGTTAGCACTCTAAAACATACGTGATTCCAAGTAACTTTCGTCGTTCCAACGATCTGATGATGGATCTACTTGGTTTTTTCTCATGGTAGAAAGGACATGTTACTCAATAGAATAGTGGTGTAAGAAGCAATATGAAAGCGAGGTGGGGCGGAAAAATCTTAGACTATGCACCTCACCCAACCCCCAACCCCAAGGTACATTTTTGATGTTAAAATTTCGCTTTTTTTTTTTTCTAAGGCCAAGAACGATTTTTTATTTAATAAAACCATTAAATGCCATAACTCATTTTTTTTTTCAAATAAAACTGCGCACTGAAAATGAGGAAACATTCGTTTTTTGCCAGCCATGCTGCACTAGACAACAATTCCAGCATATCTAAGCCCTCGGCACCAGTGGCATAACTAGATTTTTTTCCAGGGGGGGGCAATCACCAAATTTTTTAAATTTCTCTTAAGTGTAAACACGACCGTATTAGGGACGTTATTTGCAGAGCGCGCCGAAAATTTGGGTCCTTTACCACATGGAGCTGGTATTGTATAAAAAGGGGTTAGATTCAGGGTTTGCTGTAAGGAGTTTTGAATGTTTGGGGGACTATCAAAGAATCTGCGTTTCCTATTAGCATGTATCTGAGATAGCATGTCGACTGAAGATCGTTGATCGCAAATTTAAAAATGATTGCATGACGACTGAATCGTTGTTGCTACATAATGTTATCAGTAGCGTAGCCCGGATTGTGTCATGGGGTAGTTTTGAGGTTACGGCATGAGGGAAGTCTGAGGGGAGAGAGAAAAAACAGCTATTTTAGGTTTTTTGGAATTGCTAGGTTGGGCGATGAGGGAGGGTTTAACCCAAACACCACCACCCCCGTGGCTACGCCACTGAATGCTATCTAAGGCCTGCCAACTGACACTCTCCGATCACATTTCAAGCTTCCCAAATTTTGTTGTCCCTTTTAGACAAAAGAAATTCAAAATGAAGAGCTTTCATTGGAAAAAATTTGGAGTTCTACGAAAGACAATTCACAAAAATAGCAATATTGGTGCCGGTATTTCTTGATGATGTGGTGTCACATGTGGTATCCGATTTTGTCATTTCCAGAGCTCGGAAAAGCTCACCACACTGATTCATGAGCGAGCATGAATGCATTTGCTATTGCATTTTCTATTCTGAACCCAAAATTGGGGGAGGGGAAGCATGCTTCCACCCCCTCATTTTGCACTGGGCTGTCTTCCCCAGTTTCGTCCCAGCCCCCCCCCCTCCGCTTCCTAGCCCCCCGCCCACCCCGCTTTCTTCGCCTATGCAAAATTTTTAATTACACATATACAAACACCCAATTTTTCTTCTAAAAATTCCAACTTCCCTTAAACACCAGCTCCAGCTTTATCAAATAGCTCATTTTTTATTGGAAAAAGGGATAGAAAGTTACATAGCACTGGGTGCGTCTCAAACTGTCTCGGCGTTATTTCGGCAACTTAAACCAACTGCCTTCAACTTCTTGGGTTGCTGCTGCTTTTGAGGGCTCGTCCTCTCTCTGGTAAACCCTTATTCAACTCTGGCCTTCAACTTGCGACGCGTGTGTCTTGGACCTACTCACTGGTCAAAAGACTGGGGGTAAACTGCTCCACTGGTGGGAAGATCAAGCCCCCCCCCCCCCCCGCCTCAAAAAACCTCTACACCGTTGTAGAAGAAATATAACTATTCTGAGACTTCATTTTCAACCACAGATATGCCTAAACCTCAACGCTACACCTAACGCTAACCGCTTTGGGGCTTACCTGAGGCTCTAAAGCGGTGCCGCCACCGACTTCCCAGCCCCCATGCGTGAACTTGACTTGGTGGCCGACGGCAGACTCCCAAAGGACACAAACGCAACGGAGTAAGAGAGAGGGGATCAGTAAGACGCCAGGCGGCACCTGAAGGTGTCCAGGGTCTGCAAATTGACTGTCTCATCGGGTAGTTTGTTCCAATCAAGGAAAGTTGATGGAAAGTAGGAAGATCTACACTGAACGGTTTTGCAATTGATATACTACAGAGCTTTACTATTATTAGTAATCTGGTTTTCAATGATGTTGGAATAGGTGGAGTCAAAAATCGGGTAGGTCCAATCCGCCTTCGCCTTGCTGGAAGAACAGTAAGATACTGATCCTGTGGGACCGCTGGTAGCTGGTCATTAAAGGCCCAGTTGTCTCACCCCAAACAGTAACAATCAGGGGCGTAGCCAGGATTTTCTTGTGGGGGGGGGGGGCAAAGTCGACTCATCGTCCCCAATCTTGACCGACAGGACTATCTAAGCGGAGCGCCACCATCAGTTGGCGCGGAGCGTACAAGAAAATTTTTGGTTTTAGAAACCTCTTAGATGGCAGAAAACGGCACTTCCCGGGTGTTTTATTCTGCATGTTCCCAGCCTGGAAATATGGATCTCATTTCTGATATTTCTCAATTAATGCAAAAAAAAAATCAATCTATGAAAAATATTAATACATGTTTCTAAGCGAAGCTCTACCATCGATTGGCGCGGAGCGTACCAGGAAATTTTTGGCTTTACAAACCCCTCAGATGGCCGGAAAAGGCACTTCCCGAGTGTTCTAAGCAAGAATATGTTCAGTCCAACTTCGAAATTCTGCCCGCTTCTTAATTGAAGCACTTGACAAATATTGAGGGCTGAACATACCTTTAGCCCAAACTTTTTCATTTTTCATCGCCGCCACTGGGGTGCGGCATTTTCTTGAGGGAGCGAAGCGCCCAAGTGAGGAGCCGAGCGACCGAACGGGGAGAGGGTGTGGTTCTCCCCCTCCCGCCCCAAGGAGATTTTGCAATTTTACATCAAAATTGAGCGATCTGGTGAACACCTTAGTTGGAATTTTTGGACATTTTCAATCTTGTATCAATGTTTTCCTTATTCCCTCGAGAGTTAGCAGGGTTAGTGTGTGATTGTAAGAGGGTTATTCGGTACGAGTCAATGGGGTCCTAGGGAATTGTGTCGCACTGGAACAAAACAGCTACTCAAAAAAGACATAAGGCTTACATTTAGTTGGCTAAACCAGCGGAATTGAAATTTTGCCCTGAAAAACGCCGAAACTCCATTTAAATAAAAAAAAATTAAAAATAAAAAAATTAGGTATGGGCGGGACTAAGAGCCAACCCCCTGACCACGGGCCTGTCTCCCTGGGTGTCACCTTCCCCTTTTGGAATGTTTTGCTGTCTCGAAGAGCTTAGATGCAATATGGTGCTATATTTTGTTCTTTTTATACTAGATTCCAGTGTTATCCACAGGGGGTTTTAGAGGACCGACACGTCCTCCTAGTGAAATTGACCGCCCCTCAGCTTCCATTTCTAGTTCATTGCTTCATTACACATGTACAAGTTATAACTGGAAAAATGTGACTTCCACCCAGGCTTGGCGCCAGGATTTGCCCGACGAAGGGCCACTTTCCGAACGGGGGAGGGGCAGGGTCGGTAGCGACCCAAGCCCCGACAGCCAGGATGCCGTCGATGAGTTGGTGAGGGAGGTTTGAAGAAAACCTGTGCACTATACCTGCCATTGCGAGCCATGTACGACATCAAATTTGTATATGCTGGAGGAAGATATTTCCGCACTGATTTAACCGTGGAAAAGGGGGCAAACATTTTTGGGGTTAGTACACTAACAAGAATCTGTACTTATTTAAATCTTATATAGGTCAATAAATTGTCCTGGCATTTGGGCCCTATCGGACACAAATTACATTGTACTTTCTTCTTCGAGTCCGTACCGCACGACTGACACAAGAGATAATTAACTAAGTTTAGCGAAATGATATGAAATTCCCGACAAGGACATTAATCCATTTATTCTACTTATTAATTTACATGAAAAGATGGGAAGGGTTTGTACTTTATTAGCTCTAGGTAACGGAACTGAGGAAGAGTGTGCAAAGCGTACCGAACATTTTGGGTTTTATCGCAGAAATAACTCTTGTTAAAGCCAAAATAACTAAACCGACCATGAGAAGGCGACAGATTATCCCCGACAGGGGCGGGCAATGCCAGCGACCACAAGTTCCGACAGTCCCTATGTCGAGGGGGGGGGGGGGTATGAAGGAGCCTAACTATCCCATGTCATTGCAGCCTTGGGCACATTTTGCACAATGTTACTTAATATTTTAAAAGCCGAGTTAATGTTCTTTTGAGTCTGAATCGTGAAATTGCAAAGTGCGCAAAGCGCGCGAAATTTTTTGGTGGGCTTACAAAAATAACATAGCCTATGTAATCATTAAGAACAAAAAGGGAAAAAAAATAGAAACTGTAGTTGTTGTAGACCGTATCGGGGATAACATACATTGTGTCGAAACCACCTGGAATACCCGATAAAATAGCCAAACTATGCTCCGTGAGTGGCTCACCATCTGACCTATCGCATGACACACACAAGAGAACAGCAACTAGGCTTTGTGATATGCATAAAATTTACGACCTCTGCATAACCTGTGTACTCTGCCTACCAGTTACTTGGTAAGGTTGAGAGGACTTACACTCTCTAGATATGTGGGATGGAAGTATTGAAAAAACTGGAGTGAATCTACAGCGCGCGTAGCGCGCCGAAAGTTTGGGGTTCTTATTAGGGAAATTGTCCCTTGAGAGCAAAAAACAGGTAAACCATCGGGGAGACTAGTCGCCGTCGGGGACTGCATACTTTATCGTAACGACTAAGAGCCCCCCTCCCCCGAAAAACTGTAAAAAAATGCCCCCGATTCTCTCCCTCCTCTTGCCGTTTATTTTTTTTTATTTATTTTTTTTTTTTGGCTCCCTTAATTTTTTCAACAACGCCCATCGCGTCCCCAAAATTTCTGTGGGGGCACTCTGCCCCCCGCTGGCTACGCTAGTGGTAACAATTCTCCTAACCTTCTTACTGAAGCCCCTCCCACAATTGCCTGAAATTCGTCCTCATCCAGATACAGTCTCAGTTTATTGCCTCAAGGTGAGTATAGAAAACTCAATTTATGTAATCAAAACACTCACAGTCTCATTCATGCTGTGTGATGTAAGCTTTGGTACTCTGCATTGTTTGAATTAGCTGTCAGTCCAAGAGCTGAGCCAATTGAGAATTTCGGTACCCCCGTACCAAAACTGTAGTTTGGGGTGAAAGGTTTCGCCCTTTAAGGATTTTATACATATAACATAATCTATAGATTTTCCTACTGAAAGGGTTTACCCGACAGGAGGACAAGCTCCCCGACAGTGGGGACAGCATTTCAAGGCCCCGACAAAGCAGATGAGTACGTCCTGGTGGAACGGAACGCGACAAACTTTGAGGCGCCGAAATTTTTGGCTTCCTTTTTAACAAATACCAAAATCTGGAGTTTATTTTGACGAAAAAAGTTAAATTTTTGAAAGAATTAATTTGGCATTTGTAAGGACCATTAAAATGTTGGGGTGTTCATTAAAGAATCCATCCTTCATATGGGGAGATTCAAAAACGTGTTATATGCGACAGCTGAAATTCTGTTGGGGTTATGCATTTAATTGTTCTTGGCCTACCTACTAAGGTCTCAAGACGAGACTAGAAGTTTGCACGAAAAGTTTTTCCCCAATTTTGAAGATTTGAAAATTAAGAGCTTATTTTACTCCAGAAATTTTGGAATTTAGAATGAGAAAATCTGGTTTTTGGTAAGGCTATAGTAAACAAATATTGGGTTCTTTATTAAAGGCCCAAATGTCTTACCCCAAACAGTACCAATTCTCCTAACCTTCTTGCCCAAGCCCCTCCCACAATCGTCTGAAATTCATCCTCATCCAGACACAATCACAGTTCTTGCTTCAGCCTAGGTGAGTATAGGCCTAGAAATACTCAATGTGTTAATCAAAACACTTTCATGCTGTGTAATATAAGCTTTGGTACTTTGCATTGTTTGAATTTGCAGTCAATCAAAGAGCTGGGCCAATTGAAAGTTTCTGTTACCCTATACCAGAAGTGTAGTTTGGGGTGAGAAGATTGTCCCTTTAAGTGATATGCCTTTCAAGAGCAAAATTAGGTGGAACG